>JAJPUD010004151.1:42761-80930 GCA_023553655.1 Myrmecobius fasciatus | reverse complement strand
AAAAAATGTTAGCTTTAACAATTGGATAAGAAAAAAGGAATTGAAGGAATTAGATCAGGCAATGAGCAAACAAAATCATCACTCTTTGCAGATGCTATGATGGTATACTTTCCTAGAAATTCAACTAAAAATTACTAGAAATAATTAACAACTTTAGTAAAGTTGCAGGATATAAAATAACCCCACATAAATCATTGGTATTTTTATATGACACCAACAAAGTCCAACAACAAGAGATAGAAAGAGAAATCCTATTTAAAATTACTCTAGATAATATAAAATATTTGAAAGTCTACCTACCAAGAGAAAATCAGGAACAAAATACTTTTCACATAAAAATAGTAAGATCTAGTCAATTGGAAGAATACCGTGCTTGTGGGTAAGCTGACCTAGTGCAATAAAATGACTATTCTACCTAAATTAATCTACCTATTCAGTGCCAAACCAATCAAACTGCCAAGAAATTAATTTTCAGTGCTAGAAAAAATAATAACAATATTCATCTGGAAGAACCAAAGGAAAAGAATTTCAAGGGAATTAATGAATAAAGTGCAAAGGAAGGTGTCCGTGGTGTACCACACTAAAACTATATTATAGAGCAGCAGTCCTCAAAAACATTTGGTTTTGGTACTCACTAATAAATATAGTAGTGGATCAGTGGAATAGGTTAGACTCTCAAGATACAATAGTCAATGACTATAGTAATCTAGTGTTTGATAAATCCAAAGACTCTAGTTTCTAGGATAAGAACTCACTATATGACACAAATTACTGGGAAAATTGAAAAATAGTATGGTAGAAATTAGGCATTGACCAACATCTAACATCCTATACCAAGATAAGGTCAAAATGGGTTCATGATTTAGAGATGAAGCGTGATACTATAAGTAAATTAGGAGAACAAGGGATAGTCTATCTCTCAGATCTCTGGAGAAGGGAGTAATGTATAGCCAAAGAAGAACTAAAGAACATTATAAATGCAAAATGGATAATTTGGATTATATTAAATTAAAAAAAAACAATGCAGCCAAGATGAGAATGGAAGCAGAAAGTTGGGAAAAAGTTTTGTACAGCCAGTGTTTCTGATAAAGGTCTTATTTTTAAGATATATGGAGAACTGACTTAGATTTATAAGAATACAAACCATTTCCTACGTGGCAAGTAGTCAAAGGATATGAACAGACAAACTTCAGGTAAAGAAATTAAAGCTATCTGCAGTCATATGAAAAACTGCTCTAAATCATTATTGATTGGAGAAATGCAAATTAAGGGGTACCTTACTCTGAGGTACTACTACACACCTCTCAGATTAACTAAGATGACAGGAAAAAGATGATGAATGTTGGAGGGGATGTGCGAAAACTGGGACACTAATACTTTGTGGTGTTGTAAACTGATCCAACAATTCTGGAAAGAAATTTGTAACTATGCCCACAGGACTATAAAACTGTGCAAATCATTTGATCTAGCAGTGTTTCTACTGGGTCTGTGTCCCAAAGAATTTATGACAAAGAGAAAAGGACCCAGATGTACAAAAATGTGTGTAGGAACCCTTTTTGTAGTGCCAAGGAATTAGAAACTTAGTGGATGCCCAACAGCTGAGGAATGCCTTGAATAGGTTATGGTATATGAATGTAATGGAATATTATTGTTCTTTAAGAAATCATGAGCAGGATGATGGAAAAACAAATGCTTATTATAAAAATTAAATATTAGGAAACATATTATAACAATTTATCAGCAGGATAAGACACTATGACCAATTGGGATTTATACCAGGAATGCAGGGCTGGTTCAATATAATTAAAAAAACTATTGGCATAGTTGACCATTACCAATAACAAAACTAACAGAAATCATATGGTAATCCCAAGAGATGAAGAACACCTTGACAAAACACAACACCTATCTATATTAAAAATGCTAGAGAGCAATGATAAGGAATATTTATATAAAACTATCTGCAAGCATTATTTGCAATGGGGAGAAACTAGAAGCATTCCCAACAAAATCACAGGTGAAACAAGGATGCTCTTTATCAGCACTATTATTCATATTATACTAGAAACTTTAATTCTAGCAATAAGAAAAGAAAAAGAAATCAAAGCAATTGGAATAGGCAATAAGAAAATAAAACTATCTGCTGATGATATGATGATGCTATACTCAGAGAATCCTAGAGAATCAACCAAAACAACTACTCTAAATAATAACTTTAGCAAAGTTGCAGGATATAAAACAAATTCACACAAATTATTAGCATTTATATATGTTGCCAACAAACCCAGCAGCAAGAGAAAAAGAAATTCCATTTAAAATAACTGTAGATGAAATAAAATATTTGGGTGTCTATTTGCCAAGACAAACCCAGGACTATATGAACACAAATACAAAACACTTTTCACACAAATAAAGTCAGATATAAACAATTGGGAAAAATATTAATTGCTTATGGCTAGGATGAACTAATACAATAAAATGGGAATTCTATGCCATACCATTCAAATTGCCAAATAATATTTTGTAGATCTAGAAAAAAATAATAACAAAATTCATCTGGGAAAAGAAAAGGTCAAGAATATCCAGGAAATTAATGGGAAAAATGCAAAGAAACGTGACCTAGCAGTCCCAAACATAAAACTCCATTATAAAACAGTAATCATCAAAACTATCTGGTACTGGCTAAGACATAGAGTTGTAATCAGTGTAATAGATTAGATACACATGACACAATAATCAATGACTGCAATAATTTGTTTTATAAAGACTATCTTCTGGGATAACAACTTACAATTTGACAAAAATTGCTAGGAATACTAGAAAATATTATATCTGAAACAGCATAGACCTATATCTCATATCCCATGACAAAATAAAATCAAAATAACTACATGATTTAGGCATAAAGGCTGATACTATAAGCAAATTAGGAAAGCAAGGGATAGTTTACCTATCAGATTGTTGGAAAAGGGAGGAATTTATGGCCAAAGAAGAACTAAAGAACATTATGAAATGCAAGATAGATAATTTTCATTACATTAAATGAAAAAAGTTTTTGCACAAACAAAATCAATGCAGTCAATATTAAAAAGGAATCAGAAAGCTGGGAGGAAATTTTATAGGCAGTGTTTCTGATAAAGGTCTCATTTCTAAATTATAGAGAGAACTGAGTCAAATTTATAAGAATGAATGTCATTTACCAATTGATAAATGGTTAAAGGATATGAACAATCTTCAAATAAAGAAATTGAAACCATCTATAATCATATGGCTCATTTTAAATTACTATTAATTAGAGAAATGCAAATTAAAATAACTTTGAGGTACCATTTCACACCTTTCAGCTTGGCTAAGATGACAGGAAAAGATAATGATAAATGTTGGGGGGATCAGGAAAAAGTGGGACACTAATAGTTGAATTGTGAAATGATCCAACCATTCTGCAGAACAATTTGAAACTATGCCCAAAGGGCTATCAAACTGTGCCTTTGTTCTAGCAGTGTCTCAATTGGGTGTGTAACTCAAAAAAATCATAAAATAAGGACAAGAACTCAAAGGTGCAAACATTTTTGTAGCAGCTTTTTTTTGTGGTGGCAAAGAATTGGAAAATGAGTAGATGCCCATCAGTTGGGGAATGGCTGAGTAGTATATGGTATATATAAGTAATAGAATACTATTCATCTATAAAAGATAATGAACAGGCTGATTTCAGAGAGGCTTGGAAAGATTGACATAAGCTGATTCTGAGTGAAGCAAGCAAAAACCAGAAAACATTACATACAAGAACAGGATTGTGTGATGATCAATGATGACAAACTTTGTTCAGTGATTCAAGACAATGCTAATAAATTTAGGATGGGAAACATCACTTGCTCCATAAGTTGAAATATGGAGACTGAATATAGATCGACACATACTATTTTCACCTATTTTTTCTCACGCTTTTCTTTTGCTTGTGGGTTTCTCCTTCTGTTCCGATTTTTCTCTCTCAACATGATTCATATGGAAATATGTAAAAAATGAATGTACATGCAAAACCCCCAAAATTTTTTTCACATATAACTGGGAAAAATAAAAATAATATAAATAAATAAACAAACAAAATGAATATTAAAATTGTTTTTACATGTAATTGGGGAAACTAAAATAATAAATTAAAAAGAAAAGATAGTTCTTTCCTACCAGATAACTTTTCAATTCAATCATTTTAAAAACGTTCACTGAGTTTATCCCTGACAAGAGGCAAATCCATCATTGCTATCAATTCTTTGTCTAGTTTCTTCATCCTTTTATATGGAAATTAAAATTTAATACCTTAAAGTCTTATAACATATGTTCTGCAAACAAATTCTTCCAATATCTAAAAGTCCTATAATTCCATCATCAATCGGATAGAGTGCCTCAATTGACTAGGGGTGGCTTATCAAATTTCCCTGACAACAGGATAAAATTTTCTTATTTTTTCCATAGAATAAAATTATCTGAGATTGAGTAGACATAAGATAATCAGAACACATTTTGCTTCCCAGTATGAATTAAAAATAGAAGCTTATCTAAAACAGATATCAAGGTTAGGAATATTGAAGATGATTTTCACATTTTTTCCCTAAATCCATTTTTGCACTAAAGTTATACAACTGTCAAATTACATGCTCAAAAGGCTGCTTCAAGATGGTAGAATGAAAGGGAACAGAAAAGTTTAGGTCTCCCAAAATTTTATCAAATATGAATAAAAATACTATACCAAGTAATGATTAAGAAATCCAAGGAAATTAAGCTAGATGAATTTTTCAAGTTCAGATCAGGTCCTGACAAGGAGATAGTCAGAAACATGTATGTCCTAGGGGAAGAGTCCATGCATCAGAAAAGTTTAATATAGGAATGCAGTGTATGGAAGAATTTTAACACAGAAACCAATGGAAAATCTAGTTTTTCTCTCTGGAGCTTGCAACTATATCTCTCTGACCCATGAATGTGGTCCAGTTTACATAAATTGGACTTGGAGAGCAACGATCTGGCTATGATATGGATCAGGCTGCAGTTTGGCACTGAACTACTCCAAAGATTCTTTTTAGAATACAGAAATCAATACCTGGAGGAAACAGTGGAAAATCATACAGATAGATCAGGACTAAACAAGACTTCCAGAATTCCTTCCAAAAATGCACAGAACCTGATCCTAACACAAAGTCCAATTCAGGAGTTAATGCTGGGAAAATGAAATAAAATATGGTCTTGTTGGTAAAGAAATATTATAGACCTGGGGATGCTCTGGACACGAACTTGGGAGAAGAGAATAACTCTATAGTGATGAAAAGCAAAGTTTCAAACAAAAACATAGCCTTGTTAAAATTTTTATTAGAATTACTAGAAGAAACGATGTGGCTAAATAATATTTTAAGTGAAATGAGAGTTTTAGAGGAAAGAAGCAAAAGGAAAATAAGTAGTTTAGTAATGGAAATACAAAATATTAGCTAAGTAAAAAATTCTCCAGATGGAAAGGACTCTTTAGGAAAATAGAAATTAAAAATAAAACAAAAGACAAGGGGAAAATGTAAGGCATCTATCAAAAACAATTGACTTAAAATAAAGAAATCATTTTGTATGTTCTGAAGAAATGACCATAAAAATTCTAAATTGCATATTTAAAAAATTATCAATGAAAACTGTTCACAATTATTAGAATGAGAGAGAAAGTGAAATTAGAAAGTTTATACCATTTACCTTTTTGGTAGAGAAAGTAGAACTTTAGCTGGTACCCAGAGGAAACCGGAAGGCAAAAGAGAAGGTAATGAATTCCAGGCATGGAGGACAGCCAGTTGTCAGATGGAATATCTTATTCCAGGAATAGCAAAGAGGCAAGTGTCATTAAATAAAAAGAGTGTTTTTGTAGGGGATAGGAAGAGGTGTAACAAGATTAGACAGATAGAAAGGGGTCAGACTAGGAAGGGCCTTGAATGGCAGAGAAGGTAATAGGGAGCTATAGCAATATTCTAGGATAAGAAGATAGTACTGTTAGAGGAAAGAAGGGAAAGTGGTTAGAAAAGAGAATATTTGGTGGTTAGATTACAAATTCTGCTTTGGAGTTTAAGATACTTCTAGGACATCCAGTTCAAGATACTTAAGCAATTACAGATGTAAGGCTAGAGTCAGCAGAATTGATAATTGAATCTTTGGAAAGTGATGCGATTATCAAGTGTAATATATAGAAGGAAAAGAGGAGGACTCAGGACAAAGCTCTATGGAACACCCGTAATTAATGAGTATGACCTGGACAAAAATCTAGTATAAGAGACTGAGAAGTAGTGGTCAGCTAGAGAACAAGGAGACCTTGAGAAAAGAGTATTGAAAAGAGAGTGAGATATCTTATAAAACCATCAGCATCTCTGGGAAAAACGGCTACTGTTAGGATCATAGAAGAAAAATGAGAGAAGAAATGTGAACATTCACAAAAGGTAGCTATTTCTTTATATTTTTCAGTTTTAGAGAAAACCTACTGGGAGCTCTAAAAACTAGATTGTTCTACATCAATCAAACCTCATATTACTTGGGGGAACAGAGAAAAACTGTACTTATCTCCTTTTGGAGACAGAGAGGGGATAGTAAGGGAAGAGTAATACTTGGCAAGTGGTCCCAGTTCATTCTTCAGAATAGTTAGAGAAACTATTCTCACACTTTGGAATGAGAGCTGCCTTGACAACAAATAAATGTTCATCTTATCTGAGTGAAAATTATATTCCTAAACTTAGATAATCAGGGTGTTTTTCCTTTATCCTGGGAAACTGAAATACTGAAAGTATTCTTTTCTGAAATGTACTTGATGTGCTCACAGATTTGTGGCAGTTATATATGGCCACATCTGTATAGTCAAAATTCGGTGGAGGGCAGAGGCAAACAGCTACAAATTATTGGTGCAATTACTGCAAGACCCTACAGGAATTGCCCTGTGTCATATGACTGTGGGACAGTGACTCTGAATTCAACTTGAAACTGGAAAAGCATTTCAAAACTTCAACAACTGAGACACAAAGTCTTGATGTTTATATATAATGACTTTCTCTATTTTAGATGAATCTTATTTTGTATTTTATTTCACTCACCCCACTATTTTGCCACTTTTCTTCTGTGATGTTTGGCAGAAAAAAAGAAAAGGATTATATAAACAAACATAAATTTATTGTGTTGTCTTAACACACCCTCATTTTCCTCCCTTGCTAACCTTCTCTTCTTCAACCACCAGATTATCAGATCATTTATCATTTTCTTTGTCTCTTGGTAGATCTTCTACAGTTTATATATTTGTATAGAAAAGACAATGGTCTTTTTAAACTATACTAGTATACCAAAGTTGTTATTTGGATTGGACCAAATAGCTTCATTCATTTTAGTATGGTTTCTTATGTTTCACTTACTTATTTTAAAATGCTATGTACCATAAAATGATCTGTCTCTCTCTGTCTCTGTCTCTCTGTGTATATCTCTATGTGTGTGTGTGTGTCTATCTCTGTCTCTCCCTTTTCCTTCCATTCCCTTCCCAGGAGCATTGCAATAGAGTTCCCCATAATGGCACTGGACTTTAAACTATTCTTTGTGACTGACCATGCATCTAGTTCTGACTCTTATTTGATTTTATTATCTAATCCATCTTCCCATCTTCTCCACAAGGATAGAATGAGATACTTTATCATAAACTTTCCTAAAACCAGGCAAATTATATCAATAATATGCACCCTCACTAATTAGTTTAGTAATTGTGTCAAAAAAGAAATGAGATGAGTCTGGTGAGATCTTTCTTTTTTAAAATAAGACTTTTAATTCTTAATTTATGAAATAAAAAAATTTCCATAACATAGTAAAACAAAAAAGATGACAGAAGACCTGTTCTTGATGAAGACTTGCTTGCTTTTTCTATTCACTGCTTACATTTCTAGATGGGCAACAACCATCTCTATATTGATACATTCTAGAATTTTACCAGGAATTTAAGTTATGATTATTTGTCAATAATTGGAAGATTCTGTTCTCTTCCTTTTAAAGAGAAAAATACTGGGATATTTTCCTTTTACAATTTGTGGTCTTACCCTACTTTCTACAATCATTCAAATATCATGGGCAGTGACAACAATTACATCTTCCAGTTCTTTCAAGTTATTGGAATTGATTGAGGGTAGTAACATATTTTCTTATTTTCTCTTCTCTTCAGTTATTATTGTTTGATCCACACAGTCTGGGTAGTTAGAACCCAACTATTGCCATTGTTTATTTTGGATAAATACCAATTTTCTTCCTTATTTAATTTGTGTCTTTAGAATTTCAATGTTAAACATCACCCCTTTCTTTTAAGGATGATTTTCTTGAAACATTTTAGTCCATAGCACCCCTTTCTCTTGAGAGTTGATTTTCTTGAAATCTCTATTTTGTGAATCTATTGAAACTAATTTTGTTTCTGTTTATGGCAAATGTAAGATTATACTAACATTTTTTTCCTTTATCATATATTTCACACATAAGTAATCACTTTCCCATTGGGATATGGACCTAATATTATTTCAAAATTTTAGACACTGAAATCTTAAACCTCATAACACTATATAAATGTATTGGTTATATAATTAAACTTTGTCACTGTTGCTAAACTTTGTATTTTAACAAGAACAAAACTTTTATTGCATTAGCTATTAATGAATGAAATGAATTGTTAATTTAAAAAAAACATGAAATGTGTTGGGTAGGTTACTATATGGACTAGAAAGGTTTTTTTTTTCTTTCACCCTCAACTCCTTCTCCATTTCAAATATTCACCACATTATCAGTTGAACAAGATATATGGAATAATAAACAAGGAAAGAACAACAGACTACCTGATAAAAGGCAGCAGCCAAGAAAGCCAAAACTGAATAGAAAGTTTTTCTAATCAGAATATAAGAAGAAGGAAATGTCTACCATTTTACAGAAAAAGACATAAGGTATATTTTCCATTTCAGCAGAGAAAGTCCTGGAAATGTGGAGATAACATGGAGAAAGAGTGGGGGAAGTAAGGATAAATATCTCATTGTATTCTGTGTTCTTAGAGCTCTTCATCCTGTGTCCTTTCTTGAATCCTTAGTTCTTCATAATTCTTGAAGTGGATGATAAAGTTCCCCATTTAACCTTAAGAATTTCACAGAGATAGAGATGCTCACTGCCTTCTTGCTGAGAGAACATAAGAAATCTCTCTGGGAGTGGATTCAGGAATTATACTGCTCTGTGAACTTTGAAAGCGGCTGTAAAAGTTGGGGAATGGGGTGCTGAGGAACATGATCTCTTTCATTTCAGGACTTTTTTTCCTTCTGCACTATACTCTTCCTCCTCTCTTGCTCTCTCTCTATCTCTGTATATGTATATATACATATTCTCTCTGTCACTGTCTCTCTGTCTCTGTCTCTGTGACCTTGGAAAAATTAATAACTTCATTTTGCTTCAGTTTTCTCTTAAAATAAGACTTATATTAGCACCCACCTCCTGGTGTTGTTGTGAAGTTCAAATATGAAAATATTTGTAAAGTACTTAGCACAGCTTATAAGTGCTATATAAATGTTAACTGTTATTGCTGCTGTTGCTTTTATTGTGTTGTTCTTCTTGGGCTCTCTTCCAGACTATAGCAGGTAGAGAGAGGGGATTTCTTTTTTGCCCTACAAAAGTATCTTATGGGGAACTGGATTAAAAAAAGTGAATAAATAGAACTCAAATTCTACTCTCTGATGTTCTGTTTCCTTTTCTGAGTATTGGTCAAAGACTAGAGTTCCCAAGATAGACTTTTCATGCTTAAAATCTGAAAACAATCAAAGCTGTGTATTCCTCATTTCCAATGTTCTGGAACCAGACTCCCCCCTTCATACTGTATTTTTTGGAGAAAGGAGATATTATCTTGAGCCTGAAGTCTCGCCATGACATGAAGTTGGATCTTGTCAAACTTTTATACTATTGCCATATGATGCTTGGGCTGTATAGGATTATGGTGAATGGAGAACACTTATTTTATCAACCCCCCAACTTATCTTTCCTTTAATGGAGAGACCAATAAATACAATGAAATTTTAAAAAATAATTTATGTTTCTGTAGCCTAGTTTTCCAAGTCTGGGGCATGCTAGGCAGAAAATTATTCCTAATTGGTGGGGAAATTGCAGATGTAATTCTGAATAGCTAAGTAACAGGTGGAGTTGGTTAAAGAGCTTCAGGGAGGGACATGGGGTAATAGATGCCTTTGGGGACTGACTTCAGGAAAAAGAGCAAAAAAAGTTTTTGTAATCTTCACATTAAGGGAAATCGACTCCTTGACACATAACTGCTTTCCAGCTTTTCTCCCTAGAAACTTCGGAGAATTTCTCTTCGGAAGAGATCAGACATCCTTCTTGCTTTGAGTTGAGGTCTCCCAATAAAGAACTCACTTCCTCTTGTATTTTTAGTTAAATTTTAATCTGTATAACTTTTCTATTTGATTGAATAAATGAGTTTACTCGCCATTCACTATTTATGATGGTCTTTTGTAGAACTAGCATCTGGTGGGTTAGCCATAATCAGATCATATCTATTCATACCTCCTCATGAGTTGCAAATTTACATTTAGAAAATCCATGTGGACATACATATTTCACAAGAGTAAACATACATCTTATATTTCTAAATGCATTTATGAATTACTGTGTAAACTTGGCATATTATGCATTTTTGTGGTTGGTGAAATAAAGGATGTACCATATCTTATACCCACATTGCACACTGAGTCCCTGTACCAGAACTGGATACTCTATTACCACATTTGAGAAACACTAGACATAAGCTATATATAAGCTTTATTTTGGAGATTTTCCTGGATTAACTCCAGGTGTAGGAAAAGAGCCAGAAAGAAATCAACACTTTGGGGTCACGTCCCTAGGATCAAACCAAATCTCTGTGAGCCAAGAATTTTAGGGTTATTGGGCTGTGGGTCACATCTTCTTTTGTTGTTTGCTTAGACATTGCCATTAACCATGTTTGGTACATTAGCAATGAATAGGTGTTATTCTATAGGAGTTTATTAAAAATAAAGCATAGCTTCATTTACCCTTCATTACTTTAGGTTTGTGAAAATACTTTGACTTTAGATTTGTGAAAAAAAAATCAATAAACATGAAAAAACAAAACAAAATAGCTCTTCCAATTCCAAATCTATTCATTGGTCTTAATAATCTATGAATAAAGGGAATATATAATTTTATTTTCATATGTTTACATTTAAAGTAAAAAGCACCACCACCTTGGACTGTTTTTGCTAATGCTACTTTGGTGTTTCAGTATATTCAGTTGTTGCTTAAATATCATGGACATCAGTTGTAGCATGCATTTATTTGAGATATTGCTTCTTGTGGGAACAGATGGACCCTGATTTTCATGGCAATATTTATATCTGATTTCTTCCAAAAGTGTTGTTCAATTTCTGGAAAGATTCATGGATTTAGATTATTTTTCAAAAAAAATATTGCTGTCTGTAAGATATATCAAATGTTTAAACTAAAGAAAAAATGGTTAGGGAGTATTAGTCATCTGATGAAATCTTATCTGGACTATCTGAAGAAATTAGTATATGATTCTTGATCTGTTTCTCATGAAACAGTTATTTAGACTCATATATGGTTCCATTATAAATTTCCTTGATATATGGATTCAGAAACAATGTGAATTAGAAACAAATATACATTTGGTCAAAATGATTTTTTTCTTTCTGATTTACTTATTCATTAAAATTCTTTCAAATATTTAGTTTCTAGACTGCACACATGAAGAATGTACTATCTTGTATAATTTGTAATTGGATTAGGAAGTCATTTTTTAAAAGTTTAGACTGTTAGTCATTTTGACATTGTTGGCAGGTTGTCAGGTAAAAAAATGTACTATAAAATTTTTTGATTGCTACTTATATAGTCTAATGTACAGGAAATACTTCTGTAAGGCCTCATGCCATATCTTTTATTGTTGAATAAAATGAACAAGAAATTGTGAAAACTACACTTACTACATGGTATTTGAAACTCCATGGAGTAAATGATTTTAAAAAAATATTATGGTTGCTTATAAATTTCAGTTCCACAGTTTCCATGGTTATTGGAGTTTTTGGCTCACATTGGAAGTCCACACCTGACAAAACATTAGTGCCAGTGTTTCGGTTAACAGAGAGCTACCAATAACACAATTCTGTCATTTATCCAATGTTCACTATGTATTTATGTATATCCCTATATCAGCTTTGTACTAAGTTAGTAAAAACAAAATCTTGCCAGAAAATATTCATAATTGTGAGCCTTTCTTAAAGTTTAGGATGTTTGAAGAGGCAGATTATCATTTCATTATTATTATTATTATTTGTTCTACTTATGCACATAGAACTAAACACAGTTATGAGTGGTATACACTATAATATATTTGTATGACTCTCTAGTGTGGGAGAAGCAGGTAGCTCACTAGTACTGGTCTTGTGATCCTAGCCAGGTCACTTAATTTCTTGGTCAAACTCTTTAAGAGTTTAATTTTCAGAACAATTTCAGGAGACTTGTAAATCTGCATTGTCAGATGGTGGTCTTCCTTCCTTAGTTAGGTGTAGCATTTAGCCAGGAAAACTTGAATCCAAATCTGACCTCACACACTTTCCTAGCTATTTGAGTCTTTGGAAGTCACTTTTATCTCTTTTTGACTAAGTTTATTCAATTTTCAAGTATAAAATAGGAATAATAATGGCACCTACCTCACACGATTGTGATCATCAAATGATATTTACAAAGTGCTTAGCTCAGTACCTGGCACATGATAGGCATTTAATGAATGCTTATTCTCTCCTTTCCCCAATGGAAGCACAGGTCTGAACAAAAACAGCAACAACATTTTGGTTTAATGAAAAGAAAGGCAATTATCAAATTTAAAAAGCCTCTCTTTTTCTTTATCTTATTTTATAGGAGAAAGGGGCAAAAAGTGCAAAGAAAAAAAATTTAGTTTTGTATTGAAGAAAAAAATTCTTTAATAATTTGAGCTGCCTAAAGGAGTGATGTATTTACCATAACTGGATCTTTTCAAGTGAAGACTGGAGGACAATTTATTATGCATTTTATTCAAATATAGGTTGGAATAGATATTCTGTCATATTATTTCTAACTATGATATTTGGTGATTATGTTATTACTTAAGTTATATAACATAAAGATAAGTTCATAAATTCATTTTTAGCATTTGACTAAGATTTTTTTAAAAAGCAGAAGCAGAAGAGGGAATAAAACAAGATCTCTATACTTTTGTTTTTGTTGATAATTAATAAGCTGGGACTTCAACACTTAACACACCTGTTTCATCAGGATGGATTCTCACACCACAAATGTGCATGAAACGGTTTTCACTCTCCATCCATGACTTAACTAAATGATTTCTAGGTTTGGGTGAAAAGTTCATCACTTGGTAGCCAGTTTCTAGTGATCAATCTCTACCGATTTTAGTGAGGCTAATCTTCAGATTAGACAAAATTTCATCACAAGGCCACATACAAAGTCTTTCCAAGTAGTGCATACCTGCTAGAGCTTGGAGTCTGCAGTTACAGCCTTTGAAAAGCTTCTATCCCATGATGAAGAATCAGAGTAGGATAATAGTGGAAGAATAAGAAACAATATACAATAAATCAGAAAGAAAAACTTACTTGACAGAAGGTATAGATGGCTGATATATAGGAGTAACAAAGCCAAGTAACAGAAAATAAATATAAGTAGGAAACAATACTATAAAATAGTGGCAAGATTGTTTTTCCATTTTACATAATTTTTTTAAAAAATTCAATTAAATTTTATTTTCACAAAGATCCACTTTCTCACTTTCTTTGCTCCTACTGTGAAAGTAAAACAAACAAAACAAAAAATTTCCAACAAAACTCCCATAAAAAAACTCCTGTTACAAAAATGTATAGTAAAGCAAAACAAATTCCCACACTGACCATGTTCAGAAAAATGTCTCAATTTGCACTGACTCCATCACCTATCAGAGGGACTAAGCATTTATATAAGATCCTATTATGTACTAGGCACTGTAATAAGTGCTTTTTTGCTAATTACATCATTTGATGCTCAAAACAATCCTTTTCAGTAGGTTTTATTATTTTCCCCACTTTACAGATGAGGAAACTGAGGTGAAGTCACTTGCCAAGAGTCTCATGGCTAGTCAGTGTCTGCAACAGGTTAGATTAGAATTCAAGTTTTTTTGACTTCAAGGTCAGTGTGTGTTCTACTGTACCATCATCCATCTGCTGTCTGTATCAGGTGGCAGGCAGTGTGCTTCATTATAAGTTCTCTGAAATTATTGGTTTTCATTATATTGATCAGAATTCCTAAATCTTTCAAAGTCATCTCTACAATTCTGTTTTTATTATATAAAATTTCCTGGTTCTGCTTATTTCATTCGGCCTAAGTTCATAAAAATCTGCCCAGGCTTCTCTGAAACTCGCCAGTTAACTTCTTATAGCACAATAGTATTCAGTCACATTTATATACCATATAGATGTTTAGCAATTTGTCAGTTTCTATCTGTTTTTGCTAACCACAAGAAGGTGGTATAAATACTTTTGTACATATGGTTCCTTTCCCCATTTAAAAAATCTTTCTGTGGTATAGATATATACTAAGAATATAAAGACAAATAAGTCAAATGTTATGCAAAATTTAATAGCTTTGGGGGGCATAGTTCCAAATTGCTTTCCAGAATGGTTGGACCAGTTCGAAGTTCCAACAACAGTATATGTTTCTTCACAGATTCTCCGGCGTTTATTATTTTATGTTTGTTTTTTTTATTTTATTTTACTTGTCAAAATGATGCATGACCATCAGTTGGAGAATGGCTAAATAAATTATGGTATACAAATGTTATGGAATATTATTGTTCTATAAGAAACAATCAGCAGGATAATTTCAGAGAGCAGAACCAGGAGATCATTGTACATGGCAACAGCAAGATTATACCATGATCAATTCTGATGGATGTGGCTCTTTTCAATAGTGAGATGATTCAGACCAGTTCTAACAATCTTGTGATGGAGAGAGCCATCTGTACCCAGAGAGAGCACTGTGGGAACTGAGTGTGGATCACAATATAGTATTTTCACTTTTTGTTGTTGTTTGCTTGCATTTTGTTTTCTTATTCATTTTTTTCCTTTTTGATCTGATTCTCCTTGTGCAGCAAGATAATTGTGGAAATATGTATAGAGGAATTGTACATGTTTAACATATATTGGATCACTTGCTATCCAGGGGAGGGGTGGAGGAAAGGGAGGGAAAAGGTTTATAACACAAAGTTTTGCAAGGGTAAATGTTGAAAATTATCTAGGCATATGTTTTGAAAATAAAAACCTTTAATAAAAAAGATGCATGACTTGGAGCCTTAAAGTTATTTTAATTCGCATTTCTCTAATTTTTCATGATTTATAGCATTTCTTTACATGGCAATTGATAGATTGAATTTCTTCCTTTGAAAATTCCTTATCAATATAATCTGGACAATTATCAATTGAGGAATTCCCCAATTGCCAATTGGGGAATAATTCTTATCTTTATAAATTTGATTCAGTTCTGTATAAATTTTAGAAATAAGACTTTTATCAATAAAATTTGTTTGCAGTTTTTTTTTCTAATTTGTCTGCTACTTATCTAATTTCAGTTGTATTGCTTTTGTGCAAAAAAGTTTTTATTTTATATAATAAAAACTGTCCATGTCATTTCCTGTAATGCCTTCTGTCTCCATTGGTCTTGCACTTTTCTCCTATTCACAAATTTGACATTTATTTCTTCCTTGTTTTTCTAATTTGTTTATGATATTGTCTTTTTACATCTAAGTCATCTACTCATTTGGATCTTATATTGACTCCTGGTATAAGTATTTTCTATACCTAGTTTTTGCTGGTCTGCTTTGCAATTTTCCCAACAGTTTTTTTTTATCATATATTAAGTTATTATTCCAACAGCTGGAATTGTTGGCTGTACCCAAACATTAAGGTACTGTGTTCATTTATATCTGTATATTGCATATTTATTTGCTTCACCCACCATTACTAAATTGCTTTGATGATTTCTGCATTGCAGTATCATTTGAGACCTGATTAATTTTTAGACTTCACTTTTGTTCTGACTTTTAAAAATTAGCTCATTATTATTATATTTTATATTTCTATATATAAATATATGTGTATTTTATAAATATATTGTATATATATATATGTACCACAGGACTATGGTAATTTGATTGATATGACACTAAATAAATAAATTTGTTTAGTCAGTATTGTTATTTTAATTTATATTGGCTTGCTTAAATCATAAGCAATTAATATTTCTCCAATTATTTAGATCCATATTTATTTGTGTAAAGAGAGTTTTGTAATTGCATTCATATGGTTCCTGTGTATGTGTTGGCAAGAAGTGTCAAGTAATGTATAATTTATATGTGTATACACACATACATATATATGTATACATATATGCACATAATATGTTCATTTTAAAGTAATTTTAAATGGATATCTCTTTCTATCTTTGATGGATTTTGATGATTTATGTATATTTATTTTATATTAACAATTTTGCTGAATTGGTTAATTATTTTAATTAGTTTTTTAGTTGATTATAGGGTACTTTAAATAAACCATGTCATCTGTGAGAGTGATAATTTTGTTTTCTCTTTTTACTATGTTTCTTCCCTCAATTTCTTTTTCTTGTCATTTCTAGAACTAATATTTCAAGAAGACTTCTAATACGAGGGGAGAAGTTGCGAAGAAGAGAAAGACATTGTAAAAGTAAGGCACTGAATTAAAACTAAGGAAAAAAGGAGAATGTCTTGAGATTTGATAGTCAATATGTACCAATAGATATGGATAGGATAATAAATTTCGATAGTATGAATCTCACATAAAGAGAGGTTGATGAGGTAGAGAAAGTGTCTAGATGTGCTATTGGAAAAAAATGTTTTTTTTTAAGTATGTACTATTATTGTCCAGTTTTATACATAAGCAATCTGACACCAACCAATTAGATAATTTACACTGGATCATGTAGCTAGTATGCATCTGAGATAGGATTCAAAATTATTAACTCCACACATAAACGCATATACATATAATGTATGTATAATATGTACTATTCAAATTTTTCCTAAAGCATCCAAATATCTTGTTCCAGCTTTAGTTGAACTTATTGACTGAGGAGACATCTAATTCAATAAAAGCAACAAAAGACAATCACTATACCAAAGAGACTTCTTTACCCATTAAACTACATGATCACAAAAATAAAAGTTGTTGGTATAGCAATCAGAATGTCTTTGTCCTATGAATGTTGGAGAGGAAGTAAAGCTCTTTTATTTGTGGTCAGCTCTATCAGCATCTTTATGTCTGATTTATTTCTCAAGTGGAAAAGAAATATATTACTTCCTTGACTACTAAAATGAAGAAAACAATTTGTTTTAAATTCCAAGTGCAGTTGTGATAAGGAATGCCATTTGACCAGACATGGCAACTCAAGCATTTAAGGATTTTGGAGAAATATCATGACTTTGGTGATGTCATTACTATTGTGATCAGGGCTGAGAGTCATAATTTATTTTGATTAAAAAAGCACTTTGTTGAACAGAACCAAGAGAACATTGTACATAGCAACAACAAGATTATGTGGTAATCAACTGTGATGGACTTGGTTCTTTTCAACAAAAAGGTGACTGAAGGCAATTCTAATAGACTCAGAATGGAAAATGCCATCCACAGCCAGACACTATGGAGATTGAATGTGGATCAAAGTATAGTATTTTCACCATTTTTGTTTATTTTCTTTATCATTGCTTTCCCCCTTTGCTCTGATTTTTCTTGCATGATGTGAAAGATATGGAAATATGTTTAAAAGGATTGTACGTATTTAACCTGTAGCAGATTACCTTCTATCTTGTGGAAAGGAAAGAGGGAGGGAGAAAAATCTGGAACACAGTCTTCCAAAAATGAATGTTGAAAATTATCTTTATGTTTATTTGAAAAATAAAATACTGTTGAAAAATGTTTAAAAAAGAATACTGAAAAATTGCAAAAATAAAATAAAAAAAACATCTTAACCGAGACACACCAAATTCAAACTTATAATTACATTTGTTAATAGAACCATTTTTTAGGATTTGCTGAGAAATAAACTTCATCCTATTTTGTTGTCATTAACTCAAACTGCCACTAATTAACCATTAACTCAAACTATGCACAAACTACCACAATCACTAACAATTTATGTTCTTGGAGCATCAAAAAAAAGTAATCATGTCTTCATCTGTACCACTCTCAATCCTTTTGTAATAATTTCTACAAAATAACTAAAAAAATTTAATCAGATAATGTGAAAAAATTATAATTCTTATTGAAGGGCTTGAGGTCCTTCTGGACAAGAATCACAAGAAATATAATTTTAATATTGCTTTCCCAAAAAGGTAAAAGGAAAAATATTTTGTTCTGAAATTTGATGAAATGCAACATGTGTAGACAAGAGGTACAAAAAGAAAGGGAAAGTAGGCTATGAAGGTCTGCTGGACTTGTTGAATTGAATTATGAAAGCTGACTTTGATTTATATCTTTTTTTTAAAAAATACTTCTTACTACTTTAAATGTAAAATTTTATAGTTAGAATATTTAAGAATATATATGTATATATATGTTTTCCCCAAAAAGGACTAAAAGGAATCCCCCCTGAAATTTAAATACATTTGTAGGTTTTTATTTTTTAGTCCCCACCATAAAAACTGCAACCTTATTAGTACTGTTTAGATAAATTCCTATTTTTCATAGGAGTAGGTGCTCACCTTAACTTATTATTGCTATTTTACCAAAATGTGTCTTTGTGGTAGAAAAATCTCGAACAATACTGAGATTTTTATATAATTAAAACAGCATAAAATGCTTACGATGTCTGGCTTGGGTTCCTAACCAAAAAAAAAAAAAAAAAAAAAAAGTTCAGAATTAGAGATTTTCCTTCCTAAGTGATTGAGACATTTTAATAAGAGAATCTTAGAATGGAACCCTGATTGCCCACACCTGTGCATTCTAATAAATGTTAACATCTAATTAAACTCTCCTGCAGAAAATCCCCACATACACACCTACAAACCCAGAGTAAAAAGCAAAAAGCCTTAAGAGACACTACTTAAACACAACATTCTTCTCTTTTGTATTTGTCTGAGTAACCACAGACGGCTTCAATTACTTTGTTACTATTATGCAAATTAGATTCAAGGCAGAAGTCATGCACCTGGGCATAGCTCCGGATTTAATATTTCTAATGAGTCCTTGAAGCCTATTCTACAGAAAAGCTCTGGGAACTTCTCAACTCATATGACAATAGATCAGGTGAAAAGCTTTTCAAAGATAATAGTTTCAAAGAATTTAATCCAGCCCAGAAGGTTGGAAGCTTAGAGCTAATTGTAGGGGAAGTGAACATAACAAAAGTACTTTAAATTATTGAAATGTTTGTTTAGTAATAGAATTCTGTAACCAATTACTTATAAGTAATGAGAAATTGAAATGGCGTTAGCCATCTCTAAAAAGCTTACAATTCAAGGGTCTTTGGTGTTTCTTTGCTTCCATCCATAAAAATCTAAATCAAAACTGTGATCTCCAGTTTCCTGGCTTTCTCTTTGCTCTCAGGAACCATGTGTGCAATTCATATCCAGTATGATTTTTATCAATAATTTTATCAACATCAATGATTAATTTTATTAATAATTTTTATCAAGAATTTATCTAATGAAGAACTCATCTATTACCATATGTAGGATTTGAATTTTTCTAACTTTATATGCTACAATGCTTTGAAGTACATCCTTACTGATCATCATCTTGAATTCTTAAATATAAGGGGAAAATGGTTTTTATAATTCTGTGGGATTTAGAAAGTGGAAGGAACAAACCTAGTTAATATTAACTAATCCCTTTGTTTTATAATTGAGGAAACTCTCCCAGAGAGTTTAAATGACTTCAGTTCATATAGGCAGTTAAGTTGCAGATTCAGGATTTAAAACTGAATCCAAATCTTTTTCTGTTGGACTATGCTGCCTTCAAAGTTAGAGGGAAAATATCAATTGACATTTAATTGGATGTCAACAGTATAATGGATTTCAGCCATACCTACCCCTTATGAGCACATGCTGATGAAATCCCTTGTTAGAAGAGATTGGTGAAGTAGTTGCCAGATGTGATGATGACTTGTAATAGATGCCTTCCTAATTTAGAACCCTCACAGGTGTTTTGTCTGTTTTGGTTCCTTTTTACTTTTTGATTATCTGCTGAATTGGAAGACGACACATATACAAAATGTATTAATTGACCAACTTTTTTTTTAACTTTTTACATTTTTTTTTGGTCTAGTTCCTTCAAGGGAAGAGAGATATACTGTAAACTTCTCAGTGGGAAAAAGCTTTGGAACTGTCCCAAATGATTCTGGGAAGTGGACTATGAATGTGAATTTTTTTTTATTTCTTTCTTGCTTTTAGATTTTAAGTGGAGTATCAAAATAAAAAAATGACCATGACTTGTGAACTCTGAAATTCTGAAATAGTGAGCACCGTTGAAGTGGGTACTGAAGACCATGCCAGGATTTGCCAGAGATGGATGAAGTAAAAAGATATAGAAAAATACGCTTCCTCTCTCTCTGCTATTTCTCTTTTTTACCCCTCTCTTCCCTCCTCTCCCTATCCTCCATCCTCATCTCTTGGGTAGAGAGAAAACCTCACAACTTCTGTTTCTGCTATATCTTCCCATTAAATATCTCTTTTGTATGTATCAATTTGTGTTAATTTGTCAAATGATATTGGGTTGCTTATTATTGGAGAGTATCAATGATATAAAGTAGATAGTAATTGTAACTGGTAATTGATTTTTTTGCTGAGGAATTTGGGGTTAAGTGACTTGCCCAAGGTCATATAGCTAGGAAGTATTAAGTGTCTGAGGTCAGATTTGAACTCAGGTCCTCCTGACATCAGGGCCAACATTCTATTTATTCACTGTGCCACCTAGCTGCCCCCTGGCAATTGATATTGATTAGAATCCCTATGTTCTGATAAATATTTAACAACCAGCTCTCTGAAAATGACACAATTTTAAGTTTAAACTGTATTATTAACATTTTTCTATTATTTTTAAAGTCTAGGCAATTGGTAAAACAAATCAAACCCTGTTTGTAGTCTTTGCTAATTGCAAACATAAATTCTTACACTAAAAATTTAACAGTTGGCACTTGGCAGCCCATTGGAATTGGTACTACTGCACCTTTACCTCTATCTTGAATCCTAAGAGAGAGATGCAGTCTTATTCTAATAGTGAGAGTTGGGTTAGAATACCCAAAGCTTATGAGTGGCAAAGATGGACACATCTCTAAGTTTTCAAAAGCTTGATAAATAGAATATTTGAGTGAGTAAAGAATGAAACCAAAATTTATTGGACAAATCTTCTGAAACATAATCAGCTTTAAACTAACTTTTGAAAAGAAAGCTATCAGCTGTTAGAGGATATGTGAAGACTATTCTAGGAAATAAAAGAAGACATTTTCTTGCCATATTGTGTAACCCCAAATTACAAAGTTAATGCGCACTTAGATCATAGGACCATAGATTTAAAATAGGAAGGCAATTCAGAGATCATCTGATTCACCATTCCTTTATTTTATAGTTGAACTAACTCTGACCCACAGAGCTTAAGTGATTTCCCATAGTCACATAGTAGAAGCAATAGAGCCTGGATTTCAACAAAGTCAGCTTAATATCCACAGTACTGATGAATTATGTGGTACAGAAGTTCTGAAGCCCCAAAATATATTAGGGTTTCAGAATTCTCTCCAAATGGTCCATCAAATATTAGGGAATGGGAATTTTACCCCCCAAATATATTGAGGTTCTGGCCAGCATTCATTAAATATGCTCTGTAATTTCCTATAGTCAATCCAGTCAATTTTTCCCTTCCTATTTTATTCTAGTCCCAATTCTTTGTCCATATGCAAATGAAAGATTTCTAATTATTGCATGCCATATTCTGAACAACAGCCAATTTTCATCCACTTTTTTTTTTCCTTCCTGAAGATGGTTAGTTCAATTCTTTAGAGTAGTTAGAGATCTTGTCCAGGAAGTTCTGCAGTGTCCTGGGACTTTTTGCAACCAACATGGTATCTTCAAATAACAACATCTGGAGGAAAAGCCTCTTGAACTCGACCTCTACACTGAATCTCCTCCATGGCAATGGAAAACTGCTCTTGTTAATATACATTTTTCTGTTTCATACTTGATATTAATGATCAGAGAGTTTTTGTACAATGCTTTCTCCATTGTGAAATTTTTTATGGAATCTTGGATAATTTTGATCTTTATATAGAAGAAAATTTCTTTAAGGTCATATATTGCTCTGCCCAAGTGAAAGCTTTTCTACATCTACCAAGAAATAAGAATAGTCGGATCTAATGTTCTCTTTAAGTCTCTTAATTTTGAGACAGCAAAAATGTGTTATTGGAAAGATCTATCTGTTCCTGGATAATACCTTTATCAAGGATGTTTTCAGTATGTATACATTTTCAAACACACAGACACACGCACATACATACACACACACATGTAAAAAAGAGCTGGAAAAGGAAATGACAATATCTTTGTCAAGAAAACTCCAAATGGCGTCATAAAGAGTTATGACTAAAAAGAGTGAATAAGAACGACGACAACTGCCAATTCAATAAGCACATTCTGTGCTGAAAGGTTAGGGTCAAAGTGTGGTGGTTCCATTTTGTTTAATGGAGAAAAAGAGTTTATTTTAATAATCTTTACATGTTTTCCATCTTTCATGTGTTATTTGTTCTTTTTTGTTGCATCATTAAATATCCTTGGGATGACTTTGCTTAGTTAGTTCTTGCTCTAGGTTTTATTTAAAATGAGTTTACCTTTCATTACTTCTCTATATTATTATGAGGGATTGGCAATACTGGTCATAATCTCTATTTCAACAGATGAGTTTATGTACTAAACTGGTTTATCTTTTTCTGCAATAACTGTTGCTTTATAATAAGAAGCATTTTTTCCATTGTCATGGTTTTGCAAATACGAATAATACAATCCTAGAGGACCAAATATCCCATGAAAAAATGTGTGGTGGTGTTTTTTGTTTTTATTTTGGTTATTTCTGTTATTGGCTTTGAATACACAATAAAAGCCATCTTCTTCAACTGTTTTACTTGCCTCTCCAAGGAGAATTTGTTAACCATCTTTCATTTAGTTTCAATTTCTTTCTTCTGATTTAATTTCTAAATATAGTTCACTTTCTCTAATAGCATATTTATTAATCAGTTATTGGTGAAGATATTACATTTAGAATATGAATAATTTATTTAAAACATAATGTTCTAAAAGCTTTTTGATTTTTCTTCAAATGGAACTTCAGGCTTTCTATATGATAACCCAGAAATTTCTTTATCCTGGAGATTGACTAAGATCCTGAAATTCTAATTTTGGAAAGTATCCTCGGAGCCTGATTGAATCATCTCTGATTGAATTACTTCTTCCAGGACCTCCATTTAAAGAGATCACCCAAGGCAGCTAGATCTTCATTTTTCTCCAGACTGCACTTTGGTCTTTGTTTATTATGCTTCCATATGGTGTCCCCCTTTTCAGCCTTTTTTATGTGTTGTCTTCCTCATTAGAATGTAAGCTTTCTGAGGAGAGGAACTGTGTTTCTTTCTGCTTGTATTTGTATTCCCAGTGCCTGACATGCTACTGGAAAGTAGCATAGAAAGTACTTTATACATATATATATATATATTTATGTAGCTATATATACACTTATGTATATAATGATATATAAATACATGTTTAATAAATATATAATATATACATCCTTATATATATATATATATATATATATAAATATTTTATTTAAGACTGCCTTATATTTGGTAGTTTCATGTGTTGCCTTAAGAATTCTTTATTAGATGGATAACCTACTGGTGATGAATCTCTATTCGTATAGATAAGCAACTACTTGAGATATAAACTCAGTCTCTTGATGAATTATATAAGAATTTTTTCCCTGTTTAGCAGAACCTGTTAAAAGCTCACACTCTATCAGTAAAGCATTCAAGGTCCTAAGGCCACCTTAATGACATGATAAGCTATCAATG
Source organism: Myrmecobius fasciatus (assembly GCA_023553655.1). NCBI lineage: Eukaryota > Metazoa > Chordata > Mammalia > Dasyuromorphia > Myrmecobiidae > Myrmecobius > Myrmecobius fasciatus. Next base: position 56,723 of record JAJPUD010004151.1, on the reverse strand, counting down.
TGGGACTAGGGATATGCTTTTTTAAAAACTATAAACATTTTAGTAAAATATATAAATGTACATTTTGGAAATTTGGAACTAATTTCAAAATAGAACATGTTAAGCTGGAGTTTGTGAATTTATTTGTAAATATTTTTACTGTATTTCCACATAATTGGTTTCCTATATTATACCAAGTACTTTATGTGCTGCTTTATTTTGAAAAGGGGTTTATAGACTTCACCAGACTGCCAAAGAATTAAGAACTCCTGATGTAAAGAAAAACAAATGCTAGTCTAGGAATAAGTTTATTTTCATTTCATATAAAATTCAATTGCAGACTTTTCTCCAAGTATATTGTTTAACTTAGGATTGTAGAGCTGGGTAGAAAGGACCTCACAGGACATCTGGTCTAACTCCTTCATTTTCCAGATGAAGAAACTTAATCCCAGGAAATTTTAGGGACTTGCCCAATGTTACATATATAGTGAGCATCATTTTTTATTGGGCCATATGGGTGCAGCTCCCCATCTTAGCTGCTAAAAAAAGAGAAAGGATGATCCCCATCTGGGGTCCATAACTGATTTATTGAGCCTTGTAAAAAGTAAGTCTTCCATAAGATCCAAAAGTCAATGGAACTCAGCAGCCAAGAAAAACTGGTCATTGGCCCATAGGATGACATTGCTCCAATGACTCATCAAGTTGTTTTTTATACTTGTTTGTTCTCTCAGGTTCCTTAGTAGTGAAATCCTAGCCACTTTTCCCATCTTAGTCAGTGAAGAAGAATCATTCTTTTTCTAGCCATTGAGTGGATCCTAAATTCTTATTCTCACTCTTACTCCCATTCTCCTATCACATTGCCCTTAGACCAGCAAGGTTCAACACATTTTCTAGTGAGTCTTTTTGTTTAGAGATTTAGGTTGCCAAATGGCACTGGGCTCCCATATATAGCCATCCATTTATCCAAGATTCCTCTTTATCTAAATTGATCTCAATCTTCTTCATTTATGAGATCAACTACAAAGTCATTTTGATCCAAGTTTTATGGCTACTCACTCCAAATGTCCAGGACTGATTCAAACCAATCTGGTGGTACAACACTGAAGTTAGAATAAAATAAGACATTGGTAGATTATTTAACAATAACAATGTAGTGTGATGATTATGGCATTCTAGGAGTTAAAGGTACACGGGTAGAAGAGAAAATATTGAATTAAGATCACAAGAATGAGTGCTGGTATCCTGAGAGGAAGAATTATTCACAGCAACTGTGAATAATTAAAGTTAAGGAATCTTTTTCTTTTATTTTGAGAGGAAGGGAGATAGCAGGGAACTATGATGGAGAAAGCAACTGGAGGATATGATGTTTTAAATGAGTATTAAACTCATGATGTATAAATGGCTAAACCCACAGCTAAGTGCTCTTTGCCTACTAAGTCTCATGCTGAGAAATGACTGAATTGTTCTTTTTTGAGATACTTCGGAACTGGCAAAATGCTTCAATTCTCTTCTCTATCTCCTCCACCTATTTTGATTGTTGTGTACAAATGTCAGAGATATATTTTTTACATGTTGGGTATCTTTTGAAGGGGCATTTTAAAGTCTATTAATAACTTTTGATTAAATCATGCTTTTAAAAGCATTTTTCTATACTATTCATTAATTAGCAAATATATAAATATTTATATTATTTACTGACAAAATATGCGGTTAAGCATAACTTCTTTGTTATACATATATATGTAAAGAGAGAAACAGAGAGAACAGAGAGACACAGAGAGACAGAGAAGGAGAGAAAAAGAAAGAGAGAGAGAGAGAGAGAGAGAGAGAGAGAGAGAGAAAGAGAGAGAGAGAGAGAGAGAGAGAGAGAGAGAGAAAGAGAGAGAGGGAGGGAGAGGGGGAGAGAGAGAAGGGAGGAAGGGGAAATAAAGGATGCTGTGAATGGTGAACTAAATGTAGGTCAGGTGATTAAAACTGTATCCTGTTGGTTAGGATCTTACCCCATCCCAATCTCTATGAAAATGAGAAAAGGGCTTCATGATAATGGTTTTATTAATAAATTTTATAAATTCCCACCAAAGTGACAATAAATTCGATCCAGGACTTTCTTTGCCCTAGGCTAGAAACAGAATTATTGAAGTCAGAATCAGGTGGCTCAGAGCCTGAGTCCTTCTGGCAGCTTGAAGCAGCTGGGAGACACTGTGAATAGATCAACAAGCCTAGAGTCAGGAAGTCCTGAATTCAAATTTGACCTCAGACACTTACTAAGTGTGACTCTGGGCAAGTTATTTAATTTCTATTTGCTTCCGTTTCCTCAGTTGTAAAATGGGAATTAAAAACACCTTCTTCCTCAAGGTTTTGTGAGGGTCAAATGACATATTTATAAAAAGTGCTTAGCATAGTATCTGGAACATAGAAGGTATTATATAAATGCTTATTCCCTTTTCCTTCTCTCTCTATTAAATCTCATCTTCAAGCTAAGAGTAGAATAGGGGTATGGTGTAAGGAAAAGTTATATCCTTGAGGCTTCTCGGTGGGAGAAAGAAATGAAACTTTCCCCCATATTATCACCTTTAATAATATGGAATAATATATACATATATACACATGTGTATTAATTTCAATACTATTTTATTTTTCTAATTACATCTAAAGATAGTTTCCAACATTTATTTTTGTAAGATTTTGAATTTTAAATTTTTCTCTTCTCTTACTATTTCTATCCTCAACACAGCAATCTAATATAAATTATACATGTACAATTTTTTAGGCTTAAATATGTGCAATTCTTTTAAACATTTCCATATTCATGTACAATCTTTTTAAACATATTTCCATATTAGTCATGTTGTAAAAGAAAACTCAGAACAAAAGGGAAAATCCACAAGAAAGAAAAAGCAAATAATTTTTAAAAAGGTGAAAGTACACTTTGATTCTCATTTAGACTCCACAATTTTCTTTCTGGATCCAAGTCTACTGGAATTGTCTTGAGTCATTGTACTGCTGAGAAGAGCTAAGTCTATCATAGTTGATCATCACATAATAATTGTATGCTACTACATATAATGTTCTTCTCTTTCTGTTCACTTCACTCAGTATCAGTTCATGTCTTTCCAGGCTTTTCTGAAATCATCCTGCTCATCATTTCTTCTTCTTATAAAACAATAATATCTCATTATATTCATATATTATAACTTATTCAGCAATTCTCCAATCGATGCACTCAAATTATTATATTATTTAATATAAGTAATGTAATACAATGTTAACACCATTAAAATAATATAGAAAGAATTTGCTATGAAGATAAACCATTGGTTCAATTGGTTTTATCTTTCCTCATCTCTATCTCATGATGTGCAGAGTTAGGAAGGTGTGTTAATTTCCATAACAGTACATCAAGTATGAAGAACACCAGTTACTAGTACACTGGGTTTTTAAAAAATGCTTTAAGTATACAGCAGTTCCTCAGACTGATTAAAATTTGAGGATGTTTTCATTATTTTTAGGGAAAAACTAACCTAGCCTACCATGATAGGATTTTCTTGTCTTAGTAGGTCTTAGTCCTACATATTATATAAGGAATGACTGAAAGGAGTAGAGATACTTAGCATGGAGAAATGAGGATTAAGAGTTAGATATGCTCATGATCTTCAAGTATTGGACAGAGTATTAAGTGAAAGAGATTTAAAATTTTTCTACTGGGCTACAGAGAACAGAACTAGGAATAATGGGTAGAAGCTGCAGAGTTAAATTTAGACTTGATATTAGGAAAAATCTTCCTAACAACATCCAAGAGTGGGATGGATTGTCTTGGAAGATAATGGGTTCTTAATTCATTTGAAATCTATACTAAAATGCAAGTTGAATACCTTTTGTTTTTCTTTTAGGAGAAGAATAATTATTTTATTGTTGTGAATTATAATATTACATGGCCATTCCTTCTAACTAAAATTCACCAATTCTTTGATCGTGAATACCTAAGATATGACTAAGTTGCCAAAATGATATGACTGCAGGAGCCCACTTGAATTAGATTGTGGAAGTCCTTCAATGCCAGACTCAAGAGTCAAATTATATCCCTGTAGTCAAAGACTTACTTTCTGAGCAGGAGAGTAACATTTAAGAGCAGTTTTTGAAAGAAGGTGAATCTTCTAAGTTTGTATCATTTAATGAATTTTAAAATAGCATTATGGGTGAAGAGTGAGATAGGATAGTGGTAGGGAGGGGAAGGAAAGTTAAGAATTGAGAAAGGAAAGGATGAAGATTGGCTCTGAAGAGGAGGAAAAATGTACTTCCCTCTTTTTTTTTCATAGAGGTACATGAATGCAGAGATTTAGCTGATGTGTTAGTTTTATCAAACTTCCTCTTTTATTTATTTATTTTATGTTATGTTTATATTATGTTCCCCCATTAATTATTAAAATTGTAAACTCTTTCTCATTAAACAAATAACTTTGAGTTCCCATACCAATTTATTTAAATATTTTATAACATATAATTTATTCTCTTATGGTTGTTAAATACAAGACTGAAGAATATAAAGAATCTAGATCTTTCCCTATAAAATGAGTATTGATCTTTTGGAAAGTTAACCTTTTTCCAAGTTAATTTAATAGACATCCTTATTTTTTACTCCTGGTGTGGAATAATTTCAATCTTCTGAAATGGCTCCATAAACACCAATTTGAAATTTAATATTCATAAAAGTATCTTTATATGGCCCCTCTTTTAAAAAACTAGCAATATGAAATTATTAAAATTTTACTTGTATCGCTACAAAAAGCAAAATATTAATTTGCTATTGTAAGTTTTCAACTCATAAGAGCATTTTTGGTCAAGAGAAGGGACTTAAGAGGTTTCTATGCTTCACATCAGCATTCACTGCCTTTACTGTCTTGTAAATATTTTTATTCATCTCAATGACCTCAAAGTCAAATTTCATTATGTAATTGAGAAATGAGACTATTATCATTGAAACTTGTTATAACATTTTCTCTCAGTTTCCTGATTTCTTTCTAATTTTTGGTTGCATTGTTTTTATTTGAGCACAGTCTTTTTTAATTTCATGTAATCAAAATTTACCATTTTACTTCCCATGATATATCTATCTCTAATTTGGTCATGAAATCTTATTTCTATGTCTGACATGTAATTTTTCTATCTTCCTCTATTTTTTTTTGTATCATCATTTATGTCTAAATCATGTACCCATTTCAAGCTTTCCTTGACATACAATATAAGATGTTGGTCTGTTCCTAGTTTTTGACAGACAAATTTCTAATTTTCCCAACTATTTTTAATAGTGAGTTCTTGTTCCAATAGCTGGGATTATTAGATTCATCATCACTAGCTTACTATTCTTATTTACTTCTGCATATTGTGTTTATTCTATTGATCAACTGCTATATTTCTTATCCAGTACCATATTTTATTTATTTTTTGATAATTGCCATTTTGTAGTATAGTTTTGGATCTGGTACTCATCCACTTTCTTTTACTTTTTAAAAAATTAATTCTTTTGATATTCTTGATCCTTAGTTCTTAAAGATGAATTTTGTTTTGGATTTAACTCTATAAAATAATTCCATAGTGGTTTGATTGGTATGATATTGAATAAATAATTTAGGTGGTATCATATTTATTAAATTGATTCCACTTATCCATGAGCAATACATATTTTTCCAATTATCTAGCTCTGTTTTTATCTGTGTAACATTTCTCCTTCATGTTCAGGTTTATTTGTTAGTGCCTTTCCCCCTCATCCCCAATATTTTGGATGGGATAATAAAAAAAACATTATAGACCCAGAAGCCAAGAGCCTCTGGCAGTATATTAAGAAAATTTCTTCTACATTTATGATGACTAATCAATAGAATAAGACAAGAAGGTACATCGAATGCCCAACCTAAGGTAGGGTAATGTCACTGACAGAAAGACTCAAGCAAACCAGTAAGTTTGGTTCAAAGGATAGATGAAGCTAAGGATTGTAGTTGATTATCTTTGCTCTGAGTTCTGAAGAGTTTATCACTTAGGGGAGAGTTTCTCCTACCAGAGGTAAGAATACTAGACAAGATTCTGAAATCAACAAGTCAGATTATTCCTTAAGAAAAAAAGCTGAAAAGTTTCTCCTCTTCCACATGATGTCCTTAGAAAGTATTTTTGGTTACTCCATGACTAGGGGTTGCTACTTTTCTAAAAGAATTTTGTAAAAAATTATTAACACTGCTTTTTAATTTCTTTTTTGTCTTTAAAGTTTTTTTCTTTTTTTAATTTTTAAAGCTTTTTATTTTCAAAACATATGCATGGATAATTTGTCAACATTGACCCTTGCACAGCCATGTGTTTCAGATTTTCCCCTCCTTCCTCCCATCACTTCCCATAGATGGCAAGCAATCCAATATATATTATGCATGTTAAAATATGATAAATCCAATATGTGTGAACATATGTATACAATTCTCTTGCTGCACAAGAAAAATCAGATCAAAAAGGAAAGTAAGTGAGTAAGAAAACAAAATGCAAGTGAACAGTAACAAAAAGAGTTAACTCATTGTTGAAAAGAGTCATGTTTATCAGAAATGACCATCATCTAATCTTGTTATTGCCATGTACAATGGTCTCCTGGTTCTGCTCATTTCACTTAGCATCACTTCATGTAAGTCTCTCCACACCTCTCTGAAATCATCCTGCTGACTGTTTCTTATAGAACAATAATATTCCATAACATTCATATATCATAATTTATTCAGCCATTCTCCAACTAATGGACATCCAGTTCCTTGCCACCACAAAAAAGGGCTGCCACAAACATTTTTGCACATTTGGGAACTTTTCCCTTTTTTGTAATCTCTTTTGGAATACAGTAGAGATACTGCTGGATCACAGGTTACTCAAAGTTTGTTGTCCCTATGAGCAAAGTTCCAAATTGCTCTCCAGAAAAATTGGACTAGCTCACAACTCCAGAAACAATGTATTAGTATCCCAGTTTTCCCACATTCCCTCTAACATATAACAATATCTTTTCCTGTCATCTTAGTCACTCTGAGAGGTTTGTAATGGTACAAATTAATGTCTTAATTTGCATTTCTCTGATTAATAGTGATTTAGAACATTTTTTTTTCAGATGACCAGAAGTGGTTTTAATTTTATATCATTTGACCATTTTTCAATTGGAGAATAGTTAAACTGTAAATTTGAGTCAATTCTCTATATATTTTAGAAATGAGGCCTTTATCCGAACCCTTTTATGTAAAGATTTTTTCCCAGTTTACTGCTTCTAATCTTGTCTGCATTGGTTTTATTTGTACAAAAGCTTTTTAATTTAATATAATCAAAATTATCCATTTTGTATTTAATAATGACCTCTAGTTCTTCTTTAGTTACAAATTCCTTCTTTCTCCACAGATCTGAGAGGTAAACTATCTTTTGTTCTTCTAATTTGTTTATAGCATCACTTCATGTTTCTAGTAATTTTTTAGTTGATTCTCTACGGTTATCTAAGAATACCACCATGCAATCTGCAAAGAATGATAATTTGGTTTTCTCATTATCTACTTTAATTACTTTAATCTGTTTTTCTTTTCTTATTGCCAAAGCTAACATTTCTAATTAATTATTGAATATTCTCCAGGTTCTACTCATTTCACTTCGTATCAGTTCATATTAATGTTTCCAAGTTTTCCTGAAATCTACCTGCTCATTATTTCTCACAGGACAGTACTATTACATTACAAACAGTAAAATTTTTTAGTAAGATTCTGACTCCATTGAAAGTATTCCCAATGAATTTGGGAATCACACCATTCCTTGTTTTGGTTAATGCTACTCTGAGTTAAAGAGGTAGGATGTTTCAAAATCTGGATAAGCAGATGGAAGATGGAAGATCAAATTCATTTTTTTTCTCTCTTCTAAACTTTCGTATTTCTATTGAAGGCACTTCCATCTTTCCAGCCATCCAGGTATACAACCACTGAACCATTTTCAGTTCTCTCCTTTCCTTTGCTAATTATATCAAATTACTTGCCAAACATTGCCATTTTTGTATCTATAATATTCTGTTCTTTCTTTTTACAGTCATTAAGTTGCTTTAGGCATTTACCTCTTGCCTGAATAATTTTAATTGATGAATGAGTGATTGAATGGAAGAAAAAAATTATTTATCAGAGTGATTCTTATATGTCAAGTACTGTTCTAAAAGCTGGGAATACAAATATAAAAATGATGAAGACATTGCCTTTGAAGAGTTTACATTCCAATAAATAGAGTCAACAAATAAAAGGTAATGATGGCCAGGGAGAGTTGTGTTGGTTTAATAAGTCAGAGAGATATGAGTGAAAGTATAAAGGACTCCATATAATGACATTCCTTTTTTCAGTATCAATGGCAGTATTTAATTTTTATTCCCAGAGAAAGAGGTGAAATCAGAGGAGGTTTGGGTGGAAAAGGCAGCCCAAAAGACACAGCTTACTCCTTGAGTGACCTTGAGCAGGTCACTAAATCTTTCAGAGCCTCAGTGTTCTCAGGTATAAAATAAAGAGGTTGGATGACATGACCTCTAAGGTCTTTTCTAAGTCTAAATCTATAAGCCCACGATATTTTCACATGAATAAAATAATATTTCTTCTTTGTAAAAAAATTAAAGAATGTTATGAACTCCCTAAATAAAATGTAATACTAGGCAGTTACTTTATTATTTCCAGAAATTTCCTGAAATAAAATGTAAAAATAATAAAACAGGTTCTAAATTAAAGAGGAAATGGTCAATAGTCTAGTGGTTAGAACTCAGAATGGAATCCAGTAGTGTTTAGTTTCACTCTCAGTTCTGTTTCTTGTTAAGATATGACCTTTAATTTATTATTTAGGTTAGCTATAATTTAATTTATCCATCAATTTCAAAAAGTCATTTTGACTACAAAGATAAGATATATTTAAATGAAAGAAAAGGTGAGACCACATGATTGGCAAAGTGGTGGAGTCATTTTTTTTGTCCATAAACCACTGTAACCCAAATGCCTCAGAAAAAAGGAATTATGGATCAGGCATAGAGTAACTAAACCTGAATTCAACATGTTAGAAGACAGAAATACTTTAATAGGTTAAAAACCCCATGAAATCATTTTGTAGAACTTAAATACTTAGAACACCCAGTGACATTACCTACTGCCCCCAACACATTCCTGGAGGCAATAGGAGCAAGCTCCCAGGCTTTTGCTTTATGTGTTGGGGCTCCTGTCCAATCCCACTTTACCCTATAAGAAGCAACAAACATTATTTCCATTCAGTCACCTGAAAGGAAAAATTGGAGGAGACAGGCAGCAGAGAGTCAGGTCAGTTGGGATAGAATCCTTGTATCTGAAGGATGGAGAACTAGAGTTTTCTCTGAGTAGGAATCTCAGTCAGAACAAACAACTTCCCTTCTCTTCTCCCACAGAGAATATTTAATCTGGTGGGTTGGATAAGATAGAAGAGTGGAAAAATATGTGCAAGTCAGGCCAAATAATAAACAGAAAAAACAGTCAAATAATTCAGAATACAACAACAAAAAGATTGAAAAGCTAACAGTGACCCAAAATATTGCATCTTGTTACTAGGCTTTTAACTAATTTTAAACTAATCTTTTAAAAGGATTAGTCTTAAGGTAGAGTATTTTAGTCTTTTTGTGGTGGAAAATATTTGAATACTGATGGGGTACCTATAATTTGGGGAATGGCTGAGCATGTTATGATTTATGAATATGATAGGGTGCTAATCTGCTATAAAAATGATGGAGATAGGTTCAGAGAAATTTGGGAAGACTTTGAACTGATGCAGAGAAAAGTGAGCAGAATCAGAGGAATAATTAATACAAGAGCAATACAATTAAGTTGAACAATTTTGAAAGATTTAGTAATTCTTATCAGTGTAATGACCAACCATTATTTGAAAAATTCTACCGTGCTCTCTTCGGTAGCACATATACTAAAATTGGAACAATACAGAGATTAGCATGGCTCCTGCATAAGGATGACACACAAATTCATGAAGTGCTCCATATTTAAAAAAAAAGAAAGAAAAATTCTACCTATTCATCTTCTGATACAGAAATAAAAAAATGCCAATCAATTGGAGAATGGTTAAACAAATTATGGTACATGAATGGGATGGAATGTTACAGGGCTATAAGAAATAATAAATGTGATGAATAAAGAGAAACATGTAAAGATCTACATGAACTCATGCAGAGTGAAATTAGCAGAGCCAAGAAAACAATAAATATAATGATTATAATATATATTTAATAATTATATATATATATATAAATAAGAACAATCACACGTTAAAAATTTAAAAAATGAATGTAGCAAAATTATAAAGCTTAACTGAATGAAGAAACTTGAGACACTAACCCCAATTTATCCTCAGGGTATTGCCCATTAAACATGTTTTTGGATTTTTTTTCCCTTGTCATTTTGTTTTTGTTTTTTGTTTTTAAATACCATTTGTTAGTTTTTAAATAATACCATTTGTTATAGGGGATGAATCTTTTGAAGTGGGAGACAGGGACATTAAGAAAAATTGTGATGTAAAAAAAAAGGAAAAAATATTTGAAGAAAAAGAAAATGAACAGAGTTAAGAAATGAAGTATCTTGTTAATGGATCAGCAAGGAGGCCAATGCTATTGGAAAAAAGAGGATATTGTTAGGGTAGGAAGAGAAATAGGAGTGTAAGGTAAGAGAAAACTGGAAAAATTGGTGGGGTAGAGTTGATCCTGAAAGTTAAAGAGAGTTTATGAGAATGTGCTGCCGCTAGGTGGCGCAGTGGATAGAGCACCAGCCCTGAAGTCAGGAGGACCTGAGTTCAAATCTGATCTCAGACATTTCACATTCCGTAGCTGTTTGACCCTGGGCAAGTCACTTAATTGCCTCAGGGAAAAAAAAAGAGAGAGAGAATGAATGGAGTGGGTATTAGGTTAGACATTAGGTGGAGGAAGGATTAGAGTGGGAACAAACTTGTAACAGGGAGACTAATCAGCACACTATCGCAATAATAGTAGAAACCTTAAGATGAGACTTGCAATAGAGTGCAGGTATATTTGAGAGATGTTACAGAGGTAAAATAGATGAGAGAAAGTAAGGAATTAAGGATCAAACCTAGAGTGTGAGGGATCAAAATAATACATAAACAAATAGGGAAATTTGAAAAGACAGAGGGTTCAAAGTAGAAGATTCTGAATTCATTTTTGAATATGTTGAGTTTAAGATGTCTGCATCTAATGGATAGCTGGAGATAGGAGGCTGAGGTTTGATGGTGAAGTAAGGGCTGAATAAGTAGATTTGAGAATCATAAGCATGGAGATGTTAATTCACTCCAAGAGAGCTAATGGTTCACCAAATAATGCTAAAAAGAACAGTTTTAGAGAAACTTGAGAGGACTTTTGTGAACTGATCAAAATGAAGTCAACAGGACCAGAAGAACAATCTATACAAAAACAAAAATAACGTAATTTTTTTGAAATACAAGAATTTTGATCAACATAATGAACAACTATGACTTATGGTGAACAGTATATTTCCTGACAGAGAAGAGATAGACTATTGAATGAAAAATGTATTTTGACATAGGATCAATGTGGAAATTTGATTTGCTTCACTATAAATAGCTGCTATAAGGCTTTAAATTTTTTTCAATGGGGGAGTATACAAGTTAACAATAGAAATAAGGAGGAAGGAAAGAAGGAAGGGAGAAAAAATATTGATACCTTTTTAAAAGTAGCTTTTTATTTTCAAAAGACATGCAAGACAGTTTTCAACATTCATTCTTGTAAAACCCTTTGCTTCAAATTTTTTCTCCTTCCCTTCCCCTTAACTCTTTCTCCAGACATCAAGCAATCCCATATATGTTAAACATATGCAACTCCTCTATACACACTTCCACAATTATCATGCTGCACAAAAAAAATCAGATCAAAAAGGAAAAAAAATGAAAAAAACAAAAATCAAGCAAACAACAACAAAAAGGTGGAAATACTATGTTGTGATCCACATTTAGTCCCCATAGTCCTGTTTCTGGATACAAGTGGCTCTCTCCATCACTATTGGAATTTTCTTGAATCACCTCACTGTTGACAAGAGTCATGTCCATCAGAATTGATCTTTTTTTTTAATAAAGCTTTTTATTTACAAAACATATGAGCGATTTTTCTACATTGACCTTTGCAAAAACTTTTTTTTTCCCAAGCTTTTCCCCTCCTTTCCCCCACCCCCACCCCTAGATGACAGGTAATCTAATACATGATAAATAGGATAAATTATATGACAAATACAATACATGTATACATATCTATACAGTTATATTACTGTACAAGAAACATCAGATCTAGAAAGAGAAGAAGAAAAAACAACCTAAGAAGGAAAACAAAATGCATGGAAATATTCACAGAAAGTGTTAAAATGCTGTGTTGTGGTTCACACTCAGTTCCCACAGGCCTCTCTCTGGATGTATATGACTATCTTCATCGTTGAACAACTGGTTTGAATCACATCATTGTTGAGGAGAACCATGTCCATCAAAATTGATCATCCTATAGTCTTGTTGCTGTGTATAATGTTCTCCTGGTTCTGCTGATTTCACTCAGCATCAGTTCATGCAAGTCTCTCCAGGCCTCTCTGAAATCCTCCTGTTGGTCGTTTCTTACAGAACAATAATATTCCATAACATTCATATACCATAATTTATTCAGCCATTCTCCAATTGATGGGCATCCTTTCAATTTCCAGTTTCTTGCCACTACAAAAAGGGCTGCCACAAACATTTTTGCACATGTGGGTCCCTTTCCCTCCTTTAAAATCTCTTTGGGATATAAGCCCAGTAGAAACACTGCTGGGTCAAATGGTATGCACAGTTTGATAACTTTTTGAGCATAGTTCCAAATTGCTCTCCAGAATGGTTGGATCCGTTCACAGTTCCACCAACAATGTACCAGTGTCCCGGTTTTCCCACATCCCCTCCAACAGTTATCATTATCATTTCCTGTCATTTTAGCCAATCTGACAGGTGTGTAGTGGTACCTCAGAGTTGTCTTAATTTGCATTTCTCTGATCAATAGTGATTTGGAGCACCTTTTCATGTGACCAGAAATAGTTTCAATTTCTTCATCTGAAAATTGTCTGTTCATATCTTTCGACCATTTATCAATTGGAGAATGGCTTGAATTCTTATATATGAGTCAATTCTCTATATATTTTAGAAATGAAGCCTTTATCAGAACCTTTGAATGTAAAAATATTTTCCCAGCTTATTGCTTCCCTTCTAATCTTGTCTGCATTCATTTTGTTTGTACAAAACCTTTTTAACTTGATATAGTCAAAATTATCTATTTTGTGATTAATGATGATCTCTAGTTCTTCTTTGGTCACAAATTCCTTCCCTCTCCACAGGTCTGAGAGGTAAACCATCCTACATTGTTCTAATTTGTTTATAATGTCATTCTTTATGCCTAGATCATGAATCCATTTTGACCTTATCTTAGTATATGGTGTTAGGTGTGGGTCAATGCCTAATTTCTTCCATACTAGTTTCCAATTATCCCAGCAATTTTTCTCAAATAGTGAGTTTTTATCCCAAAAACTGGGGTCTTTGGGTTTATCAAATACTAGATTACTATTGTCATTGAGTATTTTGTCCTGTGAACCTAACCTATTCCACTGATCCACTACTCTATTTCTTATCCAGTACCAAATGGTTTTGATGACCACTGCTTTATAATATAGTTTTAGATCTGGTACAGCTAGGCCACCCTCATTTGCATTTTTTCATTAATTCCCTTGAAATTTTTGACCTTTTGTTTTTCCAGATGAATTTTGTTGTTATTTTTTCTAGGTCAGTTAAATTATCTCTTGGGAGTTTGATTGGTATAGCACTAAATAAATAGATTAGTTTAGGTAGTATTGCCATCTTTATTATATTCGCTCGACCTATCCAAGAGCACTTGATGTTTTTCCA
>JAJPUD010004151.1:0-37761 GCA_023553655.1 Myrmecobius fasciatus | reverse complement strand
TATTTTCTCCTGGCCTTATATTGCATGTGATTTTTATTCCGTCATGATCTGAAAAGAATACATTTATTATTTCTGCCTTCCTGCATTTGATTTTGAGGTTTTTGTGTCCTAACACATGGTCAATTTTTGTATAAGTTCCATGGACTGCTGAGAAAAAAGTAAACTCCTTTCTGTCTCCATTTAATTTCCTCCAAAGATCTATCATACCTAACTTTTCTAACATTTTGTTTACCTCCTTAACTTCTTTCTTATTTACAGAATTGATCTTTGAATAAACTTTTTGTTGCCATGAATGATCTCCTGGTTCTGCTCATTTCACTCAGCATCAGTCCATGCAAGTCTCTCCAAGCCTTTCTGAAATCATCCTGCTGGTCATTTCTTATAGAACAATAATATTCCATAACATTCATATACCATAGTTTATTCAGCTATTCTCCAATTGATGGGCATCCACTCACTTTCCAGTTTCTAGACACTACAAAAAGAGCTGCCACAAACATTCTTGCACCTGTGTGTCCCTTTCCTTCCTTCAAGATCTCTTTGGGATATAGGCCCAGTAGAAACATTGCTGGGTCAAAAGGTATGCCCAGTTTGATAACTTTTTGAGCATAGTTCCAAATTGCTCTCCAGAATGGTTGGTTCTGTTCACAGTTCCACCAACAATGTATCAGTGTCCCAGTTTTCCCACATCCCCTCCAACATTCGTTATTATCTCTTCCTGTTATCTTAGCCAATCATGTATAGTGGTATCACAGAATTGTCTTAATTTGCATTTCTCTGATCAACAATGATGTAGAGCACTTTTTCATATTTCTAGAAATTTTAATTTCTTCATCTGAAAATGTCTTTTCATATCCTTTGACTATTTATCTTGAAACCTTTTTAATACAGAGAAAATAATAGAAGGAAACACAGATAAAAAGGATAGCTTTGAAAATTATGTGTTAAATGTACATACTTAAAATGAGATCAGTGTAATAGAGATTCAGTTTTATGAACAATCCTCCTTTTCTGTTCTACTTCGCACATGGAAATGCTAATTTTATTTGCTTTTTAAAAATTTAACAAATAAAAACCTTTAAAAATCATTCATCAATAGCCTACATTTTGAATGCAAAATTCTATGCAGCAGCAATTTATCCTTCCTAGAGGCATTTAAATGGTGCACATAGATCAATAAACCTTTAGTCATGAAGAAATGATCTCAAAATACTTCCTCACTCTTATTACCTGTGGGATGTTAGGCAAATCACAATCCCTATTTCTACTTCAATTTCCTCATTTGCAGACTGAGAGTTTCTCTCTTAGAAGACTGTTATGAGGATAAAATGAGATGTAACATGATTGCAAATTTTGCAGCATTATATAAATATTTGCTATTGTTATAAGTTGTTATTAACCTTGACTTAGGGATTATCAGCAGCTTTAAGTTATTATAGTATACTTAATAACTGTTTTTTTTTTTGCCCTTGTCACAACTGTTATTTTCCATCTCTTCAATGGACTTTTACTATTTCCAGCTGTACAACAAGTAGATTGGGTAGCTATCTTATTAGCAGCAATTTGCCTGTTTTTATTTTTTAAGTAGATACAGTCCACTTCCATTTGGTTATTGGAATGAATTAGAACTTTTAAAGGACCAAGGGAAACTAATAAACCACAGTGAGCACGTAGGCGGCTTGGCAGGGATAAAGAGGGAAAAAATAACCACACCACTTCCTGTGGTTAAAGTTTGAGAACTCCTTCCAGAACAGACTGTACCAATATTGTGAGGTTTGTTGGACTCTGATTTATGAGGATCGGAAAGACACTTCTTACATATGTGCTTGGCTTCCAGTAGGATGCACATACAAAACAGATGGAATTTATATTTTTATCAGATACAATTGAAAACTGTCATTGAATCTACCACTAGCTGCCATAGATAACTGAATAGTTCTGGAAGAACATATAATTGTTACTTTGATAGTGGTTTCAACACACAACAGGTTATAGAAACAAATGAAAGATATGGCTTACAGAACTGGTAAAGCTCTAAGGCTTCATGTACCTAATTCAGTATAGTCATTAATTTTTTTTAATACTCAACTAAATATACTCATATTTCAGTGTTTATTTGTGTGTGTTTTTAAATAAAATGCAAGCTCTTGTAAGGAAACAGTTCTTAATTTAAAGCATTTCTATATTACTCTATTTGAAAATACAAAGTTGAATAAATTAAAAATAGTTTCTCTCATATTTCATGTCTCCTTTTAAAGTACACAAATTATTGCCTTACAAACTTGTTTACTATGCTACATTTTCAGTAGTAGTAATGTGTGAAAGAAGTGACAAAATCAACAATGACTACACTTTTTGCTTTAGCACATTCAATACAATGATAGACAAACTGCAGTTTTTCATCTTCTTCAGAAGGTTTATTTCTTCTAAAACTTTGTGAAATAAGAAATGCAGAAAAATCTTTAATAGCTAACAAAAATGATTACAAAGTAAGGGTTAAATTACTTTTCAAAGAAAATTACTTTTGCAAAATATATGAAATATACACATTCTTTATGAATCAGAAACTCAATAAGTAAACCAGCCTTTACCATAAAAATACATTTAATACTTTAATGGATTTCATTCATGAAAGTATTCCATCTGTCCAAATCGCATACTTCCTATTCTTTCTTACTTTGTGTGATTCAACCTATTATAATAATTTATTAACATATAACAAATTTGTCAGAAATATTCAGTTAGACAAAAAATGGAATTGGTAACATTTCTTGTACAAAGAAAAGGACATATAGGTTTTCTTACCAAGATGATAGCTTTGATTGGAGGCTGACTGTGAATGTTATTTAAAAAATTCAATAAGAAAAAACAGAAAGGGGCATTAAAAAGTCAGCCAAAGACCCCAAAATAATGGGAAAGTGGGCCTTGCAAATAAAGCCTATGAAAACACAGGATAAGCTCCCAGAAAGAGCAGAGACATCAATCAGATAATCTTCCAGGCTCTATCCAGGGGCAAGAATAAGGGCTCTCCTGAGAAAGCTCCAGGGTGGTCAGAAGCTTCAAGTAGAGGTAGACACCAATGCATTATATTAGGACTCAGATTGGAGCAATGAGTTTTTCCTGAGTTGCCAAAGATGGCCTGAAGATCTAGAACTATAAATCTGAAAAATTTTGGAGTCCTACCCACAAGAAGTAAAATTAAGGGATCTAGGTGAGAGCTAACCATCTCATCAAAAACCACAGCTGGAGATGGAGTTTGGCCCAAACTCAAAAAAATCAATAAGTCTCAAGCAACCAGTCTAAAAAAAATTGAAAATTTAGAAATCCAAAGGAGAGAGTAATTCTTCTAATAGTCAATCAGAAGCTCAAAGAAAAAAAAAACTTTAACCAATATAAATATACTTATGAAATGAGTTTTTTTAAGTGAAATATGCTATTGAGTATTTAAAGATTAAGTAGCTTAATAAGAGAAAGGTACAAACCTTAACCAACAATGAACTATCTGAAAAATAAAATACTAATCAGTAAACAACAATCAATAACTCTATTAGTTAGCCAGAAATGTTAAAACAAAATCGGTCTGGATAAAAAGATCAAGGACAGATAAAGGACTTTTGGACTCCCCCAAAAGCATGATTCACAACCCTCTTAAAAAGAACCCCAAACCCTGGGCACTATATTTAAAGAAATCACAAATGAAAACTACCCAGATCTATCAGAATCCAAGAGAAAAATGAAGTTGGGGGAAAAACACAACAATGAAGACAACAAAAACATTCATAAGCTTCTGTACTGAAGGAAACCCAAAGAAGAAACACTGTCCATATATTGCCATAACCCAAATTTAAAGTTTCTAAGAGAGAAAAAAATAGTATAATCATCTAGAAAGAAATAATTTGAGCACTACTGAACTACATTCAAGATCACACAAAATCAGGCAGCATTTTATTGAAAAAAGAAAAACTCTTGCAATGCAAATTTCCAAAAGACAAAAATGGTAGTCTTTCAATAAATAATAAATTATCCTGCAAGACTGTGTATAAAGAGGAGAAAAGCTAATGCAGTTGAAGACTTTCCATGATTTCTGGTGAAAAGTTAGTAGGTACTTAAAAATAAATCTAAAATTCCAATAGTACTTACTAGAAAGATAATTATTTGAGTAAGAAGAAACTGTATGATGATATAGTGATGACATTCTAATGGAGCAGAAGAAACAAGTATTTCTTTAAGGTATTCAAGGATTCTGAGGGAGTCAAATAAGAAAAACAGAGAGCCAGAGGGTGTGTGGGGGGGTGGACTGATTCTATTTTGAGAGTTTTAAGAAGAGAATAAGAAAGACCTTAGAGTTAAGACTTCCATTTATACTTGAAGATCCTAGGTGGTTTCTTTTATCTGTAGCCATTAGGGGCCCACATAGTCAATCCCCTGGGTCCTCCTGAGCCCAGAGCCTCTGTACCCCTCAAATACCTTTGATATTTCTAACAGTGTAGTTGTTGATGAGGGCACTCCTTCCAAAGTGTTTCGATGGCCCTCTGATTCATCACCTTGCAGCCACATGACTGATGAATCTCTTCAATCTCCATTAGACTCTTTAACAGGAAACATCTTATTAAGAATTGCTCAAAAAGCTCTAATACAAACTGATTTGAAAATAATTCAATAGAATGTCACAACTACTTGCCTATGCAAAAGTAATTTCAATCAATGAGCCCGATGCTTAAAACCTTTATAATTGTCTATGCAAAGAATTGGAAAATGAATGAATGACCATCAATTGGGGAATTGAAAAAGTTGTAGTAATCGAAAGTAAAAGAATATTGTTATTTTATTTAAAAAATGTTGAGCAGGCTGATTTTAGAAAAGCCTGGAAAGATTAATATGAATTGATGCTGAGTGAAGCAAACAGAACAAAGAAAACATTGTACATAGAAATAAGAAGATTGTATGATGATCAAGTAGGATAGACTTGGCTTTTCTCAGCAATTCATTAGTCCAAGGCAATACACTTTGGATGGAAAATGTCATCTGCATCCAGAGAGAGAACTATGGAGACTGAATGCAGATCAAAGCACATTACCTTTGCCTTTTTTTTCCCTAGTAGTTTTTCCCTTTTGTTCGGATTTTCTATTCTCAACATGACTCATATGGAAACATGTAAAAAATATACATCTATAACCTAAAAAATTAAAATTAAAAAGGAAAAAAATATTTGTGCTTACATAGCCAGTAACTATTTTTGTGCAAGTAATGGAAGAAAAGTAAATTAAGACAAAGGCATAGTGAAATATAATGAAATATATTGTGCAACTACATGATAAATTCATTTCTGACTATAGGATATTAAACAAGTTTAAGATGAATTGTATTAATTCATTCATTCATGTATACACATACTGATTCATTCAACAAGGCATTTATTACTGGGCTAGGCTTTGGGCAGAACCATAGTTCTGCTTTCAAATAGTTTATTGGGTGGTGGAGGGGAAACATGGCATTTGAGTTGAACCTTGAAGCAAGGATTTGAGTCAGAAGTGAGGTAGGAATGCATTCAAGGCATAGGAGTATAGCCTGGGCAAAAGGCTATTTGTTGGGCAATAAATTTGGAAATGGAGAAATAAAATTCTAGGGCTATAAAAGTCAAGAAGAATTTATATTTTATTTTAGAGGCAAGAAGTTTTTAAATGAAAGACTACACAGTTGGGCCTCACTTTAGGAATATTCATTTGACAGTTGTGTAGAGAATGAATTAGAGAGGGAAAATGATTAGAGAGAACAATTGGAAAACAGTAAGTGATTAGATCCGGTTAGTGTAGAGAAGGGGATAGATAAGAAAGATATTGGGGATTTGGAATTAAAAAAACACTTAATGATTAACTATTTAGATGAGAAGAAGAGAAAGAATTAAGAATCATTGAGAATACAAGACAGGGTGGTCAAAAAGATGGTAGTATCTTTAACAAAAACAGATAAATTATGAAGAGGGAAGGGTTTCAGAGAAAATTCATTTGGACATGTCCAATGGGTAATTATGTATGAATTCAGGAAAGAAATTTGAGATGCATATATAGAGATGATAATTGAAACATAAAAATTGATGAGGTACCAAGAAAGCATGTGGAGAGTCTAGAATGGAATCCTGGAGGAGTGGAACAAAAATGAACATTTGGCAAAGAAGAATGAGAAAAATTCAGATGGATAAGAGAAGAAATTTTTATAAGTCATGAAAATTCCAGGAGGAAAGTGTGTTTGAGATAAGTCAGTGGTCTACAATGTTAAGGGGTACAGAAAAAAATAAACACAAATAAAAACTGAGAAAAGACCATTGGATTCCACATTTAAATGGGTAGTTAGAAAACAATTTCAGCTAGGAATCCCCAGTTCAACCCAACTCTTCCTCCCCCCCCAAAATTGCTAAAGAGAGATGTAAGAATTATATTAGATTCTATATTCTACTAAATTTCTATTAGATTTTATAAATCTTAATCAAGCTTCTATTATATCAACATTTCCTTTTCTCTGAGGTGAAAATTTTAGTTGTATGTGTCATGAACTTGTTTAAAAATGGATATAATAGATTATATTTTTCTAGGTATAAACATGACTTCCGTGTTTCAAGCTGTCTATCTGACAAATCCAAATAAAAATAAATTGTGATTTCTCTCGTTACCTCAGAAAAAAGTTTACTGAGTTAGTAACTATAGAAAGCTTTCTATTTCTTTGAATAAACACTGCAATATAACTAGCAAGGATCAGATCACTCAGTCTTTCTGTGTTAAAATTAAAGATTGAACTTCAAAGTTGATGATGTGAGTAATAAAGTCATTTGTTCTTAGTAAAGGGTAAAATAAATTATGCTTTATCCTTTTTTTTTTTACTGTAACCAAAAGTCCTTAAATGACTAAGTTAGATGCATAAATATTCTGAAAAGTATCTTCATCTGGGATCTCCTAAAATGCTAATGTAATTGGGGCCTTGGAGCATGCTGAGATCACTTAACACAGAGGTGCCCTGCCTCTAGGAGAAGACATCCTAAGTTTGTCCACTGCCTAATCACTAGCTGTATACCTAGAAGAGGCTATATCATAAAACTGCCAAGCTGGGACAATGTCTCTCTTTTCCCCATTAATTTGCTTGATTAGCTACAATGATCAAATTAAATGAATAATTAATTATGAACAAATCATCGTTATTTACAAACTTACCCTCTCCCTCAGCACAGACACAGGGAGAGATTTAAAAAAATAATGAAGGATGTTAAAACACATTGTTTTTACTACTATACTAATATGCTATGTACTTTATAAATGAGCATAAAAATAGATATTTAGAAATGCTGAAGTAAAGATGAATGGGAAGACCAAATTTCTTTTTTTCTTTCTTTCTTTTTTTTTTCTTTTTGCTGAAGCAATTGGGATTAAGTGACTTGCCCAGGGTCACACAGCTAGGGAACGTTAAGTGTCTGAGATCAGATTTGAACGCAGGTCCTCCTGACTTCAGGGCTGGTGCTCTATCCACTGTGCCACCTAGCTGCTCCCCAAATTTCTTTTAGTAATCACAATTTTATTCCAGGAAGCTCTGCAATGTCTGGGATTGGATGCATTCATAAATGGGAGCATATAGAAGAACTCATCATCTATAGAGACTCCTGGACTATCATCAGGATTTATTCCATCACAGTTGTGAATTTCTTTATATGGTATATATCTATAGATAACAACATTTATGACTCTCCTGATATTTATGATCAAAGGGTCATTGAAGAGAGTTATTAAGAAATCTTAAATAGTTTTCATATGAATGGGAGATATCTTGTAAAAGAGCCTGTAAGTCAACATTTTATTCTACCAATGTTTTTCTCTCTTCCCCTTCCCCATCCCACTTCCATCTTTCGGTTAATTATAAATAGAACCAAAGTAAGGTAATAAAAAAATCAATAAAAAATTTCAAAACTCCAATCAGTATTGTGATCAATCATGACTTAACAGTTATGCCACCAATCTCATTTTCTTCTCCCTATTACTATCCTCCCAATTCTTCAGGAGGAGAAAATAAGGCTGGCAACTTTGCAAATTCATCTCTCATTTAAAGTAAATCACTTGCCTGTCATAGTCTCACCTCTCTGATATTATGGTCCTCTTCAAGAAAAAAAAGCACAAAGAAAAATAGGAAAGTAAGGGGAAGCATATGGGGGGAAAGATCATGATGAATTTAAGATTTGTCTTGGAGTTGAGATATCTGAAAGGCAGGTGGAGTCATGGGATTGGAGGTTAGCAGAGACATTAGAGCAAGATAAATAGATTTCAGAATCATCAACATAGAGAAGGCAATTAAATCCATGGGAGACGATGTGATCACCAAGGAGAAAAGAATAAGGCCCAGGACAGAACAAAGTTAATGGAAGTGAGCTGGAGGAGGATCCAGCAAAAGTGATTAAGGAGTGGTGGGCTAATTTGGAGTGGCACTCTAAATAGCTAGAAAGAAAGAGTATTAAGATAAAGAGGGTAATCATAGAAGTCAAGTAGAATGAGGACTGAGAAAAGGACACTGTATTGGACAACTAGAAAATACTGTTAACTTTGGAGAGATCAGTTTCAGTTGAATGATGTAACTGAAAATCAGATTTTAGAGAGGGGACAAGTAGAGGCACCTATTGTAGAGCACAAGGGGCAGAATAAATATGGAAGGTCCCTAATGTGAGGGACTGTTGCATTTTTGTCCATATCCCCACAGAGCAGTTAGTAGTGAGAAAGCACTTGTTTTCTGAATTAATCCCCAATTCTTTGATAAATAACTCTAGTTCCCTTTTCTCTACTTGCCACTTACAATTGATTGAGCATTATAAAGCTGCTATAGGTAATTCCTATTGATAGTGGATTACCAATAACTTTTTCATTTTGTAATTTTCAAAAAGAATTTTTTGGAAGGTTCTGAGCAATAGAGTTCAAGGGGTATTTATAGAATATGTTATATTAATATATACTTCATTTTGTCAGAAATTTATCTTTTTTCCTTAAGTAGAGGAAGAATATAAAATATTTGTTCCTTTTCCTTCTCTTAGTGGGAATATTCATTTCAATGAACATTTATTAAGTACCACCTACACTATAAGGAAAATGATTTTACAAAACTTAAAGGACTATAAGCTATCATTATTTTGCTATAGAAAGTTATCATCATTAATATTTACAGATAATGATTTGCATGACTACACATATATAAATGGATAAATTTTGGATAAAATGAAAGTAGAGAGTTGGAATTTATTTTTTATTTTTATTCTTTGTATTTTATTCCCCCATTGATCAATGGGAGCGCTAGGTGATACAGTGGAGAGAACATTGGGCCTGGAATCAGGATTATGAGAGTTCAAATCTTACCTCAGACATTTACTAGCTATATGACTGGGCAAGTCATTTAACCCTATTTACTTCAGCTTCTCATCTCAGAAATGGGGACAGACTGGAGAAGGAAATGGCAAATCATTCCAATATCTTTGCCAAGAAAATACCACGGACAAAGTCCATAGGGTCACTTAAGAGTTGGACATAACTACAAAATGAGGAGCTCAATACCAAGTATATAATAAATGCCCAATGCTCTATCCACATTACCACCTAACTGCCCCCATTTCATATGTTTAGGATGGTAATTCCTCATTCTAAATGATGTTTGGGATTAAGTCATGTGAAAGAATTCACAATGGTCATTATTTTGGCAAAAGGTAGATTTATTTAGGAGAAGAGGTTACAGACAAAATGAATTAATCCAATAGACACAAGAAATTGCAAATATGAAATAGACTTGGAAGAACATAGAGTTAGTAAGGAAAAGGGTTTTAACAATTAAAAATGGAAAAGACAGTGGAAGTTCATAGTGGAATTTACATTTAACTAGGAGAAAATCCATGAGGTGGAAGCATGCCCTTAGCTGGCAAGCTAAATCCATAGTTAGTTAGCAGGGGCAGCTAGATGGCACAGTAGATAGAGCACCAGCCCTGAAGTCAGGAGGACCTGAGTTCAAATCTGTCTCAGACACTTAATACCTCCTAGCTGTGTGACCCTGGGCAAGTCACTTAACCTCAATTACCTCAGAAAAAATAAAACAAAACAAAAACAAAAACAAACCACTTAGCTATAAGATGGAGAAAGACACCAGGTGGCTTGGGGGATAGGTAAGAACAAAGACACCATGAGGTAGAAAGCCAGGGGAAGCTTAATCACAAGGGGTTTGGCAAAGATGGCAAGGATCATGGATGATTTATGGGGGAAATTTAGCTTTAAGGGTTTGATATAAATTGGATTTCTAACAGGACATAGCAAAGTGGGGCTGCCCATGACTTTCATATCAGGTTAAACTGATCCCCAACAGTGCCCTTCCCTGCTTGTCTCAGGGAGTAATTTTGTCAGTACTTTAGGCTCTCCCTCTCTGCCAACTCCACCTAGTAATCCAGGACCTCTTCACATTGAGCACCTACTATGTGCAAAACAATGAGCCAGGAGTTGAGAGTAAAATAAAAAGAATAAGGAAAAAATCATCACTCCCTACTTTCAAGGAACTGTCTAGAGACAATACAGACAACACATATATACATATAGATATGTGTATGTATGTATGTGTGTGTGTATATATATATATATACATATATATATATACATAGAAAGAGAGAAAGATAGACAGACAAACACACACACAGCCAGTGAGAGACAGAGATTCACAGAGATACAGAGACACACACACAGAGAATAAGTGTGTGTGTGTGTGTGTGTATTACCATATGGGCACTACATTTTAGTGAAGAAGTTGGAGAATGGTCAGAGGAAATGGTAGGGACTTTGGATTCATGGTACATGATTATATAGCTCACAGTTGTATAATATTAGAAGATTCACAAAGCACTTTATATACATATTCTCATTTAACCATCACAACAGTCATATGAAGGAAATTACTATTATGTTTGTTTTTATAGGTGAGGAAACTGAAATATAGAAAAATGATTTATCTAAGGTTATAGAGCTAATAAATGTGTCTGAAGCAGAATTCAAACTCATGTCTTCCTGACCCCACATTCAGAACAGCAAAGACTCTTGATTGTACCTTTAGACTACATGTGTGTTTGTGTATAAATCTATATGAGGATATGAATATGTGTGTGTATACATGCATATATATATACATATACACATATATATGTATGTTATGATGAATTTTAATCTTTGATTTTCTTTTATTAATTTTTAATATTGGAGGGAAGGTCACTGAGCTGGGTAAAACCTATCCCATGAGGTATAAAAAATTACATAAAGGCCCAAACATTCCTCAGATAAGAAACCAGAACAGGACTTAAAGTTTCCCAAGTAATTTAACTTAAGAGTCATAAAATTACAAATTTGTTTGTATAGTCATATTGTATTATCCTGGTGATAAGCTGATTGTAAAGTCTTTGAAAATATTTTATTTAAGATTTTTTGCATCAATATTCCTTAGGGATATTGGTCTATAACTTTCTTTCTCTGTTTCAACACTTCCCGGTTTTGGCATCAGCACCATATTTGTCTTATAGAAGGAATTTGGCAGGATACTTGCTTTGCCTATTTTTCCAAATAGTTTACATAGCATTGAAATTAATTGTTCTTTAAATGTTTTGTAGAATTCACTTGAAAATCTATCTAACCCTGGAGATGTTTTCTTAGCAAATTCACTGAAAACTTGAATTTCTTTTTTCTGAAAGGGGTTACTGGAGGGTCAGAGCCAAGATGGTGAAGAGTAGATGTGGCTTTAGGTGACCTCCTCTGATTTTCCTTCAAACCAACAGCAGATTAAGCCTCTGAACTGGTTTTGGAGTGACAAAACCCACAAATATTTGGAATACCATAAATTTCCAGAAGATACTTTGGAAGAACTTTAGGCAAGTTTCAGTTGGGCAGGGGGAGAGGCTGCTGAGTCCAGACGGCAATGCAGGGAGCCCAGGGCAAGGAGCTGGGGTGGACAGCCAGAGCACTGGGGCCTCCGCTAACTGAGGATTCTAATGTGAGGAACAAAGGCTAATGGTGGTTTAGCAGATTTGCTGCCATAACACCCCAAACCAAATACAAAAGGTAAATTGTAAGCCACTGAGCCCTGAAAGACTGCAGGACCTCACCCGTGATTACCTAGCACTTGAAGTCAGTCAGAAACACTAGCCTCAGGGCAAACTAAGGCAGCTATCTGTTGCCTCTTTGCCTCAAGAGCTGACCTCAACCTTTAAAAATTAGAGCAAAAGGAACTCTGACCTAAAGGTTCCTAAAGGCACACGAGGTCCAGATGAAACCCCAAAGTGTGATATGAGTTGGTCCCCATTTCATAGGGCTATCTTGGAAGAATTCAAAAAGGATCTTAAAAGAGTTAAAAGAAAAATGGGAAAAAAAAGAAAAATGGGGAAAGGAAATGAGATCTTTGCAAGAGGGTATGGAAAAGGAAAAGCAGAAATTATCTGAAGAAAACTCCTTAAAAATAGACATGATGAAATGGGAAAAGCATATAACTCCCTACAAAATAGATTTGATGAAATAGAAAAACATATAACTCCTTACAAAATAGATATGAAGAAGAAACCAATTTGTTGAAAAAAAGAATTTGTGAAATGGGAAAAAATGCAATGAACAAAACAACTCATTTAAAAATTAAATTGGCCAAATACAAAAGGAACTAAAAAAGGTAATTGAAGAAAATAATTCACTAAAAATTAGAATTGCACAAATGTAAATGAAT
This sequence comes from Myrmecobius fasciatus, assembly GCA_023553655.1. Classification (NCBI taxonomy): domain Eukaryota; kingdom Metazoa; phylum Chordata; class Mammalia; order Dasyuromorphia; family Myrmecobiidae; genus Myrmecobius; species Myrmecobius fasciatus. The sequence continues at coordinate 25,011 of JAJPUD010004151.1, read as the reverse complement.
GACTCAATAAGACATCAAGAATCAATCAAACCAAAACAAAGAAAGAAAAAAATAAAAAATAGAAGAAAATGTAAAATACTCATTGGAAAAACAACTAATATGGAAAATAGATCTAGGAGAGACAACCTAAGAATTGTACTTCCTGAAAACCATGATGAAAATAAGAGTCTACATATCATCTTTCAGGAAATCATCAAAGAAAACTGCCCTGGTGTCCTAGAATCATAAGGTAAAATAGCTGTTGAAAGAATTCATTGACCACCTCCTGAAAGAGACCCTAAAATGAAAACTTCAAGGAATATAGTGGCTAAATTTCAGAATTATCATATCAAGGAAAAATATTGCAAGCAGCCAGAAAGAAACAATTCAAATATGGAGGAGCCAAAATCAGGATTATTCAGGACTTAGAGCTTCCAGCTTAAAGGACTGGGGGCCTGGAATCTGATATTCTGAAAGGCAAAGGAACTTGGAATGCAGCCAAGAATCAACTATCCAGCAAAACTGAGCATTATCTTTCAGAGAAGGAGATGGACATTCAATGATACAGGTGAATTTCATGTATTTCTGATGAAAAGAAAATTTTATCTCCAAATAACAGGACTCAAGAGAAGCATAAAAAGGAAAGAACTCTTGAGAACTGTATCTCTGTTATGAGTATACTTAGAGAGTGCAGGTATAATTTGATTTTACTGTGATAATATAAAAAAGAAACTAAAGGTGGAAAGAAGATTGTACTGGAAAAAGAAGAAAATGGAGGTAAAATAAGGGAAATTACATTTCATGAAGAAGCAAAAAAGACCTATTATAATTGAGAGAAAAAAGGGAGGGAGATGAATATTGTGTGAATCTTACTCTCATCAGATTTGGCTCAAAGAGAGAATATGAGACATATTTGATTTCAAAGAGAAACTTGTCTCACATTATAGGGAAGTGGGAGGGGAAGGGGCAAAGGAAAGGGGAGGCTAATAGAAGGGAAAACAGAAGCAGGAGGGGAAAGGTATAAGAAAGGGGGAAGGGCTCTAAAGGGGGAAGGCTGTCTGAGGGAGATGGTCATCAAAAGCAAAATACTGGGGAGGAAAGAAAGGGGAAAAGGAAAGAGAAAAGCATAACTTGGGGTAAATAAGATGGCAGGAAAGAGAGAATTGGTTATTTTAACTGTAAATGTGAAGGGGATGAAGTCTCCCATAAAACAGAACTGGACTGGATTAAAAGCCAGAATCCTACAATATGTTGTTTACAAAGAACACATTTAAAGCAAAGTTATACATTCAGAGTAAAGGTAAAAGGCTGGAGCAGAATCTGTTATGCTTTAGGTGAAATAAGAAAAACAGGGACAGCAATCCTGATCCCAGATCAAGCAAAAGCAAAAATAGATCTAATTAAAAGAGATAAGGAAGGAAACTATAACTTGCTAAAGGTTACATAAATACTGAAGCAATACCAATACTAAACATATATGCATTGAGTGGTATAGCATCCAAAGCTCTAGAGGAAAAATTAAGAGAGTTGCAAGAAGAAATTGATAGCAAAACTATATTAGTGGGGGAATCCCAACCTTGCTCTCTCAGAAAAAGATAAATCAAACCACAAAATAAATAAAAAATAAGTTAAGGAGATAAATAGAATTTTAGAAAAGTTAGATATGATAGATCTTTGGGGAAAATTGAATGGAGACAGAAAAAGTATACCTTTTTCTTGACAATTAATGAAATTTATAGAAAAACTGATCATGTATTAGGGCATAAAAAACTCAAAGTCAAACACAGAAAGGTGGAAATAGTAAAAGCATTTTTTTTCAGATCATGATGCAATCAAAATTACATGCAATAAAAGGCCAGGGGAAAATAGACCAAAAATTAATTGGAAGCTAAATAATCTAATCCTAAAAATGAATTGATGAAACAACAAATCATAGATGTAATCAATAATTTCATCCAAGACAATGACAATAATGAGACAACACACCAAAATTTGTGGAATGCAGCCAAATCAGTTATTAAGGAGAAATTTACAATGCCCAACCTTATGTCAATAAATTTGATAATATAAGTGAAATGGAGGAAAACATAGATTTCCCAGATTAACAAAAGAGGAAATAAATTATTTGAATAGCCCAATTTTAGAATTAGAAATAGAACAAACTATTAATCAACTCCTTAAGAAAAAATCTCCAGGGCAGGATGGATTTATATGTGAATTCTACCAAATATTTAAAGAACAATTAATTCCATAAGATAAATCCTATTTAAAAAATAGGGAAAGAAGAAGTCCTACCAAATGCCTTTTATGACACAGATATGGTGCTGATACATAAACCAGAAAGAGGAAAACAGAAAGAAAATTATAGACCGATTTTCCTAATGAATATTGAAGCAAAAATCTTAAAGAAAATGTTAGCAAAGAGATTACAGAAAGATAATACACCATACCCAAGTAGGATTTATACCAGGAATGCAAGTCTGGTTCAACTTTAGGAAAACAATTAACATAATTGACTATATCAATAACCAAACTAACAAAAAGCATATGATTATCTCAATAGATGCAGAAAAAGCATTTGATAAAATCCAACATCTACTCCTATTAAAAAGAGTAGAGAGTATAGGAATGATTGGAGTTTTCCTTAAAATGATCAGTAGCATCTATTTAAAACTATCAGCAAGCATCATAATGGGGACAAACTAGAACCATTCCCTATAAGATCAGGGGTGAAACAAGGTTTCCCACTATCCCCATTACTATTCAAATATCAAATTAGAAATATTAGCTTTGGTAATAAGAAAAGAAAAAGAGATTAAAGGAATTAGAGTAGGTAATGAGGAAAACAAATTATCACTCTTTGCAGATGATATGATGGTATACTTTGAGAACTCTACAGAATCAACTAAAGAACTATTAGAAACAAACTACAACTTTAGCAAAGTTGCAGGATACAAAATAAATCCACAAAAATCACAAGCATTTTATAATATTACCAGCAAAGTCCAGCAGCAAGAGATACAAAGAGAAATTCCATTTAAAATAACTATTGATAATATAAAATATTTGGGAGTCTATCTGCAAAGGCAAAATCAGGAACTATATTAACACAACGACAAAAGACTTTCCACACAAATAAAGTCAGATCTAATCAACTGGAAAAATATCAAGTGCTCATGGGTAGGTCGAATGAATATAATAAAAATGACAATTCTACCTAAATTAATCTATTTATTTAGTGCCATACCAATCATACTCCAAGAAATTATTTTACAGATTGACAAAAAATAATAACAAAGTATATTTGGAAGAATAAAAAGTCAAGAATTCCAAGGGAATTAATGAAAAAAAATATGCAAATGAAGGTAGCCTAGCTGTGCCAGACCTAAAACTATATTATTAAAACAGTAGTCATCAAAACCATTTGGTACTGGCTAAGAAATAGAGTAGCTGATCAGTGGAATAGGTTAGGTTCACAGGACAAAGTAGTCAATTACTATAGTAATCTAGTGTTTGACAAACCTAAAGATCCCAGGTTTTGGGATAAGAACTCACTATTTGCCAAAAACTGCTGGGAAAATTGGAAACTAGTATGGCAGGAAATAGGCATTGACTCACACTTAACACCATATACCAAGATAAGATCAAAATGGGTTCATGTTTTAGACATAAAGAGTGATATTATAAGCAAATTAGAGGAACAATGTATAGTTTACCTCTCAGATCTGTGGAGAAGGAAGCAATTTGTGTCCAAAGAACTGGAACTCTTAAATGAACACCAGAGAGATAATTTTGATTATATTAAGTTAAATTTTTTTGTACAAACAAAACTAATGAAGACAATATTAGGAGGGAAGCAATAAATTAGGAAATCATCTTTACATTTAAGGGTTCTGATAAAGGCTTCATTTTTAAAATATATAGAGAATTGTTCATATTTATAAGAATTCAAGACACTCTCCAATCAATAAGTGGTCAAAGGATATGAACAGACAATTTTCAGATGAAATTGAAACCATTTCTGGTCATATGAAAAGGTGCTCTAAATTACTATTAATAAGAGAAATGCAAATTAATACAACTTTGTGGTACCACTACACATCTCTCAGACTGGCTAAGATGTTAGGAAAAGATAATGACAGATGTTTGAAGGGATGTGGGAAAACTGGAACACTAATACATTGTTGCTGGAATTGTGAATGGATCCAACCATTCTGGAGAGCAATTTGGAATTATGCTCAAAGGGCTATCAAACTGTGCATACCTTTTGATCAAGCAATGTTTCTACTTGGCTTACATCCCAAAGAGATCTTAAAGGAGGGAAAAGGACCCAAATGTGCAAAAAATGTTTATGGCAGCCCTTTTTGTAGTGGCGGGAAACTGGAAACTGAGCGGATGCCCATAAATTGGATAATGGCTGAATGAGTTATGGTATATAAATGTTATGGACTATTATTGTTTTATAAGAAATGACCAGTAGGATGATTTTAGAGAGTCCTGGAGAGACTTACATGAACTGATGCTAATTGAAACGAGCAGAACCAGGAGATCATAGTGCAGAGCGACAGCAAAATTATATGAAGATAAATTCTGATGGACTGGACTCTTTTCAACAATGAGATAATTCAGGCCTGTTCCAATGATCTTATGATGATGAGAGCCATCTATACCCAGAGAGAGGATGTGGGAACTCAGGGTGAATTAACACATAGCATTTTCACTCCTTTTATTGTGGTTTCCTTGAATTTTATTTTCTTTCTCATTTTTTTTCTTTTTGATCTGATTTTTCTTGTGCAGCTAGATAACTGTATAAGTATGTATGCCTATATTGGATTTAACATTTTTACCATGTTTAACTTATATTGGATTAAATGCCATCTAGCAGAAGGGTAGGGGAAAGAGGTGGAAAAATTGGAACATAAGGTTTTTCAAGAGTCAGAATTAAATTAAATTAATTAAATTAAAATTTTTTGTTTTGAAAATAAAAACTTCAATAAAAATAAATAAAATTTTCTCTTGCATTTATCTGGACAATTTATATTTTTGTAAATATTCATCCAATTCAATTACATCATCAGATTGTTGGGCAAAATGGCTCATAATTATTGCTTTAATTTATTCTTCATTAGTGGTAAGTTTACCCTTTACATTTTTGATGCTGGTAATTTGGTTTTTTCTTTCCTTTTTCTAACCAAATTTTATTTTTTCCCATAAAAACAACTCTTCATTTTATTGATTAATTCAATAATTTTCTTACTTTCAATATTCTCTCTCCTTTGATTTTCAGAATTTGTAATTTGGTATTTAATTGGAAGTTTTTAATTTGTTCTTTTTCTAGCTTTTTTAGTTGCATGCTGAATTCATTGATCTTCTCTTTCTCTATTTTATTCATGTAAGTTATCTAGAGATATAAAATTTTCCCTAAGAATTGCTTTGGCTGCATCCCATAAGTTTTGATATGTTTTCTCATTACTGTTATTCTATTAGATAAAATTATTGATCTTTTTCTATGGTTTGTTGTTTGATCCATTCATTCTATAAAATTCAATTATTCAATTTCCAATAGATTTTTAGTCTATATTTCCCTGGTCCTTTTTGAATATAATTTTTATTGCATCATTATATGAAAAGGATGCCTTGCTGTAATTGATTGTGAAGTTTTTATCCCCCAATATATAGGCAATTTTTGTGTAGATTTCATGTACAACTGAGAAAAAGATATATTCCTTTCTATTCCCATTGAATTTTCTACAAAAGTCTGTCATATCTAACTTGTCTAAGATTCTATTAACTTCCCTAATTTCTTTCTTGTTTATTTTGTGGTTAGATTTATCTAATTTTGAGAGGGCAAGGTTGAGGTCTCCTACTAGTATAATTTTGTTGTCTATTTCTTCTTGTAATTGGCTTAACTTCTCTATATTTGCTATATGTACCACGTGGTGCATATAGACTTAGTATCAATACTACTTCATGCTAACCTTTAACAAGATGTAGTTTCCTTCTTTATCTCTTTTAATTAGATCTATTTTGGCTTTTGCTTTGTCTTGAGATCAGAATTGCTACCCCTGCTTTTTTATTTTTTTTGCTTCATCTGAAACAATAAATTCTACTCCAGCCTTTTACCCTTAATCTCTATCTTTTTGTTTCAAATGTGTTTCTTGTAAACCATATATTGTGTAGCATTCTGGTTTTTAATCCACTCTGCTATCTTCTTCCATTTTATGAGAGAGTTCATCCCATTTATACTCAGTTATGATTATCAGCTGTGTATTTTCCTTCATCCTATTTTCTCTTCTCTCTTACCATGTTATCTATCTCTTCTTAGTAATGTTTTGTTCCTGACTAACCTCACCCTTAACATTTCCCCCTTTCTCTTCTCTTTCTCCTTTCTACTAGTGTTTCTGCCTTCCTTCTATCTAGCCTCCCCCCTTTTTCTTTCCCTTTTTCCTCCTACTTCCCTATAGGATAAGATAAATTTCTATACCCATTTGAGTGCATGTTATTCCCTTTTTGAGCCAAAACTAATGAGATTAAGCTTCAGACAATGTTTATCCCTCTCCCTTCTTTTCCTCTACTGTAATAGGTCTTTTTTGATTTTTCACTGGATGTAATTTATCCTATTTTATCTCTTCTTTCCTCTTCTCTTAGTACAATCCTTTCCCACCCCTTAATATTAATATCATCATATCAAGGTAAATGTATGCCCACAGCCTCTGTCTATATTTGCTCACTCTAGCTGCCCTAGTAAAAGGATACAGTTGTATAGAGGTACAGATACTATTTTCCCGTATAGGGATATAAACAGTTTAATCTTTAAATAATTTTTTTCTTTCTTGTTTGCCTTTCTGTGATTTACTTGATTCCTGTGTTTGTAGTTGAAATTTTCTATTTATTTCTGTCTTTTCAATAGAAATGATTGAAATTCATCTACTTCATTGAAGATCCATTTCCTCCCCTGAAAGATGATGCTAAGTTTTTTTGGGTAGTTGATTCTTGGTTGTCATCCCATGTTTTTTGTCTTCTGCAATATGATATATAGGCTCTTTTTTTCCCCTTGTGGTCTTCAGGTAAACCAATAATTTTTAAATTGTCTCTCCTGGATCTATTTTCTAGATTAGGTGTTTTTTGAATGAGTTATTTTTTATTTTCTTCCATGTTTAAATTTTTTTTTAGTTTGTCTTGATGTCTCTTAGAGTCATTAACTTACACTTGGTTCTAGTTTTTAATGTATGATTTTTTAAAGTTAGCTTTCATATCTTCTCAAAGTGTTTTCTTCAGTAAATTTTTTTTGCATTTAATCAATTGATTTTTTTGAAGTCTATCATATTTATTTATTTATTTTTGACCTTTGCAAAAAATTTTATTTTTTTTGGTTCCAAATTTTTCCCCTCCTTCCCCTCACCCCTACCCCTAGATGACAGGTAGTCTAATACATGTTAAATATGTTAATTTATATGACAAATCCAATATATGTATACATATCTATACAGTTATCTAACTGCACAAAAAAAATCAGATCTAAAAAAAAAAACCAACCTAAGAAGGAAGACAAAATGCAAGCAAATATTGACAGAAAGAGTTAAAATGTTGTAGTCCACACTCAGTCCCCTCAGGCCTCTCTCTGGATGTATATGACCATCTTCATCGCTGAACAATAAAAAATGGTTTGAATCACCTCATTGTTGAAAAGAACCATGTCCATCAGAACTGATCATCATATAGTCTTCTTGTTGCCATGTATAATGATCTCCTGGTTTTGCTCATTTCACTTAGCATCAGTTCATGCAAGTCTCTTGAGGCTTCTCTGAAATCATCCTGCTAGTCATTTCTTATAGAACAATAATATTCCATAACATTCATGTACCATAATTTATTCAGCCATTCTCCAATTGATAGGTATTCATTCAGTTTCCAGTTTCTTTAGCCAATTGATTTTTAAAGAAAAGATTTCTTCAGTGGATTTTTATTTTTTGCATTTGACAATTGTATTTTTTTTTTAAAGTTGTTTTCTTTAGTCAATTTTTGTCCTTTCTTTTCCAAGCTATTGAGTTTTTCTTACATGTTTCTCATTTCTTTTCCCATTTTTTCTTCTACATCTCTTATTTGACTTTTAAAATTCTTTATGAGAACTGCCAGAGGGCTTTTGGGGCTAACCCTTTCAGGTTTTGCATGTGGACATTTTGTCCTCATCTCAGTTGGTGTTTTGTTCTTCCCTGTCACCATAATAGCTTACTTTGGTTAAAGTTCTTTCCTGTTTCTCCTTTTCTTTCTTTCTTTCTTTCTTTTTCCCTATTTTGTGACTTTTAATAACCACTTTAATAACCTGCTCTAATCCCACTTATTGTTATTTGCCTTCTGCACAGGGATAAGAGACTATCCCACTGGTCTGCTCTGCTATTGAGTTAGAACCGAGGGTATCAGGGTGAGAAGAGTGAAAAGAAAAGGATGACTGAGAAAACTTATCCAAACTTTGGCCAAAAATATCCTCAACTTTTCTCAGAAGAGAATAAACAAAAACAAATCAAATCAAAACAAAAACCAAATGACATCCAAATAAAATTGCAGATTGAAAATATGGTACAAACACTCCAAACTTCCTCAGATAACAATGCCATGCATTTTTGAATCCTCACCAGAAATCAAATGAAAACTGTCCTGAGGATTCAAAAATTCAGAGATACTGAATTAAAACATGGTAAATGAAAACTAATGGTAGACCAGGGTTGATCTATGCAGAGTACTTATTGCAGAGTTATTATACAAGTATTTCCTGAGTCAGCTGGACAGTTAGATTTGAATTTTTCTAGAGAACAATTTTCAGATTGACATTTTGTTTTGTAGGTAGTTTTCTGATATTAGTTCTTGGTTGTATTATATATGATCCCAATCCATAGGTTTTGGTGCTACTATGAATGTTAAAAAACACAACAAAAAATTAGTGGTTTCCACCTGATGCCAGTGGATAAAGGAGAGCATTAAACTGTTAGAAGAAATAAATTTTATTGGGATTTTTTCTCCTTAATATGATAATAGGAAGAACTTGCTCAGGAGTAATTTCAGTTTTTTGTTCAAGAAAAAGTTGCAAAACTTGCAGGTAGAATGTGGCAACTGAACATTTAGCACCAAACATTTCCTTTCAGTTAACAGAAGATAATCCAGGAATTTAAATTCTGTGCTCCCAGATGGCTGTGCTCCACATTACACAAGCCTGAAGGCAAATAAATCCTTTAATATTTTTGTACCCTCAGGTAAATATTGCAAACAATTTCTAACAGGAGCTTCATTTCAGGTGCTACAACTCATAATAAAAGTTAAGAACAAATTTACAAGTCAGAAATATTTCAAGATGAGCATCAACATATTTTGTTTATTAATGCATGTTTTTTTCCCCACTCTAACCTTTAAGTTTTAAAAATATCTTCTTTATTTCATGAAGAGGTTGGTAGAAGCTGTTATTCAGTAATTATAAGAGAAAATTGATGGAAAATAAGTAATTTATTAATCAAAATTATAAGGATATTTTTATATATATTTTTTCCTATTTCAAGAAAATTATCTTCTTACCACTCTTTAACAATGCTTTCGTGTATTCCAACCCATGACTGACTCTTTGTGACCCCATTTGGGGTTTTCTTTGCAGAAATACTGGAGTGATTTTATTTCCTTCTCCAGCTCACCTTACAGATGAGGAAACCGAGGTAAATAAGGTTAAGTGATTCACCCAAAGTCATACAGATATTAAATGTTGTCTGAAGTTGGATTTGACCTTATAAAGATGAATCTTTCTAACTCAAGGCCCAGTATTCTATTCATTGAACCATCTAGCCACTCCTTTGTTTAACAAAACAAAACCTGCTATAAAGCCTAATCTTCTCAAAAGTACAAGAAAACAAATATTACAATTAGTGTTGTACCAAATAGCCACTTAAACTTAGTTTAAGTATATTAATATATTCAATGAGTGAATACATAATTGAAGGAATGAAAAAAATTATTGAGTACTTACTATGTGTAATCACTGCTTTGAATTCTGGAAATACAAACAGAAAAAGTAGAATAGTCCTGGTTCTCAAGAATCTCACACTTTAAATGGGAAAGGTAACTCCTTAAAGAATGTTCAGGACAGATGGAAAGGTCAAGAGATCCTTAGGTAATATAAGTAGGTTAGATCAGGGTTTCTTAAAAAATTTCCTCTCACAACTCTTTTTCAACTGAGAAATTTTTACCTGACCCTGGATATATAGACATATAAAATACATATACAAGTTAAACATATGTTGATAATAAATCATAATTTCACAACCCAAACATTCAGTTATGACATCTCATATTGGATCATGAACCATGAGTTTGGGGTTAAATTATAGTGCTAGGGGACTGCTGAGCGTAAAAGCAGGGCAGGTGGTAAGGCCTGGAACACATTAAATGGACAGTAGTGGGAAAGATGGTTAGACCTGGTGGTTCTTTATCTCCTCCAAAGAATGGAGTTAAAACCTCATATCTCCTATGAGCCTCGGGGAAGTTAAACAGTCTGGGTGAGCAGGCAAAACAGGGGGTGTGGAATGAGGAGGGAGGAGGCAAGTTTTTCAGCTACAGGGAGTCCTGGATAGATTCCAGGAAACCCTGGACCAGGAGAGGGAATGAGGGGGAGCCGCCAAATCCCCAAACCCATAAAAGTTGCTGTGTCTTTAATTGGAAATGTTGTATGTTTAGAGTAGAAAGAAGGAAGGATTTAGGAACACCACTTTAAAAATCATTTAACAATATTTTAGCATAATAATTTATAGAATAAAGTGTTTGATAAAACCCAAATTTTGGGGGTTTAGATTTTGGTTTTTTTAAAATTTGCTTCATATTCAGAGAAGGAACACAGTAACAACAACAACAACAACGCTGTCTGCTTCTGCCATTCAGTTTAGCCTCCTGATTTGGTCAATAAAAAGCATCTGAGAAATTAAAAATAAAATTGTTTATTTCTTAAGCTGGTGAATCATAGAATTATAGCTCTTGAACAGAAAGGGACATCATATCTCAGTGACTTCAATCCTCTCATTTTATGTAAAAGGCAACTAAGGACCAGTAAATTTACTTGACATGTCCAAGGTCACAGAGGTCAGAAGAATTTAACTGGTTTTCTGACTCTAGAGTTAAAAGAAATGAAAATGTTTTAAAATATGTTCTAATTTTCATAGGCTCAAATCTTGAGAGTTGGAAGGGACCCTAGATTGGGGGGTAATCCCCTCATTTTGTACAAGAAAATAAGAATCAGAGATATGAAGTAGTGAGTCCACTTGCACTCTTACAGTTTTAATTCCATGGCCTTTTCCTCATGTAACTCTTATTCTCTATGCTGCTATTTATTTAGAAGTTGGCTTTTAGATCTTAAAAAATGAAATGAGAAAAATCATTTATGGAACTAAGATTACAAAAACCAATCCAACATTGAGAAATTTGGTTTCTTTTTTCAACCTTTGTTTCGGAATCAATGATATACTTAAATGAATGTATCCAAAAGAAGAGGAGGAGGAAGTGGAAAAGCATTGTCCACTATAAGCAAGGCATGGTGCTAATCATAACAACCCTATGAGGCAGGTGCTTTTATTATACCCATTTTACAGTTGAGGAAATTGAGGAAAACAGATCAATGATTTGCCCAGGATCACATAGCTAGTAAGTATTTGAGGCTGAATTTGATGTTAGGTCTTCCTGACTTCAGTCCCAATATTCTATCCACTATATCACCTGGTTGTGATGGCCACTTATCTTATTTGCAATAAATAATTTGAAATTTTCATTCATGGACAATTTTAAAACTATAATTCTCAAGCTTTTGTTCATTCCCCCACCTGGTACAATGTTATTTTCTTTTCTCTCTTTTCTCTACTCTTTGTTCTCAGTTTAATGATTTCCAAATTTTTGAAATCTATTCATCCTTATTTCCTAGATAACAAGTTTTTAACAACCCAGTGTACTAAAATTTTTGTATTTCCTTAGATGATTGAAATTTTTTGATGTGATATTGAACTTTCTATTTTAATTTATCCAACAGTAACTCTGTCAATCTTCTAATTAAACAAAAATTAAACAAATATGATGACATATAGATAAAGAATGGCATCATCCATGGCATTTCACAATGAAATAACCTCTGCTGCTAATGGTCTCTTCATGGACACTGGCTGGAGAGCCCCACAGGCACTCGTGATGATCATACCCCAATTAGAAATGTGCCCTTTCCCATTGATCTGAAGCACATTTCTGGTAAAAGAATTTCGTGCATCATAAAATCAGCCTTAAATTCTATATTCCCATACAGAGTTGCCACCTGTGTAGTTATTGAGCCATTTTATAAGCCTTGCTGATTCTTCCTCAATTTCTTTTATTACTACCCTATTTTATATAGCAATTCTTGCTCATATAATCGATCCCACCACAGGGATTTCCCTTTATCCAGAGGATCTGTCATTAGAACACAAAAGATTCCTGACTTTCAAACTGCGGAAACTGTTGAGTTAGCAAAATGTTTTAAATCAAATATTAACTCTCTACCTCATTCTGAATTGAAAAGTAAACTGCCTGCATGAAATGCTTAATCCTTGATGGGAAAATACATCTATGATTGTATTTTCAAAGAAAGAATAAAAATACATAATTTGGGGAAATTTATTATTTCTAAATATCTTGGACTGAATCAAAAGAACTGAGTTCCAGGGGTCTGTCTTCCAGTGGTTATGAGCAGGCTGAGTCACAGACATCTGGGCTTCATTTTTTCATTTGTAAAGGCGAAAGCTATATCAGAACATAGAATCATTGACCTAGAGGGACTTCAGAGGACATCTAGTCCATTATCTTTCTTTTACAGATAAGAAAACTGAAATCCTAGGAAGTTAATTGACTTGCCAAAGTCAGAAATCAGCAACCAGAAGCCAAAAACCAGGGTCTTCTGACTCCAGATAAGATACACTTTAAAAAATTATTTTAAACTTAAATACCAAAATAAAAAATTTTTAAAAAATTTCCACATACACAGAAAGAATAAAAAAAAAAGATTCAACACAAATTTCTATTTCAGTTTCCTTTATTTGAACAACTATTTAATAAATACTACATATCATTTTCAAAGGTACCCAACTTTTCTGTGCTTCATTCTAAATTTTCTCTTGTTCTTTGCACTGTACTTTTGATTTTTTTTCACCCTTCCTCCCTGCTTCACTCTAGAGAAAGCAAAGTTACTATTAGGCATATATGTATATATGCCTAATATATATATATATATATATATATATATAGAGTGTGTGTGTGTGTGTGTGTGTGTGTGTGTGTACCTACTGTACCTACTTTATCAGTCCTTTTTTCTGGATATGGATAGCCTCGTCCTTCAACTTTGTAGTTGATTTGATATTTGTAATATTCAAAATGACTTAGTCTTTCAAGGTTTTTCTTAGAATAATACTGCTGTCACTGTTTACAACTTTCTCTTAGTTCTGCTTGTTTCAATGTATAATCTTGGGAGTATATTGTAGTCTTCTGGACAGTATTTTATTTAGGATTTTTACACCCAGACACATTAATAAAATTTTTCAATAATTTTCTTTCTCTGTTTTTACTCTTCTTGGTTTAGTACCATATTTTTTTTCATAAAAGGAATTTAGTAGGATTCTTCCTTTGCCTATCATTTTAAGCAATTTGTTTAACATTGAATTATTTTATTATTTTATTTATTTTTATATAATAACAAAATATTATTATATATTATAATTATATGTTATATATAATTATATACAATATAATTATATATTGTATATAATTATATGCAATATAATTATATATTATAATAAAAATAAAAAATAAAATAAAAATAATAAAAATATTTTATTATTTTATTATTTATATTAGTTGATCTTTAAATGAATAATATACTTTCTACAATACCATAATAATCTAAAAGTTTCTTTAATATCTAAAAGTTAAAATAACATTCACATATTGAATATACATATCAACTTCAAATTTACTTCATACTATAATTAGGACTTTCATAAAGATTCTAAAAATTTCACTCTTCTAACTGAATTGCAAATGTGTGCTAGTAGGAAATAAAATGTTTAGCTGTAAATTAGAACACAATCCTTTCTGCTCCTAATTATTCCAACATGTTTTGGAGGTATCATCCCAATCTATATTATCTATAGGCTTTTAGTAAAATAGAGAAGAAAAAAATAATAGATTTAATTGCCTGTTTTCTTAAATCAATCTATCTATCAAGTGACAAGTAAGTGCCTACTATGTGCCAGGTACAGTGTTAGATCCCATGTAATTAGTTATTCTGTATCTTCAGGAGCACAGACCTAGGCTTTTTCATAAGAATTTGGAAGGTTATTACCTGTGAGCTTAACCATAGTCACATTATTCATAGCAGACTTGTTTTAATATGTTTGCCTAGGCCATTGACACTTGCCAGTTAAGTTTAATTCCAAAGAAATATAGTTCTACTTTTTGGCTTCCTATATTCACATCCTCATAGGCATTTGTTTAACCATATTGTTCCTGTTTAAAAGAACTTATCATCATGGCTTTTTAAGTTTTATACTCTACAGTGTAGCAAATATTCTACATTAGCACCTACATTAGAGATTTTTTGTGTTGATCAAATAAGATAATATTTATTAAAAGTTCTTATTACAGTGGCTAGAATAAAGTATGTACAATATAAAGGTTAGCTATTATTATTATAGTGACTTGTTAACATGTGATTTTACATGGTGAACCTTTGACTTGTATTAGAATTGCTTACATCTGAGCAAAAATCAATTAGGTATATTAACACCCATAAATGAACAGTACTTTTAATGCTTTTGAAAAATCATTATGTGGCCAAGAATAACATTACATAGACTTAAAAATGATTTGTGACCTATAAGAAACTATAAATTGCGAAATATTTTTACTGAAAATTGAATCTCAATTATCCCTCTCTACCCAGAGTTAAGTCAGAAAATGTTCTATTGTGCCTAACATGTCAAAGTTATTTTCTTCTATATGTTATGATAACAAATCTAGTGAATTGGGTATGTATTTAGTAGAGATAAAGTAGAGAATGAACAAGATATATTATATTCATTATACATTTATATATGTTACAAGACACAAGCTTCAAATTGCTAGCAACAGAAACTGCATTTTGGAATAATTGAAAAGGAAAAAAAATTACATTTGAATTATTTAAAGGGAAAATATACTTATCCGTGTAAGTGATAGACGAAGAACGGGATAAATCACTTAAAAAAAATTTAAAAAACCTCTGGAACACAGTAAATTGGCACAGCTGGGTGGAAGTATAAAAAGAGGGACCTGGAAGTGACCATTAGTAGATACTTGACAGGTAGAAAGCAGAAACATATGATTTTGCTTAATGACAATCGCCTCGCAGTTTATTGTCGCTAGCCTCAAGAGGCTCTCCAAAACGTGTTAATGTAACTATTGCAGGTGCACATTCAACTCAGTTAGTAATAATAAAAAGATTATGGCAAACTCTAGTCCAAGTTATAAAGCAGAACTGGACATCTGCTGCTTGGGCTTAAATTTTGTAGCTCCCCCTCTCTGTAGTCTTGACACATCTGATTTAAGTGGATGTACAATTTTTTTATATCTATTTCTTACATTACTAAGCAAAAAAACAAACCAAGAGATTAAAAAAAACAATATTAACTTGTTGCTTTTCACAAATGTATATTTTTTAGGGTAGAAATGGATTGATAGAATACAAGATCGTTGAGGGCAAGAGCTAATTGTTTTACTTTTGTCTATTTGTTAGTAGTGCTTCGCACATTTTGTTGTTCATTTGTTTCAATTATGTCCAATTTTTTCTGACCCCATTTGGGGTTTTCTTGGCAAAGATATTGGACTGATTTGCCTTTCCCTTTTCCAGCTCATCTTACAGAGGAGGCAAATAGGGTTAAATAACTTGGTCAGGGTCACACAGCTAGTAAGTATCTGAGGTCAAATTTGAATTCATTTCTTCCAGACTCCAAGCCTGGAACTTTATTATTGTGTCACCCATTGCACATAATAGGCTCTTAATAAATACCTACTAATTTATTGATTGATTGTGGATAGTCTTATCTCACTGTTGTAAAAGAGTAATTAGTACTATCATATTACACCTAGCTTCCTGGAGTTAAAATTAAGCATTAAATGTAAATATTAAATTGTTCCTTAATCATTAATTCACTAAATATCAGTTAATAAATTATCAAATCAAATGAGATGAAGAGAAGATCTATAGAAGTTTTGACTTATTAATCAGTGAATTTTATACATTTTTACGGTGTCATCTGACACCGTAATGTAATTTTCATGATGTAATTTTGAAATGATATTGGATTAGATAACTTTAGGTTTAGGTAACTTTCTGCAGAGTAGAATTGGGCACTGAATTTGGAGTTAGGAAGTCCTTGGTTCAAATTCTGTCTCATGGTAATCACTTGGCCTTTCTAGTTTTCAATTTCCTCAACTATAAATTGACATTATAATAATGATCTCATATAGTTTTTTTTTAAAGGCAATTAGGGTTAAGTGACTTGCCCAGGGTGACACCACTAGGGAATATTAAGTGTCTGAGACCAGATTTGAACTCAGGTCCTCCTGACTTCAGGGCTGGGGCTCTATCCACTGCACCACCTAGCTGCCCCCTCTCATGTAGTTTTAAATTTCTACTTCTTACATTTTTATATGCAAAAGAAATTTCATAATTCTTCTATTTAAGCCTCTTTGTTCTTCTTAATATTTTATATTAGCATCAATCTAACCTAAATCTGTTTATACTATAAACCCACAACTCTTTGCTCTTTTTTTTTCAGTACACACAGAAAACTACTGATCCTCAATTTTCTCAAGACATACTGGACAAAATGTCTTCTCTGTTTCTTAGACTAGTCATCAAGCCTTTCTAGCTTTTTTCACTTCTCACAAATCATGCTCTGTAAATATATCTTCATCCTTTTGGTTCATTCCCTTCCTAAAAGCACCAGTCTTCTTCTCAAAGTGTGATTTCTAATAATGACAAAAATAGAATGAGTCTTGAATACAGGCAATAGTTTTAAGTTTTGAGATTACAGGTTTGAATGGTAAAAGTATTCTAATAATCTAATACTATTCCAAAATCCCTATCCCACAGCTAGATATAATTCTTCTGAGGCATTGAGCACTTTGGAAGAAAAATTTGAACCTAACATAATTTCATACCACAATATAATCTTCTCTTAAAAAATAGACTATATTGTATCTATAGCCTTCTGAGCAAAATATAGTAAATATAGATTTGTTTGAATGTCATTTTGTTGTTTAAAATACTAATAATTTATATCAGTCTGGCATGACCTGTTAAGTTTATAACCATGGTCTTCCGGTCATAATTCTAGGTTTTTTTTTTTTTTTTGTTGTTGTTGTTTTTGTTTTTTAAGATAGCTAGCTCAACATGAACTTGTGGATATCCATTTTGTTTCTTTTCTGCGACTTGTTTTTTGCACTGAATAAATTCATAGTAAAGTTTTTTTTTAACAAGTTCTCAACCAATTATTTTATTTTGTTGAAGCAGGTCACATACTAATAGTTTGTCAAAATGTATTGAATATAGCAAAACTTTCAATTAGCTAAAGCACATCTATTAGTGCCCCTCTGCGAAGCCTGCTGCTTTATTAGAGGAACAAGTTGCCTCCTGTTCCTTGCTTCTAATAAACTAGTACTGACTGTCATTTAAAACTCTTCTTGAAAACTGGGCTTAAAATAATGGTTCTGGAATATTTCCATGAGAGAAAATTTTTATGAGTGATTATAATTATTAAGAACTTTTTTATTTCCTTTTTAATGGCATAAGCATTGTTTGTTGTTTTATAAGAAGCTTGGCCATTATCCCTCAGTTATCTTTAATTAATTTTAACTTAAATGTGGCCTAATTAAACATACAATAAAATATGTGTATAAACATTAGAATTTTAAAAATCCATTTCAGACTTTCTCATTATTTAAAATTTTGCTTTATTTCATGAAAACATTTATACAAAACAGAAAAATGACAAAGATAAAAATAAAGAAAATGAATATCTTTTCATAGATTTTGATCAGTTTCTTTTGGAGGTTTGAAAACTATGGGGACAACTCTACACTAATTTTTTTTAAATTAAGTGTTTTCCCTGCTAATATAATCAAACAGGGCCCTAGAATCCTTATGGAGACTTTTATGAGTGATTATTGACAGGAAGGTAATAGACAGAGGTAATATTCCAGCTAGTGGATCCTTCAAAGTATGGTGGAAGGAAAGAAAAATACAAAACCCTACCAACCTTAAATGATCATTAAGGTCAGTCAGCCATTTAACATTTATTAAAAACCTACTATATCTCCGGGAAAGAAAGGCCAAAAACAATCTCTGCTTTCAAGAAGCTCAGTCTAAGGGAAGAGACAACATGCAAATAATAGTGTACAAATAAATAAGAAATATAAAAGACAATTTGGGGATTATTTCAGAAGAAAGGCTCCAAGATTAAAGCCACAGCCAGTGGAAACTGTTGAGTTCAAGATATAGAATGTCAGTTAGGAATAATGGCAAGATAGCCAATGTCCCTGGATTAGTGGAAGGAGTAAAAAGATCTTGTATACATGCCCTTGAGCAAGGTCCAGTTTCTGCCGTAAGTGTCATATTCTTGTTATTGAGAGAACTTAAAAAACAAAAAAACTTAGTAAATTTTGATATTCAACCTGGAAGTATTTTTAAAAGAGAGAATATATTCTAATTATGAATAAAAGTTATTATTCTATCTCTTCTAATTTCATTTAGAATCATGGTCATTAAACTAAGTTATAAAGATTCATTTCTTCATCTCTTTCTACAATATGTAGCAATTATCAAAAATATACTGTCTATCCTGAGGAAAGTCATCATTTAATCACTTCAGGGTCACTGAAGGCTGACTATAAGAAAATGCTAATTAATGGAAATATTAATTGATAAAACCACACCCCTAAATTTAGTTTTGGAAAATGTTGTTTTTGTAAATTCCCTACCTTAATCTGTGCCCTCTTGAACCCTAAGGAATTCAAAAACTCTCACTTCCCTAATCCTTTTTTGGGGCTACATAGTTCCATGGGAAAAATAATTGAAATGAGAATCTGGAATCTTAAATTCTAATCTCACCCCCACCACAAACTAGCTGCGCCAATCATTTGGCTCTCATGCTTTGGTTTTCCCATCTGTAAAATAAGGAGATTAGAGGAGACCATCTCTCAGTTTCCTTTTAGCTCCAGTACTCTCATCTTATTAGATTACAAGGTCATTTTTAGATCACCATCCCATTTTTTTCAATAGCTGAAAATTGGGGAAACAAATTGAATCATAAGCCTAAAAAAACAGTGAATGAAAAAAAAATTGTATATATACATATATTTAAAGTTCAGCAGTATTTGCAAGGCATAATCAATTCCAGTTTGGGACTTAAGGGAATGTCTGTGAAACCTTCTAAAATGGGAATTAGGTTCCAACTAGGTGATTTATATTAAATTCCAAGCTGAGGACTCCTAAATCAACATTCTAACAGGGCCTGCCAGTGAAAGTGCAGGGCCAGCATTTCTTGCCCTGGCTGAAAGCAAATTGAAAGCTGTGACTGAAGGATTGCTGCAAGGCCATGCACTGCCAAGGCCTCAATGTAAACACAGGTGTTGTGGGAAGGCGTGCATCTAGCAAAGCAACTGAAGGAACACAGGCCGTCATGCTGTGAAACTGAAATGCTAGATTCCTCTCCTTCCCCTCCCCCAAAAAAGAATTCAAAAATTAACATTTGAATTTCCTTTCTCTACTTCTTGATGCAGTTATAGATCCAAGGGTAAATTACTCTGTCATTGTGGTTACAGATTAAGTATATAATAAGTTTTTATTTTTTAAAAAGGTAATTTTATTTTATTTTTAAACATTAATTTAAAAAATTTTTGAGTTCCAAATTCTCTTCCTCCCTCATCCCTTCCCCCACCCATTGAGAAGCAAGCAATATGATCTCCATATAATAAGGTTTTTAAAGCATTTTTTCTTCCTAAAAGTCTTCCTGAATCGCAGTTGTTCTTACCATCTCATTTAATGGCATTTAGAAAAAAATTTTTCTTATATAGTTACTATTATCAGAGAGTCCTTTTTTCTATTTAAGTTTATTAAAGAGCACTATTGCTCTTTTAAGGTGACACAAACCATATACATGGGGCAGAAATAAAAATCAAATTCTACAAAATGATTATAATTGAAGTTCTTTTTCCTCAAAGTCAGTAATACAAAGCATTTATTTAAGTAACTACTATAAGTTATGCAGTGTGCTAGGCTCTGTGGATATGAAATAGAAATGAAATTGTGCTTGTTCTCAAGAAGCTTGCCTTCTTTAAAAAAAAAGAGCTTATATTCATATATTTTGAATTTTAAGTCAGTTATTAAATTTT
Source organism: Myrmecobius fasciatus (assembly GCA_023553655.1). Lineage (NCBI taxonomy): Eukaryota > Metazoa > Chordata > Mammalia > Dasyuromorphia > Myrmecobiidae > Myrmecobius > Myrmecobius fasciatus. Next base: position 4,557 of record JAJPUD010004151.1, on the reverse strand, counting down.
CAAAGCTACATCAAAGTGCAAAGAACAACTAAAATAACCAAATAAAATGCAAATGCATTGTATACTTTGACTTATCAATGTACTTATAGGAAAAAAAAACATTCTGCATAAATACTGTATTGTCTGTCTTCACTTTCTTAAGTCTTAAAAAATTTCCCTTAGGAAAGAGTTCTTCATAGGTTGAAAGATGATACTTGAAATCCATCAAACTCTCTTATAAAAGAAATACTTTGTTTTGTGTTTTCATCCCCAAGCTATAAAACATTTTACTGATTTCAAAAGTTAACTGTGGCCATAAGGTTGAATCAGTATATCGAAATTTAACATCAAAACTTAAGGCTGGGGGGAATTTTACAAGGGCTAGCTTCCTTGTCTTGTAGATGAGGAAAAAGAGAGCTCCAGAGGACTGATGTGACGTTCCAGATTTACACATCTATTTGATAACAGAGCCTGTACCTGAATCCAAGCCTTCTGATTTCCAGTCCGGTGCTCAGGGGTTTTACTGTCCCACTCAGCTTCAATTCAAATTATTTTCTACTAACCATAATCAAATGAAAAGGGGATATATTTGGACAAAAGAGATCAAGAGATTCATTCATTTTTTGTCCTAATTATTACAAAACACCTTTCTCCCCTTGACCCTATTTGTCTTAACCATTATATAACACTACCATTTGAGGTAGATAAAAAGTCAAGCTGTTTTTCTGGGCAACCAGAAAGCTAATTTTGTTGTAAACAGCACTGTTTTAATGGCAAAAAAGTTTGACTTGGCAAATCATTTGTTTAAGTGTGCTTTGGACTCCAGGATAGAGATGCATCCATAAAAGAGTAGAGAAGGGAGAGTTGGACTGTCAAGACTGGGCTACTGGAAAAGTGACAGATGGACAAAGCTGAGACAGAAGGAAGCAGCAAAGAGAAGGGAATAGGACAAATTAAAAAGCTTCATCCTAGGGACTGGGCCTTCCTAGGATTCCCAGAATCCCTCAGATTATGTTCCTTTGCTAAAACAAATATTTTTATTGTCTTCCTACTTTTGCTTAAAACTATCATTAGTAACCATTTGTCCAAAGCAGCAATCCTTCTTCTTATAGACAGCAAAGAAGGGTCTATGATCTGAAATTTATTGGTTGGGTATTTTTTGCTAAATAACTTTTTCTTGGATCTCTAAGTTTTCCTTGTTGTATGAATAATACATATGGACTAGTCATTTAACAATACAGAATATGGACTAGCAATTTAACGATTCAGAATATGGACTAGCCATTTAACAATACAATAAAGAGAAGAAAACTAGATCACAAATCTCAGTCTGCAGTCTCTCTCTCTCACTACATATACACATATCCAAAAAGTGAATTAAGTGATAATTCCAGCTCCCACACTCTATTCCCTCTGCAACCATCATAACATATGGCCATATATTTCTGTCTCTGTCATCCATCTATAGAGATGTCATCTGTATCTATAGAAATACATTTTTACCTCAGAATCAATAGACATGCCCTACAATTCACAGGAGATAAAATACAAAATAGCAACCCTTGTCTCAAATGTTTATAGACAAATGATCAAAGTTTATTCATCAAAGAAAAGGAATTAGAGATATAAAACAAAGGGGCATTTTTGAGCTCATAGGCATTGCTAAGATTTAATTAGTATCCATGAGTGAACTATGTCTTTGGATGGGTATAATTTATTGAAAAGAAACAGGATAAGCAAAAGGAATAAGGGATAGGATGGAAATAAACATTGCAAAAATGCCTATCATGTGCCAAGCATGGCACTAAATACTTTTCAGATATTATCTGTAGATATTATCTAATTTGATCATAAAAACAATCCTACAAGTTATTACCCCCATTTTACATCTGATAAACTGAGGTTAAATGATTTGCCTAGAGACATACAGCTAATAAGTATCTAAGGCTGGATTTGAACTCTGGTCTTTAGGACTATAGACCATGGTTCTATCCATGGTGTCATCTAGTATAGCATCGTGTATTTAAAAAAAAAAGAATTCTCATGTTAAAAATAGGAACCAGAGAAGAGAAAGCTTGGCAGAGATTATCTGGGTGAAGACTGAAGGAGGAAGAAAGAGAAGTAATTTTGTCATTGGAATATACTACATTCAACCCGAATAAAAAAAAAAGAAAAAAGAAGAGTTTGGGAAATAGCTCCTAAGTCAAACACAGAAGCATATATAATAGTGAGGGTGGGGAAAGACTTCCATTAAGAAATTTGCTGGAGCTCTCTTTGCTGAAAGTATAGCAGTTCATAACTCTATTTTGATGATAATTTCATTCTTTAGAAAGTAAAGGAAGGAACAAAAGAAAATTCTGTTCTGGAACTCATTCTAATTATCTGGAAGGGATTAGTTGCTGGGATAGAAATGATGAAAAGCTTGGGGGCAGAGTGACCACTCAAGTTTGCAATAAAGGATAGGGAAAATGGGCTTCCTGTGATATGTACCCTAAACTCTGGAAAATCATATTGCAAAGGATTTAGAGGAAAGATGGAAGAATGGGATTTGCTGGAAGATATTGGTGTGAAAGCATAAAAAACTTATCAATCAACTTAGATTTTAAAAATATACAGAATATGTATAAGATAGAAAAAAAGCCAAGTAAAGAAAAAGATGATGGCATCATTCTATAAATTTAGCTCATTCTGAGATTAGTTAGGTCATTGAGGAAAAAAGCTAAAGGCTGACAAAAAGAGTTTTCTTTAAATTAAATTTAATTCAATTATTTATTTTTGCAATAATGGAAGAAAAATGACTATCAGAGAAGAACAATATCTTTGCTTGGGGGCAGATGTGAAAACTAGTAACACAGAAAAGGCGCATTTATTCAATTATTATTTTATTTCTTTTTTTTTCCTCTGCAAAGGAGAATTGTCCTTAATCTGGACATATTTTAGGAGACCATAAAAGAGCAATGAATGGCTTTGAATGATTTCAAGTCCCCTAGTCCAGATGTACTACATCAGGTACTGAAAGAATGAACCTGTATCAGCAGTATTTGAAAAGTCATGCCTTCTGCTTGTGACTTTGCTTCAGGTGTGATGGGTCACCAAGAGCTCTACTGTGGCCATCTGTGCAAAATAGACCTTTGTCTTTTTTGTGCTGCATGTCTTTTCTTGGGCAGTATGCAAAAGATGTAAACTTCAAAAAGGAATTGCAGAGGCCATCTGTTCCAATCCCTGAACAACTTCACTGGTATTCTTATACATTATTCCCCTCCATATATTGTACAACCCAAGCAAAATGGCCAACTTGTATTTCCTTATACATGATACTTCCTCTTCCATTTTGATGACTTTGCATTGATTATTTCCTTTTTTTTAATAAAGCTTTTTATTTACAAAACATATGAGTGACCTTTCAACATTGACCTTTGCAAAAAAACTTTTTTTTCCCAAGCTTTTCCTTTCCTTCCCCCCACCCCTCACCCCTAGATGACAGGTAATCTAATACATGCTAGATAGGATAAATTATATGACAAATACAATACATGTATACATATCTATACAGTTATCTTACTGCACAAGAAACATCAGATCTAGAAAGAGAAGAAGAAAAAAACAACCTAAGAAGGAAAACAAAATGCATGGAAATATTCACAGAAAGCGGTAAAATGCTGTGTTGTGGTTCACTCTCAGTTCCCACAGGCCTCTCTCTGGATGTATATGACTATCTTCATCGCAGAACAACTGGTTTGAATCACATCATTGTTGAAGAGAACCATGTCCATCAAAATTGATCATCGTATAGTCTTGTTGCTGTGTATAATGTTCTCCTGGTTCTGCTGATTTCACTCAGCATCAGTTCATGCAAGTCTCTCCAATCCTCTCTGAAATCCTCCTGTTGGTCATTTCTTACAGAACAATAGTATTCCATAACATTCATATACCATAATTTATTCAGCCATTCTCCAATTGATGGGCATCTTTTCAATTTCCAGTTTCTTGCCACTACAAAAAGGGCTGCCACAAACATTTTTGCACATGTGGGTCCCTTTCCCTCCTTTAAAATCTCTTTGGGATATAGGCCCAGTAGAAACACTGCTGGGTCAAAGGGTATGCACTGTTTGATAACTTTTTGAGCATAGCTCCAAATTGCTCTCCAGAACGGTTGGATCCGTTCACAGTTCCACCAACAATGTATCAGTGTCCCAGTTTTCCCACATCCCCTCCAACAGTTATCATTATCATTTCCTGTCATTTTAGCCAATCTGACAGGTGTGTAGTGGTATCTCAGAGTTGTCTTAATTTGCATTTCTCTGATCAAGAGTGACTTGGAGCACCTTTTCATGTGACCGGAAATAGTTTCAATTTCTTCGTCTGAAAATTGTCTGTTCATATCTTTTGACCATTTGTCAATTGGAGAATGAATTGATTATTTTCATGCTTAGAATGCTTCTCTTCCTTACTTCTGTTTTTTAAATCTCTATTTAAAAAATACCCAAATTAATAAATATTTATTAATCACTCAGTATGTGCCAGGCTTTTGTCTGAGAATGCAAAAAATAGCTACTGGATTGTAAACTTCTTAAGAGC
>JAJPUD010004150.1:195509-210504 GCA_023553655.1 Myrmecobius fasciatus | reverse complement strand
TTTTTTTTTTTTTTTTTTTTTTTTTTCTGGGCTCAAGTGACTTGCCTAGGATCACACAGCTAGGAAGTGTTAAGTGTCTGAGGTCAGATTTGAACTCAGGTCCTCCTGACTTCAGGGCTGGTACTCAAAGTCCATTTTTAATAAATGAATATAACTTTCTATTACCTTCTGCTGTAAAATGGAAGAAGATATTGATAAAAAAAAATCTCTCTCGACTTGCATGAACTGATGCTGAGTGAAATCAGCAGAACCAGGAGAACATTATACACAGCAACAAGACTATACCATGATCAATTTTGATGGACATGGTTCTCTTCAACAATGATGTGATTCAAACCAGTTGTTCAGCAATGAAGATAGTCATATACATCCAGAGAGAGGCCTGTGGGAACTGAGAGTGAACCACAACACAGCATTTTAACGCTTTCTGTGAATATTTCCATGCATTTTGTTTTCTTTCTTAGGTTGTTTTTTCCTTCTTCTCTTTCTAGATCTGATGTTTCTTGTGCAGTAAGATAACTGTATAGATATGTATACATGTATTGTATTTGTCATATAATTTATCCTATTTAGCATGTATTAGATTACCTGTCATCTAGGGGTGGGAGGTGGGGAGAAGGAGGGGAAAAGCTTGGGAAAAAAAAAGTTTTTGCAACGGTCAATGTTGAAAAATCACTCATATGTTTTGTAAATAAAAAGCTTTATAAAAAAAAATCTCTCTCCCTCAACTGAAACTAAAATTATGCTTAAAGTACATCAAAGAAAATTAAAACAAAAGGACAAAGGCATTCAGAAAAGGTCTGAAAAGGAGTAATCAAAATATTGACAATACCTGAAAATTAAAGAATAGCTATTTATTCAAAATACTGAAAATGAAATAAAAGCAGATAACCCTCTTTTTTTTTCCTTAAAGGTATACAAATAAAATTTTGTAAATGTGTAATCACATAAGACAGGATAAATTAGATCACATAAAGAGGCACAAAAGACCTATTACAGTAGAGGGAAAGAAGGGAGGGGAGGGAGCATTGTCTAAAGCTTAATCTTATAGGTTTTGGCTCAAAGAGAGAATAACACATTCACTCAATTGGGTATAGAAATTTATCTTACCCTAAAGGGAAGTAGGAAAAGAAAGAGGAAAGAAGAGGGAGGCGTTGGATAAAAAAGAGGGCAGAAACACTATGAAAGAGATGAGAAGAAAGAAGGGGTGATTGAAGGGAAGGTAGGTTAAGGGCCAGATTGGTCAGAAAGAAAACACTATTAAGGATGGACAGGGTGAAGAGAGAAAAAATATATACATGGGAAAAAATAGAATGGAAATCCTATCCCAACTGGAAATCATAACTGTGAATGTGAATGGGATGAACTCTCCTACAAAACAGAAATAGATAGCGGAGTAGATTAAAAACCAGAATCCTATAATATGCTGTTTGCAAAAGAAAAAACAGGTTATATGGTTTAAGGTTTTTTGCTGCATAATTCTTTGGGAAAGTCAAGAATCACTCACCAACCTTTGAGTGTGAAGAATCTGAATCTATAACAGTTTGCTGAAAGGAGGGCCCAAGCCATTAGGCACAGGAACACATTTCTCTGTGGGTTTTCCCACTTGAGGTGACAATTTCTAAAGCATTAGCACCTTGGTCATATTTTTCATCATTCTTAAGATGATTTCTTAGTTTTAACTGAATATCCAAGATCATGATTTTGCTTCTTCCTTCCCCACTACTAATGAAAGCACAGAAACTCAGAACTGAAAGACCTTAATGATTCATGAGTTATCTTCTCAACCCTGATACTGACTGTGTGGCTGATTCCTTGAGCCTCAGTTTTCACATCTGTGAAATGGAGGTCATAAGCCTGGCACTAGCTTCATTTATCAGAAAATATTCCAAACTGTGGGGACTGAATGGGGATCACAACATAGCATTTTCACTTTTTATTGTTTGCTTGATTCCCCCCCCCTTCTTTCTCATTTTTTTTCTTCTTTGATTTTTCTTGTGCAGCATGATAAATGTGGAAATATGTATAGAAGAATTGCACATGTTCAACCTGTCTACTTGGGAGGGGTTGGGGAAAGGGAGGGAGACAAATTTGGAACACAAGGTTTTGCAAGGATGAATGTTGAAAATTATCTTTGCATATATTTTGAAAATAAAAAGCTATTATTTAAAAAATTACTCTGTAAACTGTCATGTGCTTGAGAATTGTGACTGGTTATTCCTGTTCAGCCTCCTGGGAAAATCTTTAGGGATAAAGCCAGGAAACCCTCCCCCTTTCCCCTCCTTTAGAAAATGATTCTGGACCAAGACTGGGAGCCCCAGGACAGCGGAGGTGACAGTGACCCAGGGGGCCGGCTCTTGGTTTGTCAAAGCGCTGTTAAAAAGATGAGGTGTCCAAAAAGAGTCCTTGGTCATAGCGGGGAACAATTTTAGCACATTGAAATTGGTGCATTTATTTTTTTTATTCAAGCCCTATGAGATTCAAGGAAACTGAATTTTTGCCTACTCCCCACCCCCCAGAGCTTTCAAGGTTCCCTCAGTCATTTTTCAGAGGACAAAACTGGGGCTTCAGTGGCCAAGGGAACAGATGGCAAATCTGGGACTTATTCTAGGTTTTCCTCCTCCCTGAAGGACCATTCCCCTAAAGCATCACTGGTGAATCCCTCTGGCTCAACTTCCCCTCCCTCACAATTGGATTCTCCATCCCCTGCCCAGCTCCTTTCTCCTCTCCCAGTTGAATGTAAACTCTCTGAGGGCAAGCATTATCTTGTATCTGTAACTCCAGCACCTAGGACAGGGACCAATCGCTTAAATAAAAAGATGATCCTTTTATTCTCTTTTTGTTCATCTCAAACAATCCCACCGAATCCTTCCAAAAATGTCTTCCCCCATCTCTCTAAGACAATGGCAGGGGGTGGTGGGTGAGCCAGGTTTGCCAGGGAGGGTACAGCTGTCCTGGCACACTGGTCAGCTACTACCCCATGAAGTCAGCCATCCACTCGGATAGAGAGCTCTATTTCAAGGTTGATTTGTGACCTTGGGCATCACCTGTCACCTTACGACCTCAGCTTCTCATACTTGGCCTTTCAGGCCCTCCCAAATCTGGCACCTATTCCTCTCCACCCGTTACTCCAAACCAGGCTGCCCCCTCCCCACTTTTCCTCTCTGATCTTTGTTGCAGTTGTTCCCTCTCATCTATTGAGTTCCTTTCTATTCAGAGGTGACCTCCCCAACAAATATAACCTTTCCCGAAGTTTTCTTTATCTGTGTTCCCAGCATACAGTGGTACGAGATTGGTGTTTAATAAATGCTTATTGACTGATTAATTAATCTACTCTGACCCCATGAGGAAATGGATATCTACAGAACAGATATGATCTGCCCAGGCAATGGCAAATACTGATTCCAGGCACAGCAAGAATTTCCCCGCCATGGCAGGGATGTTTAATACTATCCTCTCCATTTCCCTGACAATAATAATAATTATTACTTATATTTGTATGACACAATGCACACAATTTTATGGACTTTTATTATTCAGTTTCAGATGAGGGAAACTGAGACCCACTGAGATTAAGCCCAAGGTTATACAACTAGTGAGTATGAGTGGAAACAGATTCTCTTCCAGTTTCAATATTTTTCAGCTAAATCAAGCTGATGATTTACTTTCTCCTAAACTTCTCCATTGTCTGCTTCCCAACCCCCCCAGGCACAGTAAGGACATTCTGGTGGATTATTTTTTTTAGGGGGGGGCACATCTGCAATCTCATGGGTATAGATTAGGCAGCTAGCACAGGGCAGCTGCTGGCTTTATGCCCAGACCTTCCGCCCCGTCCAAGGCTGACCTTCCTTCCTGCCCCTTTTCTGTATCACGGTCTCCTTTGGCAGGCTGGTGAACTTCTGCTCTGAAAAAAAAATTTTTAATTCATAAAATGGGGAAACACTAAATTCTAGTCAGAAGTTAGTGAAAAAAAAATGTAATTTTAAAATTTCCAACTTCCTGGAAAATCCTCCTCAGGTCGAGGTCCTAAGGTTAAGAAGCCTGCTTAGTGTTTTCCCCAGACCCTAATCAGGGATCTATACACAGATTATTAATAAATATGCTGAACTGAAAGTGGCTGGACTCAATCATAAATGATCTCTAAACACGGCACAGAATAACAGCAGGATTGTGTGATGATCAACCGTGACAGACGTAGCTCTTCTCAGCAATAGGTTAATCCAAGACAACTCCAATAGGCTTGGGATGGAAAATGCCATCCACATCCCGAGAAAGAACTATGGAGACTGAATGCGAATCGAAACATATTATTTTCATTTTTTTTTTGTTTTTCTTTCCCTTGGGTTTTTTTTCCCCTTTTGTTCTGATTTTTCTTGCACAACATGACAAATATGGAAACGTTTGTTTAATCCTGTTTTTTTTCTTTTGTTCTGATTTTTTCCTGCACAACATGACAAATATGGAACTTTTTTTAATAATAGCTTTTTATTTTCAAAATCCATGCAAAGATAGTTTTCAACATTCACCCTTGCAAAACCTTGTGTTCCAAATTGTTCTCCCTCCCTTCCCTAGACAGCAAGTTTTTATTATTTTTTTTATTAAAGCTTTTTTTTTTTTTTGCAAAACAGATGTATGGGTAATTTTTCAACACTGACCCTTGCAAAGCTTTCCAGTACAAATGTTTCCCCCTAGTCTCCTCCCCTTCCCTAGATGGCAGGAAGTCTGCTACGTGTTAATTATGTTAAAATACTTGACAAATTGAATATGTGTATACATATTTTTACAGTTATGGACAGCAAGTTTTTATTAAACATGTGTAGTTGTTCTATACGTAGGAAATATGATTAAAAGAACTGCACGTATTTCACGTACCTCAGATTGTTTGCTGTCTTGGGGAGGGAGGGAGGGAGGAAAAATTTGGAATTCAAAAGCTTCGAAAAACAAATGTTGAAAACTATCTTTACACATAAGTGGGAAAATAAAACACAATTGAGGGGGAAAAAAAAAGATCTTTAAAGAAAAAGAAACTTTTCTTAGGAAAGATTCTCTGTCCCACTTCCAGGAGAGGACCAGGAAGTTTTGAAGGTGGAGCTCAGAAAGGAGGAAAAGTTCCATTTGTAGGGAACAGGTGACAAAAAGAATGTCAGGCCACAGGAAGTGAACCTCCCTTAACCTTCCCCGGGGATTGTACAGGGCAGATCATAGGATCACTGAGTCAATCAGTGAATAAGCATCTATTAAAGTACCTACTATGTGCCAGCCCTCGGGATGTGAAGGAAATGGCAGGCCCTGCTAGAAGGACCTCAGAGACCCTCTAATCCAGCCTTTCCACTTTATGAAAAAGGAAACCGAGACCTCTGACTTCCTCCTGCTGCAGGTTGGAGAATTTCAGTGCCCACTCCTCCATCCCTAGCTTGGGAGCTGTTCAGACTCATGGTCCTGCCTCTCCCCACTTTTATCCCTGCCAAACTGGTCCCGACTCTGCCTTCCATCTCCCACCTCCGGGCCTTTGTAAAGCCTGTGCCCCCCAGTGTGGGAAAGCGCTCCCTCTTCACTTGGGCCTCCACAAGGCTCACCCAAGGTGGGACCTCTGGGGATTTCTGTGTAGATCCTCCCCCCAGCCACAGGACTCCGGAAGGCAGTCCTGGAAGGCCCTAGCTCTGCTTCGGCCTTGCTTTCCCCGGACTTTAGCCTGGTTGCTCTCATGCAGAAAGCACTTAAGTCACACTTGCTGGGACAGCCTGTTCCTCATTCCCACAGCTCATCAGCAGCTGCCCACTGGAACAAGCCTCCCCGCTTCCTCCTCTGGAAAGCAGGGTTCCGGTTCACTGGGGTGCTTTCTCAATGTGGGTTATTCCCGAACCCCTCTGCACACAACAGGCTCAGAGCAGAGCCGTGGGAGGCGGGGTGCTCTTTGCATCTGCATAAGGGGCAGCTTCCTGGCCCGGAGGGTGGGCTGGGGCCTGGGCCCTAACCTAGCTGCCCAGCTCCTTCCAACCTTGGAGACCAGTAGTCATGAGTCCTGGTTCCGATACCGCCTAGCCTTGACTTGGGGTGCCCACAGCTGGGGCAAGAAGCCCCACAAACATAACGGGGCCACATCCTCCTGGCAGGAGGACTATAATATACGCTTCCCTGCGGGACAGGCTTGATGCCCCGCCTTCCCCAGCCTGTGCCAGGCAGAGTTGAGCAGAGCCTGCCCCCTCCTACACAAGGCGGTGCCAAGGAACCTTCCCAGGCCTCTGGCAGATGGCCCCAAGCCCATCCCTTTGGGCACTGCCACTGGTCTTCTACAGAGAGGAAGGCTGAGAGCCCAAACACTCTGAAGCTACTTTTCTGGGAGAAAAAAAGAAAAGATCACAACTGCAGATTCCGCTGCCCTGGCATGATTTGGGCAGGAATTAGGGGGCACCAGATCCCACGGGGTTTCTAGCTGGTGGGTGTACGTCAAGCCTAGTTAGGGACACCCAATGTCAAATTGCACCTTAAAAACATCCTGTGACCCTGGGTCAGTCATTTAACCATGGTCTGACTCAGTTTCCCCCACTGTAAAATGGGACTGACACCACCCACTTCCCAGGGTTGGCAGGAACATTTGTAGAAATGCTCGGCTCACAGTAGATGCTTAATAAATGCTCGTTTCCTGACTGGGTAGGTGCAGTTGGATAAATATGGTGATTAAGGCCAGATGACCTTTGCACGCTCTCACAGCACATCATGATGCAGTCAGTAAGGCGCCTGACTGGGTCGGGAAGACTACTGAGCTGTATGTAGACCCCCGGCCATGTCATCTAAGCCCCCCTGAGCCTGGTTTCTGTTGGTAAAAGGAAGAGCTCGGACTCCAAAGGCATCCTCAGTCCCAACATCAGGAGTTCTGGGTGCGAGTCTGGACTCTGACTGTGGGCCATGGAGCATTTTCTCCTCCAAACTTCATTTTCTAGTCTGCAAAATGGGAAGCCTTCAAGGGCCCCAGAAATGAAGGGAGAGGCTCGAGGTCATGTGACCTGAGGGGCGGCCCGCCTCTCCAGCATCTGGTGTACAGAGTTGGACTCCGGGAGCTAGGAAGCCCAGAGCCATGTCGATGCCAGGACAGACTCTCCAGGCTGGCAACTGGGAGCCCCAGGGTGGCCCGACCCAGACCCATGGGGAAAGGACCCGGGTCCTGCACTGGGCAGAACCCCCCGGCCTGTCCTGCAGGGACATTCTGTTGTAGGAACAGGCCAGAAAGGGGTCTGAGACACTGTATGCCAACAGGGTTCCAGGGGACACTTCCTAGGTGCTAAAGGGGTCCCGGGGGCATCCCTTGAGCCCATTATTGTTAATGCTCAGTCTGGGGTTTATACCAGCATGCTTCCTGCTACTTTATACATGCAGAGGAGGCTGGCAACACTTATCACAGCTCCAGCTCCAGTGGTACAAGGTGACTGACTTAAGCACACTGGCAAGGCCCAGGTCACCCTGCCAGGGCAGACCAAAGCTGCAGGGGCTGAGGAGGCGGGGTACAAGATCTGGGGTTTGGGTTCAAAATCATGGCTTCTGACCAGCATGATCCCAAGGCACGCTCGGATGTGGTGTGCTGCCTACAGGCCCCAGGCAATCATCTCCCCGTGCCGGCTCCTCTGGGTGTCTGCTGATCCCGGGGGGCCCCGGCTGCCGAAGCCCTGGCATTTCCACCCCGGTGTGTGGGGTCCTGGAGGTGGTGTTAGGCTCACATGGGCAGAACCTTGGAGAGTAGGACCCAACTGAGGATTCCCCTCGGGCTGAGTGCGGGGCCAGGGAAGGGGATTGTGGGGGCAGGCTCCTGAGACAGTGACTGAAAATAAATCTCACTCCACGAGGAAGCTACCTTCCTGGGATTTATTTAAATGTTCGACCCAGCAAGGAAGGCCTGCTGGTCCGGATCAAAAGGCCAGAACACGACGAGGTGGAAACCGCGTTCTGCCCCTCAGACGGCAGCATCCACAGGAATTCTGGATAAATGTGGCGAAAGACGGGGCACCCTCAGGGTCTCTGGCCCATCTTCTTTAGGGTTCGATTGAGCTGGAGGAGAGAAAGCAAGGTTGGAGGCGCCTGCATGTCCCCATGGAGCCCCCCCCCCCGGCCAGACTGGGGAGCCACCTCCCCCACGGGCCTCTCACCTCCTCAAATTTATGGATCTGTCGGATGAAGAAGTCTCCGTAGCGGCGGGCCACCTTGGTATCGGCGATGTGGATCATGTCCTGTGGGGGCAGGGAGAGAGGCTTGGGGCCAGGGCAGAGCCAGGGTCCAGCACTCCCAGGTCTTGGCCCCTGGGGACCCTGGTTCTGCTCCCGGCCCAGCAGCCAGAGCCAGCCTCCCATGAGGCTCAGTGGCCAAGCTCATTCTGCAACAGGCACTGATCCTCGAGTTCTCATGACATCAGCAATACGGGGGCTGAGGAAGAGGCAAGGGGAGGCCCCCCAAGCTTCAGGCTCCTGTTTGCAGAACCAGAGACTGGAGGAGGAAGAAGGGAAGGGGCCTTGGAGCCTCCCCTGGAAAGGGGTGGGACGGTGTCCCTCCTCCATACTGTGCACCTTCTTCCACACTCAAAGACCCCAAGGGGGCCAAGGGCACCCCTCTCTCCTTCCCCATCCTAGCCCACCTCTGGGCTGGTTACCAAGGTCTTCCTGGAACAGATCCCCAGGGGCTCCCAGAGGAAGCCTCCAGGCGTGGCCTGAGCAGGGCAGAGAGCAGTGGTGGGGGGTTCCTGGGCATGCCCCTCCACTGTATGAGCTGCCTCGAACGGCACTTGGGGACCACCCCCAAGAGCTGGCCCATCCAAAGCGTTGCCACTGCCCCGGGTCCTACCTTGTCGATGTAGAAGTCCACCTCCGAGGCCGACTGGAACTCCCCATCCAGAGCCGAGATGCCGCTGGTCCAAACCAGGTTCTTCATCTTGTGCTTGAAGACCAAGAGCTGGATGCGGAACTCCTGCTCGGTGAGGTCCAGGAAGCCGGCCAGCTTGGCCACGGGCATGGTGGTGTAGAGCTTCAGGAAGCTGCGGATGGTGGAGAGCTGGGCCTGCTGCTGCACCTCATCTGCAAACACCTTGAGCTGCTGCAGGAAGGGCTCCTTGTGGTAGTTGGGGTGCACGTTGTCATAGTTGGGCACCACGGGGGACAGGAACTTGGGGCAGGAGTAGCTGAAGAGCTCCTCGTACACCTGGGGGTCCCCCTTCTGCATGCGCAGCATCTTGTCCCCATACTTCTCCCGCAGCTGCAGGTGGATGCTCTCGTCGATGCGCATGGGGTACATGGTCAGGGCGATGGCCAGCAGGGCGTGCATCTGCTCGTTCTGCTTGTTGATCTGGGGGCGGGAGGTGGGAGAAGCTTCAGGCCCCGGGTCAGGGGGCAGACCCACCCTCCAGGGGACGCAGAAGGGTCACCCCTGGCTCACCATCTCATACTTGTACGTCGTCCTCTGGAACATGCTCTTGGTCCTCTGGATGTACAGCAGGATGTTGGCAAAGACACGGATGGCATCCTGGTATCGCCGCATCATCAAATAGGCAAAGCCCACGTAGTAGTAGGTGGTGACCTGGCACTCGGGCACCCGGGAATACATGCTCTGGGAAGGGACCAGGCAGCCGTGAGTGACCGCGGCCCAGCAGGCTCTGCCCCCCACAAGGTGGCTCCCTGCCGAGCTGAGAGGGGCTGGAGCTGCTTTTCTCCTGACAGGGGGAGTTCCAAATGCTACACAAACCCTGCCTGGTGCTCAGGCCAGGCTGTGACTCGCGGCCAGATGGCCTTTTCAAACACGCTTTGCTTTGACCCAGGCCAAGGTGATAGGGCAGAGGCCGAATGGCTTCTGGGGTTCAGACCTGCCTGCACATCTGCACTATGGGGATGGCAGGGCCTTTGCTCACCTACTTCAGAGAGTTGGGGGAAGCAAAGAAGAGCCTGAACTCTCCATTAACTGCCCAACAATCACCACCAGCTGCTTCTACGACTCTGTGAAATTCTGGTTGGGAAAATGAGTAACTCCTCCCCGAGACCCTGGGAGAAAGGTACGAGAGGTCCCCAAAATCTTAAAGCGTAATAATAATTTTTTTAAAAGTAGCTGTTAAATTAATTGATGGAATAGCTACTGAAGCCTAAAACGGCACTGAGACTTTATTCAAAGAATTCTTTCAAAGAATTCAAAGAATATTCAAAGAATTAGGGGGGGAGGAAGCAGCTAGGTGGGGCAGTGGATAGAGCATCAGCCCTGAAGTCAGGAAGACCTGAGTTCTAATCTCAGACACTTAACATTCCCTAGCTGTGTGACCCTGGGCAAGTTACTTAACCCCAATTGTCTCAGTAAGTAAGTAAATAAAGAAAGAAAACAAGAGAGGGACAAATCCAGAAAGGAGCAGGAAGCCACAGAGGGAGCTCCCTCGCCATTTTTCACCTGCCACTCTCTACCCAGACGCCTCCTGGCCCCTTCCCTTAGCATGGGGACACCCCCACTCTGGGGAGGGGTTACCTTTTTGTTGAGCTCGATGTTCTCGAGCACCTTGATGGCCTGGTAATAATCCCCCAAGAGAGAATGCAGTCGGAGCAGGCCCACCAAGCTGAAGTAGCCGAGCATCTTGTAGAGAGAGTGCCGGCCGTATTCCCCAGCCACACTCTCGGGGTCACCTGGTAGACAAGAGAAGATCTGCATTTAGCACCTCCATATCGGGCATGAGCACTGGGTGCAGGGGAGCCACTGAGAACTATTAACCCCCTCCCCCCTCCCATCATAGAACCCAATTAAAGTATAATTGGGAAATGTTTGACAAAGCAAACATTAACTTGTGAGGAGATACCCTAAGCAGACATGGCAGCTCCAGGACGTCCCAGGAAGCCTATGCGTCAGGTCTGGCCCGCATGCCTGTGATGGGGGACCCAATTATCCCCACGTCCATCCAGGAGCAGCACGACTATGGGGAGTGAGGAGCCTCAGAGGCTCCTCCCCTCACCTCCACTCGTGTAGACTTCTAACTGTCGGTTGATGTTGGATTTGTCTACTAGGGAATGAAGCACGTTCAGGACGCTGTGGACGTTCCAGATCTTGGGGTTGGAACGGAGAAAGTCGATCTCCTCTTCTGATTTCTTGGCTGTCTTGCATCGGTATTGGCTGAAAGACTGAAACTGCAGGAGAGGTTAAAGGAGAGCGTGAGTCACTGGAGAGGCTCTGAGGAGCGTGACTGACCCACCGTGTGAAGCTCCTCGGTGCTTTTGGCACCTGCAGCCTTCCGGGCCCCCTCCATTAGCTGCTGCCATGATTTTCTATCCAATGCCTCTTTCCTAGGCAGCTAACCCGTGTTCATCTCTTTGGATTTTTGAGTCAAGAATAAGTGAGAGAGAGATCCAACAAGACAGAGGCATTTTGGTTAAGTTTCTTAAGCTATGGAACACATGGAGCCCATGAGAAATCAGAATCAAACCATCAAAGCTACGTCAGCAAGCTCGTGTCTGTCATCAGAGGAGCTTCACAGTGTGTGTCCTGGACAGCCCTCAAAGAGAAAGTTGCTAGATAAACCCAAGCCCATGGCTCAAAGGATAAATGCGGCTGATCCTCTTACAATCCCACAGATCAATTAGCCAATTGAAATTGCAACCAGGATGACATCTGGCAAGAGAGTATGTACGAGCCAAAGAAAGGGAAACAGGCAAAGAAACCAGTGAGAACTGGGGCCAAGAGCCCCCAAGGACACACAGCAAGATGCCCCTCCAAGACCCTGTCCTCAGACACAGTAGCTAACTTTAAATTGTCCAATGAGAAGAGGCATTGCTGCCTGAGTGACATTTGAGCAGAGGGAAATGACTGGTCACTGTCTATGCTTCAAGGATCCCTTAAGTGACAGTTGGATGGTCCCTGGACCATGGTTCAGCAGGAGGTAGCCTGCACCGACAATCAGCTATTGGGATGTGATTCCTAGCTCAGCTTCTGTAAGAAGGTCACTTAGTCTCTCTGGACCGGTTTTCTTCTTTTTAAAACAGAGAGAAAAAAATGAAATAAGGGGGTTATATTAGAATAAGGGCTTTGAAGATCCTATTTGGTGGCTCTAAAGTCCTAAGAGTAAATAATGCTTATAATGTCCCATGAGCATGCTGTCCAGCTCCCTGGAGGGCAAGGGATGAGGAACAGAGATGTGGGATCTGCTGGGAGAAAGCCTGGTTTGTGCTCCAGCTTTCTAGATTATCTGAGACTGAAGAAGTTACTTCCCTGCCCCGAGCCTCAGTTTCCCCATGTGTCTGAGGCAGGCCCTTGCAGTCTCTAATTCTGAGGGCTTCTGTCTGCTGGCCTGGGCTCACTGCCATCAATCTTGGAAGGCTTACAACTGGGTCCCTCTTCCTCACCCCCAAACAGGATCTCATCCATCATGTCACAAGCTGGAAGTTGAAATCGCTGCCAATTTGAACCCCAGCCTCTCTGCTTATTAACTGTACGGCTTTGGGGAAACCTTGGTGAGCTTCAGTTTCCTCAGCTGGAAAACTAGGCAAGGTCTCTAAATCTCCCCAAGATGCCATGAGGTTCAGAAGAGATCACCACAGAGGAAAGACATCCCCGTGACCCTCGGTGCCCCCTCTATAGCTGCCCACCCCCACCCCCCAGGACAGCTGGGGCCATGCCAACTAGTCATTTCAGACTGCTCCTCCACCTCCCGGCTACACTCGGCAGAAGGGCTGAGATGACGCTCCTCAGGGCCCGGCTCCCCCGAGGGGACACCAGGAGGCACGGAGCCCAGGGCGGAATGGGGCCTGCCTCTACAGGCAGGATACCTGGTAGATGAATTCATCGATGATATCCCACAGCCACTGGTTGGGCAGCTCGAGGGGGGCAGGCCCATCAGCATCTGCAGGGGACAGCAGTTTAAATGGAGGGAAATCAGGCGCTAACTTCCTGCACTCCTCAAGGCTGGGGGCTTGCATAATACAGAACTGCTCATCACCCCAAAACTAACTGATGATGAGTTAACTGCAGCCCCCCCCCCACCTCCCAGCACATGAAAGGACTTGATGGAAAAGCCAGAGCCTGCCCTGCCACGTTCCCAGAGTCCCCAAGGAGGCCCCAGACTCACTGAGAATGTAGTTGAAGAGGTTGCAGTAGTTGTAGTAGGATTCAAATCTCTGTTCCAAGGAAGGCCCACCCTGGAAAAGTAACAAGAGGGTGCCAAACTTAACTTTCAATTCAATCCCACAATTCATTGTCTTGTGGTGTGTAAGGGATCCACTGGAGAAAAGGCTCATGACTAGCACCCAGTCCAGAATGAGAAGGACCTTCATCTTGCCAGGGAGGAAGGAGGGCACCACTGGTGGAGTCCACAATGAGCAAATCAGTGGAGGAGCAAATGGGGATGGGGATAGCTAAACCCGAGGTGGCAGCAGCAATCTCCTTCTCCCTGCCCTGCCCAGACCAGTTATCACTTCTGATTATGATCAGAGAACACCAGTGAGCCCTCACACTTAAACAGGCTTAAAAGAGCCAAGATTGAGGGGAAGGAGGAGCCATGGCTACTGCTACAGAAACCAAAGTGATTTGTGGCAGGACTCATGGGGACAGGAAGCAGCTCAAGGCAGATACTCACACTGACTTTGGCATAGATGTGTCTATAATAGAGCTCCTTATACAGAATCAGGAAGACGGCATCTAGGAGAGATGGCAGAGGCCAGTGAGCTCCCGAGGGCCTGGGGGTGGGGGCTTGTCCTCGCCAATGCCCTCTCTCTGAGCAAGAGCATCCAAGGAGGCAGCAGCTCCTCCGGGTCCCAAACTCAGCAGACCCATTCCCCCCCCTTTGATGTCTTTCCTCCTCCCTCAGAGGACCTGAGAGGAAGACCCAGCTCCGAGGCTTAGAGAGAGTAAAGCACCTGCTGAATCTGGATGCTGGGACTTTCCCAAAGAGATCTGATCCCCACAGGAGGCTATCAGCCCAACCTGGCCAATGACTGAAGCCAGGGGATGTGAGACTCAGCAGGCTGAAGTCCCTTCAACCACCACAAATCCAGTAGAAAGGGATGAGCTGAGGAGGAAGCAGCATCCTCTACTCTTTAAATGCTCCCGTACAAAGGAGGATGAACCTCTTTGGAAGCACTCCCTTCCCTCTGACCTAAGAGCTCCTAAGTCCTTCCTAGCTGGTCCCATAGTCGCCATTTATCCATAACTGCCTGAGGTTTTCCTTCTAGCACAGAACTGAGTGGCAACCTCTGCCAATTTAATTCCAGATGAAGAACTAGTTATGGGCAAAGAAATGATGACTTTTTCTGATTAAGAAAGCCATTGGTTAGTATTTTTAGATTAGCTTCTATGTGCTTGAGAAGCAATTCATATCTTGCCCTGATTTTGTACTTCTGTTATCTTTTGATGTACAAACATCCTTCCTTCCCATTAACCTGTTCGTAGTTTTGAAACAGAAATCTTTAGCAGTAAATTCCAGCCGTCTTCAGAGACCATTTTTAGAAACTTTGAGTCTATGCTCTGAGCACAAATAATAAAGGGCACTTCTTAAAGTGTTTGTGGTGGCAGCAGCAGCAGCTAGCAAGGAGTCCTGGGATATTTCTTTACCGAACTGTGAACCGTGAAGGGACATGACAGGCTGGAAAGATGACATCTTCCAGCTCCCTCTGGTGTGCAACAGGTAAAATTTACCTAGGAAAACATCTCACAGGGAGAAGTTCTCTAATCAATAGAGAAAGTTGTTGCAACCTCTAGAAAATCCCAGAGACAAAGATTGCTGCTCTTTGGCTATTTCTATCTTATCCCATCCCCAAGATTCTCCTTCAGGACAAAAAGGAAAAAGGCCCCAGGCAGCACCCTTCACAGGCCTGCCAATCTTACCGTTGCCAACTTGTGGGGCGATGGCCTCTGCTTCTGGCCAGGGGGTATTCTTGAAGAACCTTTCAGTCAGCTTGGTCCAGCTAAAGAAGAGAAAGAGAAGGAGAGAAAGAAAAGGAGAGAAGGGGGGGGAGAGAGAGAGAGAGAGAGAGAGAGAGAGAGAGAGAGAGAGAGAGAG
>JAJPUD010004150.1:144047-195499 GCA_023553655.1 Myrmecobius fasciatus | reverse complement strand
AGAGAGAGAGAGAGAGAGAGAGAGAGAGAGAGAGAGAGAGAGAGAGAAATATCAGGTAAGAAACTTTGTACCATGGAATAGAAAGTCTAACTTTTTTAGCCAAAATCTGTGGAAGTCTATTTGCTAAAACCTGAGTATTCCTTTTTAGGGAGATCCAAGTGGGCAGTTTTATATAGTTTAATGATACCATCTCTGCCCCAGGTGTGGCCACTCGAATTTGCACAAAACAAGACAAAACTCCTAATAAAGCCTAGCATCAAGCTGTTTCAAGGTTTTTCATTTTTTAAAACAAAGAGTGACTCCCTAGCCTAGGCACCATGGGAGAAATCTTCCTAAAATCATCCAGATGCGTCTCAGAAGAGCAGCCCCAGCTCCTAAGAGATCAGTCCAAAGACATCCCTGCTCCAGATGCCGGCTCCCACTTCAAGCTTAGTTCTAGTTAACAGGAACCCCCAGGGAATTTGAATGAAAAAGCGACCAGATCTTTTAAATATTAAACAGACCAAGGGTCTCAAGTTAAGACTTTGAAACCAAGGATTTCAAACCAGACCACCATCCATGTGATTTCTTAAACACTTTTTCCAAAGAAAAATGGAGGCTGTGTGGCCTGTCTGTGGCTCATTTGTCACCTTCTCCCAGACAAGACTCTACCCTGCCTTAGAGCTCTTTGGGATGCATTCGAACACTCCTTAAGTTGCCAAGCACAATCTGTCACTGAAATTTAACTTTCTACTTCCCCAGCCTCTGCTGTATGACTCCTTCTGTCCTCACAAGGCACTACCTTGGACCAGACTTTCACTGCCTCCTACTGGGATTATTCCCAGTCTCCGAGTCAGACTTTCTGCCTCAAGTCTCTCCCTAGTCTAGTCTATCCTATATGGTGCTGCTCATATTCCTAAAGTGTGGATCCAGCCCCCAAAGCCCTTGCTTCTTTCATTTCCAGTGCCTTTCTATTTAGGTTCCTGAGAAAATGCAAGCTCCTGTCTACCAAAGCCCTACACAATCTGGCCCTGACTTTTCTTCCAGCCTTAATGCACTTTCCTTTTTTTGAGCTTACCAATCAGCCAATCTGGCCCCCCACAGAACACCCTGTCTGTAGTTATTGGGCTTTTAGACTGGCTGACTATCATTATCATGCCATCCTCCCTCCCTCAGAGATCTAGCTCAAGTAGAGCCTTCTGCATGATGCTACTCCCAATTCCCATAACCAGAGAGTCCTCTCTCCTCAATAACCCTGAACACAACTGTTCATTAATGTTACATTGATTTCTTCTTGTTCATTTGAGATTTTCTTGGCAAAGATACTAAACTAGTTTGCCATTTCCTTCTCTGCCTCATTTTTTACAGGTGAGGAAACTGAGGCAAACAGGATTGGTACCTTGCCCAGGCCACACATCTAAGCGTTTAAGCTTGGATTTGAACTCAGGAGTCTTCCAAAGCCCAGGCCCAGTGCTCTATCTGTTATGGCACCACCTACTGCCCATGTATCTTTATGTGAGATACACAAATGTGTGTATACACATGCACACACGTACACGGAACATGCAAGTGTGTGCATGCATGTGTGTATAAGCATATGCTTGCATACCCACACATTTATGGTATCCTCATTATGATGTAAACTCTTTGTAAAATGGCAATATTTCATTTTTGTAATTCTAATTTTGAGTGGCTATCAGTGCCTGACACATAGTAGGTGCTTAATAAATGCTGACTGATACTCCTCCATAGCACCACACACTTTAGCACTTATTAAGAATCACAAACGACTCCCAACTAGAATTGAGAGCTATTTAGAGGCCATCTGGCTGGACACTTTCCAAGGCTCCCAGTGGTCAGAGAGGCCACCTAGAGCACTGCAGTTTAGGAGCAGACTAAGCCAAATGGGACAGGAAAGACGAGGAAGCTTTTGAACCATGGCAACCATCCCGTGCAGTTTGAGAGAAGCAAAATCGTGGGTAACACGCCCCATTCAGATGTCTCCCAGGGATATAGGAAGGAAAGAGGAGACAGATACCCAAGCAACCCATGGGAGGGCCCCTCATGACTGTCCATACCTGTTCTCATAGATGTCCTGGATCTCATAGACCTTCTGGTCGATGACATCACTGGACACCCGGCTTGCCTGAAGCTCATAAACTTTCTGGTCAATGAGGTCGGAGACAGTTTTATGGAAATACTGGATAAAGTTTTTGATAACTTCTGGAATCACTTGGTAAGTCTGCTGCTCATATTGGCGTTCATAGGCCAGATCCTGTTTCGGGTCTCCTACAGGTTAGAGAGATGAAAAGATGGAAGAAGTCAGACCACTTCTCAATCGCCACTGAACAAAAGGAGTCCCAGCACCCAGGGCAAAGCTGTAAGGAAAGGCTTAGAGCAAACCCAAGTTATAAAGTAATAACTGGCACTTATGTGACTTAGGAACAGTGCTTCTAAAACTAAAACTTTCACATAAACTCCATGCACTCCATAAAACTTCCTCTACCACATAATATACTGTGTATTATGAAGACTGATTTGTAGATTCTCTCAATCAATCAAAAAGGATTTCTTGAAACATCTGGATGTTTGGCAGTGGAATCACAAATGCACAAATCACAAAAAGAGCTAAACAATCAAGACTTCTCCATGAGATGGCCAGCTCCTTTGGGACAATGATTCTGCTTCATCTACAGGTCAGTTCGATTGCCTCCTCCGGTCCCAAATCAGCAGAGCCTTTTATTTGCAATGAAAACTGAACATTTCTTGGTGACTGGAATGAACAGGTAGATCCTTGGTTCCTGGCCACTCCGAGGCCATCTGAAGGCTGGCACCCTCAAAGGCAGCTCTTAATAAAGTTAGGCCTCCTTGCAGATGATCTTGGTTGAAGTATTGTTGCTGGGTCAGGAACTGGGGCTCAAGAGTTGGGCATACTTAATGCTCTGCACTTGCATGCTGCTCACCTGTGTGCATGTCATAGTCGCCAGGATAAGCGTAAGGATCATATGCAGCCTGAAAAGAAAAAGGAGAACAACTCATTCATTCCCAATCCTAAGGGTAAAGTCTTTCCTTCCTAACAACTTACTTCACCTGATAGAAGGACCCAAAATCGAGGTGGAGGGATTTACCTGCCTATGGTGAAAAGTGCCCGAGCCTGGGCTCAGGATCTGGTGCTCTTTTCATCATAGGCAGTGGGAGACATGGAGACAAGAGAACTGAGAAACCCAGCTCTGGACAGCTCTGCCGGTCAGGGGAGCAGGAAAGCACGGACCAAGGAGAGTGGAAGGGAAGAATGGGACATGGACAGAAAGGACAGTATAATGAAGATGAAGGGGGGTGTGTGGGATGCAAGGGCCCTAACTCAAATCGATTACTCAGATGTGTCTCTAGGTGCTAATAGAAAGTTTCTTTATTTTGATTCTCATGAGAAGCAGGGCAGTCCCAGGGAGGCCACTTTACAGAAGCAAAAAGCCGGGTTTTATAGCCAAAAATCACAGAACCCCCCAATCCACCCACCTCCTGTTAATCTTTAAAAACATTGCCTGTCTTAGTTCTTACCCCCTTATTTGTCTCCATATGCAAGGGAGTCTCTACATGGCACTGGGGGGTCCTAGTTAAGCCATAGGGTGGGTGAAAAGTATTTCAAATCTGCAAAGGGGACGGGGATACAAGTATTTCTGCTAGGTAGGCAATTAAGCAAGGGAAGCAAGGGGTCTAGATTATTTCAAATATTTCTGCTGGTTGAGCAAGATTTACTCCTTCCCCAAAGTCAGATAATAAACAGAAACTTGGGCCTAGGGTCCGGACTACCTCAGTTTACCGTCTTGAGAAGTCCTCAGGGGGACTCACTCACTCAGGGCAAAGGAAAGGTGACAGAAGGGCAGAGGAAAAGCCGGACAAGGTAAGTAAGGGGGCCGAGTATAATTCAATTCAATCCATACTCAATGACAGCCTGCCCTGCCCAGCGCCTGCCCCTTCTCCAGAAGGGCTCCTCCCGTCCCGCACCTTTCCCAGGGTCCTTTTGCCCCTTCCTTTTGAGATCGCCCCCCACAGCTCACAAGCTGCCTCCCCCAGATCGTGAGCTCGCTGGGGGCATGATCTGTTTGGTACAGCAATTGGCACGTGCCCATCTCTAAGGGCAGAACACCCCGGGAAAGGGCGACGGCTGACAAAAAGGCTAGTGTTTGAGGGGAAGGGAGAAGAATAAGAAGAAAGAACACTGAGAGAAAGCGAGAGGTAACAGAAATAAGAGGGTAGGGGAAGGAGATGGAGGGCTTGGGGAGGGGGAAAGGAAAAAGTGAGCAAGGGTGAAAAGGTGGGAGAGCAGAAGAGGAAAGGGGGAGAAAATAGGAGAAAAGGTTAAAGTGGGAGGGAGAAATGGAAAAGGGGGAGAAGAGAGAGGAAAAGTGGGGAGAGGGAAGAAGCGGGGGAGGACAGGAAGCGAGAAAGATGGAGGAAAAACCCGGGAAAGGAGAGGCGGAGGAGCCTGTCGGGACCCGGCATCTCACCGCGCGCCCACCCCCTGGGCCCCTGTCTTCGACCCGAGGAGCAGGGCCCCCGTTACCTCGTTGTCATAATCCTCAGCCGGGTAGGACATGGCGGCGGCTCACAGTCGCGGCTCAGAGAAGGTGCGAGCAATGGTGCGGCAAGCGCCGGCCGCCCGAGCCTGCGCAGTGTTCCCGGAAGCTGAAGTGACGTAAGCATACTTCCGGGAGCTTCGAGCAATAGGACCTACCATAATGAGAGTGGCGGAAGTGACTTGTTTTTAAACATTTTTCTAATTTTCGACTAGTGAGGGCCTGAGATATAGCGATACTGCTTTATTAGTTTTTATACTAACAGAGGATAACAAACAAATGTTTATCCAACGTAAATCCCTTTTTTAAAATCCAAAAATTCTGGCCTGCCACACCCAACATGGAGGCTACTCCACGCCTATCACGTTCTAGCATTAGTAAACCCAGACCGAAGCGCCTGGAAAGCGTGTTTAGGGATTTCAACTAAGCCTGCTTCTGTTGCAGGCGAGCCAGACCCAAATAGGGCCTATATATTAAGCGCGTAGAAGCGCCTTAGGATTCTTTTATGCTCCTCGATGAGCAGAATGGAGAGATGAGTTTCTGGCGTTGGTGGACGTTGAGATTGGAGCAGGCGATACACCCGGACAGCCCGGGTGCCCGCGGCATTGGAGCGTTACGTTACGTCGGAGGCAAAAAAAAAAAAAAAAAAAAAAGTATTGATAACGTTTGTGTTCTTCGCGGGGATCTGGGGCACAATCCTCCCTCTAGCAGCTCGCGAGGAAAGGGGGTCTTGTTCCTTTGGAGACTAGCCCGAGATATATGTACCAAGATGCTTTGGGGGAAAGATGCTTGATTTTTGGGTTGAACTACATATCCCATGATGCTTTGGGATCAGTTAGGTCTATGCTTGAGATAAGGTCCCTGTATACATCCCATAACGCTGGGGAGCCTCCTTAGAAGGCGGCGCTTGCAACATATCCCATGATGCTTAAGCGTGCAGTGGGGGAGGGGAGGCCATATGCCTTGGGGGCAGTGTCCAACAACAACTTATCCCAAGATGCTTTGAGACTGTGCTGACAAGCCCTGCAGTCCAAAAGACAAGCCAGAGTTATTGGCAGCATCCTTCCTTGCGCCACTTTCGCGACCTGGCTCTGGGGCCCTTTTCTCCTCGATTGTCTCCGAGTCCGAGCCTTCTCTGCTTGTGCATTTGCCTCCTGTGGACCAGGGTTCGAATTCTGCACCATTGCCACTGCCTAGCTCTGTGGGCCCTGGGTAAAACGTTTCTCTCTGGGCCTCAGTTTCCTCTTCTGTAAAATGGGAAGGGGGTGCACTTGATGGTCTCCGAGGTCTTCTCCGACTCTCTGCCTTCCACCTCCAACAGACCCTGTCTTTAGCTTGTTCTTAGCTTCGTTAGACTGGAAGCTCCTTGAGGGCAGGCACTTTTTAAAATAATAGCTTTTTCTTTTTTCAAATGCATACGAAAATAGTTTTCAGTGTTCACCCTTGCAAAATCTCGGGTTCCAAATTTTGCTCCTCACTCCCCCCAAGTCCCAATATAGATTAAGCACGAAGCAGTTTTAATTTTGCACTACTTTGTATCCCCAGTTTCTAGCATGGAGCAAGTGGTGGTCCCATCCCCCTTTGCCTTAGAATATGAATGTCCCCTGGCCCACCCCAAGGCCACCCTCAGCTGCTAGCAAGTCTCCTCTCATTTATTGTTTTTTCTGTGCTTCTAGGAGGACCGTGTGGAAGAGAATCAAGTTTGATAAACGCATCATTAGCTCTTGAGAACCAAAAGCGTAAGTTTCTTTCTTTTTGGATCCTCCCTGCTGGGATCCTGAAGGGTAACCTGCCTCTCTGTCAGCTTGAACTCTTCCTTCTCATTCCCTTTCCTCTCTTCACTTAGACTGAGGTTGGCTGAAAATTTTCCTTTCAGGTCCCCATCCCACTGGAAACACGGATTACCCATTTTCTGTTACCTAGTGTAGCACTGGTCGTTTACTTACTTAAAAGTGCAAAAGGCTGCTGGTCTCCCTGTAGCCCACTAAATGGTTTCTCTCTCATTCTTCTGCAGTTCTCAGAACCCGTGATTAGGTGCCAGCTTCTACTGGGAATTCCCACCAGATTGCTCTCCTTCAAACTCTGGGCACTGTGTGTGTAAGTAGAAGACACTTTGATATCTCTTGGAGGGATTTTAGGGTTAAGCCACCAGTTAATTGATCTGTCAAACACTTTCAAAATGTCTGCAGTTGTATCTGATTGCTTCAACAAGTGACCAGGATCTTCCCCCTTTTACTTTAATATTGGGTAGAATCCTGTCCTGGGACTGGGGTTCCAAGAAGTGGTAGGAAGGCTTTTTATCATCGGGCAAATGCTGATTGTGTGGCCCAGACACTGCTCTTTTCTTCAGATACAAGGTACTGGTTATTAATTGATTGAAATGTATGGTAATTCCACAAGTCCTGTGGGTATCTCTCCCGGGTTCCCTCCTGGCTTACTCAAAGGGATAAAATCAAGGTTTCTTTCTCCACATTATTACAGCTTGGTTAGTGGATGTGACCTTGTTCTTTTTGCACATGGAGAATGGTTGAGAGTTAAGATTGTTTGGACAAAACAGGCAAATAAATAGGTGCAACAGAGCCAGGATGGAGGTGACAGGGCAGCAGAAAGGCCACATGAATTATCTCAGTTGAGTAAGTACTATGCCTGGTTCTTGATGACCTGTGAAGGCTCTAGACAAGAGGGCTCGGTTTCTGTCAGTCAGAGTTCAAGAGGGATTGGTGAGGGTTGAGGCCTTGGTTGGCCAGTGTTCAGGTGAACCTGAACAGAACTGTTCATTGGACAGGTTGGAAGAGCTGCTGGAATGGGAAACAACACTTCTAAGGGTAGAAAAGAATCTGTTCCGAAGCAAAGTACGCCAGCATTTTATATGTACAGCCATTACCAGCCTAAGTGCTGCAGATTTCTGCTTGACTGGAATAGGCTTACGAGAGTTGATCAGCCTTATGATAGATCTCTGTGGTTTCCACTCGAAGGATCATTTGACTTGGATAAAATAATGCACCTGAAGAAGGTCCTAGAAGCTCGAGGCTCCAAAGTCAGGCAAGGGGAGTGGAAAGCTTTTTTTGATTGGCACACAGAAGCTAAGGAGCAGCATCATAGGGTTTCCATTAAGAAACTGGAAGACAAGATCCGTACTTTTGAGTCTTTAAAACACTCTCCGCCAAAACAGAAGATTCAGAGGGATCCTCTGAAGCCTTCGAGTTCTCAAAAAGCTCCCCAAA
This sequence comes from Myrmecobius fasciatus, assembly GCA_023553655.1. Classification (NCBI taxonomy): domain Eukaryota; kingdom Metazoa; phylum Chordata; class Mammalia; order Dasyuromorphia; family Myrmecobiidae; genus Myrmecobius; species Myrmecobius fasciatus. The sequence goes on along the minus strand of JAJPUD010004150.1, from coordinate 187,719 downwards.
CTCGAGCTCCTGCCCCTCCACCACCGGCTCGGGCTCCAGCTGCTGCCCCTCCACCTCAGGCTCCAGCTGCTGCCCCTCCACCTCGGGCTCCAGCTGCTGCCCCTCCACCTCGGGCTCCAGCTGCTGCCCCTCCACCTCCGGCTCCAGCTGCTGCCCCTCCACCTCTGGCTCTGGCTGCTGCCCCTCCAGTTCCAGCTCCAGTTCCAACTCCCCCTTCTTCCTTAACCCTACCACCATTAGAAGTCTCAGATGCTAGACACTCCTGGCTGGACACTTGCAGGCCTGCAGTGGTAGAGTATCCAGAGTGGAGAAGATATTTTGGTACTGGTACTGTTAGGCCTCAGGATTTGTATTTTTTGGTTCATAAGCTTCCTAGCATTGAGGAAAACCCAGTAGGATTTAGGGAACAGCTGGCTTTTATCATTGATATTTTTAACCCCTCCTGGGAAGATATAAACACCTTTTTGACAATTAAATTGCCCAGACAAGTCAGAAAACACCTCTTTGAAGAGGCACTTTGGCCAAAGAAGGATCCTGGGAAAGGGCCACACTTAATTTGGGTCTGGCAGGCTTTACTCAATGCTATTCCACTGGTCTGCCGAAAGAAATCTAATTGGGGGAAAATTATAAGGTGTAAGCAAGAAATGAATGAGGAACCTAGCATGTATTTAGTTCGATTTAAAAAAGTCTTTGAGGAGCACTCTGGCATTTATGACGCAGCCAATGGTGCCACCCAAGGGATGGCAGTTGCTTTTGTCCGAGGCCTTCTCCCCGTAATTCAAGAACGGTTGTGTGCTTATGTGGAGTGGGAAGAAATGTCCATGCAAGAATTAGTATCCATAGCTGAATGCTTATGGGAGCGTAGATGGGAGCTGGAGATGACTGTCTGGCAAGGCCCTAAAAGACAAACTCCTCAGAGGTCCTATCACCCTAATGCGTGCTTTTACTGTAAACAGCTTGGTCACTGGAAAAGAGAGTGCCCTTATTGGCTTATACGCCAAAGCCAACGCCAACTGACTTTCTCTGTTTCCTAAGAGACAGTCATTCCTGAAAGCCCAGACCTTAGGGGAGCCTCCAAGCCCATCCTATTGGTACAGCTCAAGCCACTGAGAAATAATTTTTTAAAAACCCAAATCCCGGCTCCTTATTAGATGTGATTTCTGTCTTTTTGTAATTTCGCCTTCTGCCTTAATTTCCTAAACTGTGGGGAAGCGCTTTCCCATTCCAAGATTTTAACAACACCCAGCCTAAACTGAGTGAAGGGATACTTTTTGTAGCCCCTGGGTGCTGGGAGAGCATAGATTTTGCACTTCTCCTAGGCAGAAGTACAAAAGGATTAAAAAGCTCAGACTTGGCCATCCCTGTTAGCCAGCAGCAGTGGGACCTTGAAAATGGAAACAGTTCTAATAACCGTGAGATAGAATCTTGGGAGAAGGGAGAGAGAATTAAAGAGAGAAAGCTTCTGGATTATAGTGGTGGTGGTGGTGGGTGTTTTGACCTGTTCCTGTGCCTTAGCCCTACCTTGGAGATACCTGTACTTTATCTTAAGTGTAGATGGTGGATAAGCAGAACCTTTAGGGATTGTTGATATCCCTCACTCATGATCTGTGTCCTCAAGAAGGTTCATAGTAAAGTGCTTTGCTGTTAGATCAGCAGTCCAGCATATAAGGACCTCTCTGGTGCTCATCTGAGAGTGTCACCCTGTTCTAGGCTTACCCTGTTGGATTACTAGACAGGTGATCTTACAGAGGCATGGCAGGAGCTGCCGGATTCTATTGCTCATCTTCTCCCCAGCCTCCTGCCTGTTGGATCACTAGCTCTGTTTGGCTCTTCCATCCCTTGAGCAATGTGAAGTTCCAATGCATCCTTTGACTATTAAAAAAAAAAAAAACCCAAAAAAACAATTACAGCATCTGTAATGGAGAGGGTGTTTTCTTGAGAAGTGAACATCAATAATACTAACCTTGGCATTGATCAAACTACTCAGAAAGTTTCAAAAACAAACCAACTCTTTAGGAGATTTAGTTGTCTATTTGCCTATGCAATTTGCTTTTTTGCCTTACTTCCTTAAATGAGGAAACTAGATAATATTAGGCTTTTATACAATGGTACACAGTAGGTGCTTAATAAGTACTTATTTCCTGCTTTTCTTCCCTCCTTCCCAAATTGTTGGGAAAATCTCTGCTACTAAAACAGTGATCAAAAGCTCAGGTCAGCCCACATAAAGGAGTTTGGGTATTCGAGGTGGCTTGTTGGTCCCTATAGGACAGAGACATTGCCTCTTAAGTGGAGAGGGAAAGTGGGGAGACCTGATCCTTAAATCCCATTAAGCCAATTACTGCCCTAGAACCCTGGAAACCTGAAAATGGAAGCATTGTCAATGGCCCAGTAAAGGGACCCTTTATATAAAAAAAGGGAAAGCTCAGGAGCCACTTTGGAATAGCCTTGAGCTAATTCTCCCCATTCTACCATCCTTACTCTAAATTAACTGATTCGAGATCACAAGCCTCTGTTACCCATATAGCCAAAGGAAAACTATCACTAGTTTTCTGATCTTCTTGAGATCCTTGGGATTAACTTCCCTTTCCCCAGAATCCATTTGGGGAACTACTGCTCTTTTCATTGTGTTATGATCCAAGTTCCCTCTCCCCTTGTTTCCTTTTTTCTTTTCTTTTTTTTTTATGATTATATGTGTATATTTTTAAAATACACATTTCTTTATGAATCATGATGGGAGAGAAATCAGAACAAAAGGGAAAAACCATGGAAGAAAAAAAAAAAAAAAAAAACAGAAAAAAAGTGAAGATAGCATGTTTCCTTCCTTGTGTTTTGATGTGTATCAACTCTGCCTTTGCCCAGAAAGATGAGACCTCTCCAGGAGGACTTAGTTTGTAAACTTGCCTTCCTCACTGTAAAACAAATTAAACTTTACTGTAACCTGCTCTGGCCCACTCTAGCCATTCCCATGTTAGAGACTAGTCCTGTTGGACTATACCTGCAACTTCTGCTACCCATAAAGAACATCCTTCTGTGTAGAATGGATATTGTGGTTTCTCAGAGACTTATCTGCTAAAGAATGTGAAGCCTTGGGTCTCAGTCTCAAGGCCTGAGTTTCTATTTCCTAGAAATCATCCACCTTTAGAATAATGAAACTTTTGCTTACTTTAATCAACCCATAACCACTCCACCTACAATATAGAGGAAAGTAACTGCAAGAGCCAATCATGACAAAAGCTTTGCATAAGGGGATTTTGGGGGAGGGGTCAGGCAGTGCTTGTCTATTTAACCAATGTTTTTCAGCTCCTAGTGGGCACTCCTCATTCTTAATTGTCCAGGAGAGGGGACTGCTTGCTTCTCCAGAGATTCTAATAAACCTTCACTTTGAGAAGTCTCCAAGTAGTCAATTTGGTTAGGGTCTCTGTACCCCCACACACTTCTCTATCCCTAAAGATTCTTGGACCTTGTCATTTTTTATCCTGGGGGTTTGGGGATATTTTTATTCATCCTGTAGTTGAATTGTCTTATCTTTTCTAATTAGAAATCGAATGTCTCAGTTTCCTTTTTTTATATCCTCAGATTTTGTTATGTAGTAAACATTTAATAAACACTTTTTCATTTATATCATTTACTCAAGCCTCTTAAACTCTGTTCAGCTTTCTCTTATGTGCACTGATTCTTTCTCCCTCGGGTATAGCAGTTAGTTTTCACAGTTTATCCATCAAAAGCTAGTAACTGCTAATTGTAGGAAGCAATGTATCTAGGAGAATCTGATCAGCCCTTCTCAGTTATTTTCTCTGAAAGCCCAAGAAGAACACTGACCCAATTGGAGAAGGAACCAGACACTACTTACTGACCTCTGCTTCCAAATTCACAGCATCCCCTGAGTCAAGAATTTAAGGAACAGAATAGGCTTGGGATGACTTTGTTTTTGAAATGAGAAATTGTGGTCCCGAGTTCTGGCCCTTTAACACTTTCAGACTGTTAAAATGTTTGGAGGAGATAGTTAAACCTGTGTACCTTTAGTTTGGGGGAGGGATTTGCTCCCCAGAAAAGTAACCTCTGAGACCATGAATGTTGTATATGTAGAGACAGACCTTCTGACTGTATTTGATTTCCCTTCTAACTGACTTGATTGTCTTCAGGAGGCCTTCACTATCCTAGATGTTGCCTGCTCAAACAACATGTTCTGATGAGATTAATTATCCCATTTGAACAGACCTGATCTTTGGCAACTCCTGGGACCACAGAGTTAACAACCATCCCAAGGTTTACACATTCCCCCACTTCCCATTCTGCCTCAAAATACTATTGATTGTAGCCCAGAAAGTCTAAAAAGCTACCAAAACCACAAAAGTTTACCCTAAGAAACTGAAGCTTCTCCTGGTCCAAATATGATTCAATTTCCTAGACTGGTACTGGTATATGATCCAGGTTTTAAGACACAAGTTTCGAGAGATCTCCACTCCAAATGTTCACAGGGACTATTTGTGCCTAATCTGTGGTAGAGCTTGGTCTGATCAGCCACAGTCAGAAACACCATTCCTTGACCCCACTAACATATTGCTGTCATTCTGGTCTTCCATGAACCAGACCAAATGTATTTCTGTAGTACACCAATCAATTTCAGTCTGGTCTAGCTTTGATCCACAGTCATTGGCCATACCTTTCCTAAGAGACTGAGAGAATTCCCCAATAATTTGGTGTGAATCTGAACCGGGGGGCAGCTAGGTGGTGCAGTGGATAGAGCACCAGCCCTGAAATCAGGAGGACCTGAGTTCAAATCTGGTCTCAGACACTTCCTAGCTGTGTGACGTTGGGCAAGTCACTTAATCCCAATTGCCTCAGCAAAAAGAAAAAGAAAAAAAAAAGAAAAAAGAAAGAAAGTGAATCTGAACCGGGAGAAGCCTACACTGAAGAGAGGCTAAGCATTCCTGAGGTTAAATTTGGATCAACATTGGCCACCTTTCATTATGCTCTGTGTGCTCCTCTTCCTCAATGGACAGTACAAGTCATTTTCCTTAAGTTTCTTCTGTCAGATTGAAACATGTAAAAAGTTCATGAAAAATTGGACTGTTTTTCTATTGGTAAGGCTTTACAAGGAAGGACCGAATTGATGAGGTCCTGAGAAACTGGGTAGAGTTGAAGGAGAGGGACTAGAGTATTGATGGAATTACTCCCTCCTCCCCCACTCCAGGCAGGGAAGCATACTAATGGGGGACAGTTTAACCTCTTAGTCCCACTTATGGAGGTGATAGGCAGCCCCACTTTGCTATGTCTGGCCAGAAATTGATGTTATATCAAACCCCTGAGGTTAAATTTCCCCTATGAATCTGTCCATGGCTCATATCTTTGCTGAATCCTTGTTGGGTTATACACTCTGCCTCATGGTGTCTTTCTCCTTATGGCTTTTTTGTTTGTTTGTTTGTTTTAATAGCTTTTTTGTTTTTTTCCAAATACATGCAAAGATAGTTAACATTCCACCTTTGTAAAATCTTGTCTTCCAAATTTATTTTTCTCCCTTTCCCCTTCCCCATCCCTTAGACAGCAAGAAATCTGATATAGGTTAAACATACAATTTTTCTGAGTATTTCCACACACATTGCACAAGAAAAATCTGATTAAAAGGGGAGAAAAATGAAGGAAAAAAAAAACACAACAAAGATGAAAATATGGTTTGATTCACCTTCAATCTCCGTAGTTCTCTCTCTGGATGTGGCTGGCACTTTCCATCACAAGTCTATTGGGATTGCTTTGAATCACCACATTGTTGAAAAGAGCCAAGTCTATCACAGTTGATCATCATATAATCTTGTTGCCATATATGTTTCCTTGGTTCTGCTCACTTCACTTAGCATCATAGTCTTTCTGACCTTTTCTGAAATCATCCTGCTCGTGGTTTCTTATAGAACAATAATATTCCATAACATTCATGTACCATAACTTATTCAGCCGTTCCCCAACTGACTCATCCACTCAAATTTCCAGTTTCTTGCCACTCCATAAAAGGTTGTTACCAACATTTTTGCCCATGTGGCTCTTTTCCCCTTTTTTATGATTTTTCCGTTAACTTTTTTTTTTTTGCTTTTTTTGCTGAGGCATTTGAGGTTAAGTGACTTGCCCAAGGTCACACAGCTATGGAATGTTGAAGTGTTTGAGACCACATTTGAACTCAGTTCTTCCTGTCTTCAGGGCTGGTGCTCTATCCACTGCTCCACCTAGCTGCCCCCTGTTAACTAATTCTTTTAGGATGCAAAGGTCTTTTTTTTTTTTGCTTTTTGCTGAGGTAGTTGGGGTTAAGTGACTTGCCCAGGGTCACACAGCTAGGGAATGTTAAGTTCTGAGACCAGATTTGAACTCAGGTCCTCCTGACTTCAGGGTTGGTGCTCTAACCACTGTGCCACCTAGCTGCCTCCATGCAAAGGTCTTTTATAGATTTAACCTGTCTGCCAAAAGCATACTCCAAGGATGTTTCCATTTGTGAGTTCCATTGGGTTACTTGTCTTTACCTTCATCAATTGTTAAAACCTTTTTCCTTGCTAAAATATATGTTTATATTTTCATATTTACCATTTCTGATGTCTATTGTATCTTCATTTTTTCAGAACCTCTTCTCCTAAATAAACCTATCTTTTGCCAAAGAGAATGGCCATTGTGCATTTGTCATGTGACCAAACCACATCATTTGATGCTTACAGTCTCTTCATTCAGTGCTGAAAATGCCTGCTCCTAAAGCACATCAGTACTGTTCTAGGGAAGTATAACCGTTAAAATAAGGTAAACTGAGATACTACCCTTTTTATTGTTTTGGGGGGTACAGAACAAAGAATAAGGCCTCAGTCAGGGAACAAGTTATGATTGGTTAAAAGAACTTGATGTCATAAATGGTGAAATCTTCCATTCAAGCTCAGAAAGTAGGCGAAGTTTCTAATGAACTTGATATTTATTAGGGGAAAAGTGGGACCTTTTATGAGAAAGGACTCAAAGTAAGGTCTGTTAATTGTTGGGGCAGCTAGGTGGCACAGTGGATAGAGCACCAACCCAGAAGTGTGGAAGACCAGAGTTCAGATTTGGCCTCAGACACTTGACACTTCCTAGCTGTGTAGCCCTGGGGCAAGTCACTTAACTCCAATTGCCTCAGCAAAAAAACAAAACAAAACCAAACCAAAAAACTGTTAGTTGCTTGCCTCAGAGAGTTGTACAAAATAATCTTCGAGGTTGACATTTATAGCTTGGTCTCCTGATCATATACAGTATTGGGAGGGTCAGAAATCCTGTCAGGGTTAGGAATTCAGCAGGGAACCACTTAAGGACAACAAAGTTCCCCTTAAAGACAAGATGATCTTGTTCTTGCCCCTTCTCGTGTCACCCCATCAACTACTCTCACTTTGCAAGATTTGTCCTGGAAAAGGTAGGGTGCAAGACTACCCCATGCCTCAATGGGAGATCACCTTTTGTCTGATTCATATTAGAGCTAAAACTAGGGTTTGGCTTTTGAAGGGGTTTGGTTGGATTTAAAGTTTCCCTGAGTGAGGGCCAGTGATTGCATGAGTGAAGGGAGTCGAAACTCAGGGGAGACCTATGGATTCTCAGCAAAAGCTCATTCTCTCTTCCCTGCTGAATGAAAATTTTTACTGATTCCGTGTAGGGGAAGGTGTTTTTACCGAATAAAAGAACTCTGGGCCTGAAAGGTTTGTCTCTAATGATTTCAGAAGCAAGAAGTGGGGGAGGGAGAAACAAGCAGTTTTGCGGTTTGAAGCTTCTGGCCTTAAATTTCCGGCCCTATTCTGGTTTTTAGGTATTTGGTGCACAGATGTTCATTCTTTGCAGCATGGAGAAAAAAAAATAAAAAGGCTTGTGAAAATAAAAACATTCAGGACTTGGCTCTTTTCATTAATGAGATGATTCGGGCAATTCCAATTGACTTGTGATGGAAAGAACCATCCCCATCCAGAGAGACTGAATGTGGATCAAAGCAGAGTATTTTCACTTTTGGTTGTTTGCTGGTTTTGTTTTTTGTTTTTGCCTTTTGAGCTGATTTTTCTTGCACAGCATGACGGATATGGAAATATGTTTAGAATTGCACATGTTTTACCTATATCAAATTGCTTGCTATCTAGGGGAAGGGGAGAGAGGAGAGGGAGAAAAATTTGCAACCCAAGATTATGCAAAGGGGGATGTTGAAGACTATTTTTGCATGTGTTAAGTTTGAGAAGGGGCACCCCAAAAGCCTCAGACCGGCGTCACGAGTGTCTCAAAAGAATTTGCAGGTCCAACGCATCCAGTCAAGGGGCAAAATGTTATTAAAAGCAATGCAAATTCAGTAAAGAAGCAATACCTAGATCACTTTATACAGCTTTCAGTCCAAGAGATGTTAATTCTATAGCTCAAGGGTAGGGTTGGGAAGTAATCTTCAAAGGAATTAAGGATGGTCTTCAGATGAGATTGGGTGGACTCCGTTTCCTGAGACAGAGACTCATTGGAACACAAGCCCCAAGGTCAGGGGACCCCAAAATCACATTACATCACATGTTTTTGGAAAAATGAAATACTATGAAAAATTAAACCACCACATAAATTTGGAGAAATGTAAAAGATCATTTTGAGAATGGATGATGTGGCAGAATTTAATCGCTTCGGTAAATTAGAACCAAAAACAAGTGCGGAGAGGGAGGGGTTCGAGGAGAAAGTGCTATTGTTACTTCCCTTTTATAGTTGAGGAAACTGAGGCAGAGGTAAAAGTGATTTAAGAGCGTCACACTGCAGGTAAGTGTCTGAGGCTGGATTTGAACGGGAAAGAATATGATTAATAAATATAGATGATGCTAACGCCCAAAGCGCCTCGCCCCGCCCCCGTCGAGAACGCCTCCGGTCTTCCCCACCCACACAAACGAAATTTTCACCCCTCAAAGTTCCCCGCCTCCTTTTCAAGCGCACGCGCTTTGAAGCCTCTCTCTCCCCCCTCCCCCCTCCCTAGATCCAGTGGCAACTCTTTCCCACGAGCGGGAGCTTAGTCCGCAGGCTCAAAAAAGTACCCCCAAACCTTGTCAGACTTACATTTGTTATTGAAAGAACCCCCATTCTACTTCTCCCAATTTTTCTTTTGTTATTGGCTGCGGGAATTGGCTAAGGCTTAAGGGTCTCAATTTCAACCTTAAAAATGTGAGTGGTGGTCCCAAGCAAGGTTATTTGATTGGCCCGGGGGGGGGGGTGGATCGCCTTGTTATCTAATTGGACTATGACTCTGTCTATCGGATTCCTACGACCAATCCTCATCCCTAACCGTAGCCTCGACCTCATTGGTTTGGCCGCTCAGCAATAACAGACTCTGATTGGTCCAAAAGGCTGCTCTTCTGGGTTCGAGAGACCTCACGGAAAGGGCCTCTCCCCGGCCTTGCGCCAGTCGGAGGGGGCCGACTGCTCGGAAGGAGGCTGGCGTGACGTCGACCCCGACGCTACGGCGGCTGTGGCTGGTCCCGGGGTCGGCGCGGTTGCCATGGCATCCTCGGGTGGAGGCCCCGGGGTCGGTGCCGAGACCGGGGTGTGGGAGCCGCGGGCTGAGAGCGGCGCGGGGCCCGAGGCCAGCTTCTCGTTCGGCGGGTTCGCCGCGGTGTTGGGCGGCCTGGGCCCGGCCGTCCCGGCGCCGTCCCCGGCGCCGCTGTGTCTCCTGCACGAGCTGTGGCAACGCGACCCCGGCCCTGATCCCGGTCCCGGAAACGAGCGGAGCGGGAAGCTGCGGCCGAGCCGCCTCCAGCGAGCAGCCAGACCGCATCGACGCCTGGGGCCCACGGGTCGGGAGATACACGGTGAGCGGGGGTGGGGGAGGAGCCCCCAGGAATCGGGAGGAGCTTCGAGGACTACTGGAGGGACGTGGAGGGAGGATCCCTCTGCACCGGGAGAGAAGAGGGAGGAGCCTCTGAGGGAGGGGAGGGAGAAGGCACGACCTCTAGGTCTGAGAGGGAGGGCACCCCTCCTGATTTCTCCGGGTCAGAGGGAAGCCATCCCCCCATTCCTGGGCGCCGCGGTCAGCACGAGAGGAGAGGACCCCTATTCCTGGCTGCTTGGGGTCAGGGGTCTTCCGGATCACCCGGGCAGATGCCCCGGGGTCGGCGCATGTCTCCCCTGGACCTGCAGTGCCCCTGCTGCCCCCTCCCAGGGCATCCTCTTCATGCCCGTTCTTTCTGCCCCTCTCCCCAGCGCTGAAAAGACTGCGGGAAGCTGCCAACGCCAATGACTTAGAAACAGGTGAGTCCTCCCATAGGCGTCCCCGGGTCTCTTGAAGAGGGTCTGGGCAGCTAGAAAAGTCAGGAGGGCCCCTTCCTGGCTGTGGGACCCGGCGCAAGCCACTGTAACTCCAGCTACCTGGCCAAGAAGGATTGACTAGGGAGAATCCTGCCCGTGGGCACCAGCTGTTTGCACTTGGAGAAAGGCCCCCACCAATGAGCCCCGGCCTCTGCCAAAAGAAAGGCTCCCAACCATGAAAACTGCCCCAGCCCTTCCTGGGAGATGGTGGATCTCGCTGGGCTTTTCCTGACCAGAGAGGAGGAAAGAAGGAAGGAAGAGGCAGAGGCAGCCAACCTTCCTTGTCTCCCTTCAAGGGCAGTGGTCTGCCAGGGAATCTGGAAGTTGTCGGATGAGAGAGACGAGGGCTATGCTGTCCTGTAGTCAAGTTGGAGGCAACAGCAAAATAAACACTGCACAGAACAGAAGGGGCACAGCTGGGCTAGGGTCACACAGGGCTGGAACTAGGGCTAGAACCTCAAAGATCCTGCAGGAGAATTGTAATTTTGGGGGCACACATTTTAAACAGTGAAAAATCCTTCTTTTAATTAAGAGAAGGGTCCAAAGTGAAGAACTTTCTTTCCTGATAAACGTTCTACATTGAATCCTGACATTCCAATTAAGGTCCTTCCCCACTCCAATATCCCCTGTTCTAAGCTCCCTCCCAGCTCTCATATCCCCTGTTCTAAGCTGCCTCCCAGCCCTCACAAACACTATTCTAAGATCCCTTCCTGCTTTGACATTCCCTGTTCTCGGACCCCTCCCAGTCCCTGTTCTAAGATCCCTCTGACATTCTCTATTGAAGGTCCCTCTCACATTTTGAGGTCACAGAGACCCCTCTGGCAGATCCCTTCTTGTGAATTGTGTGGCCTGAGTGTCTGCTTCTGTAAAATGAGTTGCTTCAGGTGCATTCCCTTCCCCTCCTTAACTTTGAACTTTTTTTGGTGTCTTTCTGGCCCATATCCATTGACAAGCACTGGTCAGGGTAGGTGGGTTTTAGGTTTGTTGGTTAGAATAAAAAGAGATAGGATAATGATAGAGATAAGAAGAAAGTGACTCTTTCCCTGACTTTGATGCAGAATTTGGGGAAGGGGAGATGGCCTATGCTGGACAGGTTGTCCCTTGTTCCCCATGGGAATGGATGAGTCTCTGAGCATCCACTGTGCTTGACTTTGTACCTTGGAAGGGCCTTCATGTTTCCCACTGGAAGTTTACAGTATTGTCGAGTTCTCTGAAATCAACATGGCAGGATTTGGCAGACCCATTGTAGGGATGGGAGGAGAAATCTCCCTGGGATGGCGTGGCTGGGAAGTGCTGGGACCAGCGCTTGAACTTGTCTCCTGCCTTCCTTGCCTTCTGAGAACACATGGCATCATTTTGGAGCCGAGTCTCTACAGGAAGGGAAGGGATCAAGCATTTGCTAAGGACCTCCCTACACTGAGCTTTGAAACTGAGACCCAAGTGTTGACAGTCTTTGCAAAGGGAAGACATTGTGTAGGAGGCCTAGTGTGAGATTGCCCATCGGGGCGATGGAGCAGGGTGGTGCCCTGTCCCGCTGGCCAGTGGCCCTGTCGGTCACTACGCTCCCCAGCTCGGTGCCCAGCACATGGTGAGGGCTTGGCGAAGGTTGCTAGTGGTTCATCTGAGAATCCTTGGCTTCTTCAGAGCTCCACAGAGGCCCGGGCTGAGGCTCCTGGCCCCCGGGAATGACCAGTTGTGTAGTTTGTACTTCCTTGTCCTGTGCTGAGGGTCATGGAAGCTCCTCAAGGGCAGGGGTGGCTGTAGTATTTGTGTCTTACACAGTGCTTGGCAAGCAATAGGCCTTGGATGAATGATTGTCCAGTGACACAGGCAGCCAGGAAGCCAGTGCAACCTCAGACTGCCCCGAGAGGCCTGGAGGCCGCCCAGAGGTCGGCATTGCTCTTGTTGATCTCTGCCCTGGCCAGACTCTCTCTGCTTCATTTAGGCACCGTGTTTTACACAAGACACTGACAGCATTCATTAAGCACCTACTATGTGCCAGAGTCCAAACTTGGCCTGGGAAGACAAGGGAGACCCAGAAGGCGGTCCCTGCCCTCCCGGAGTGTGTCCTGCTCTATTCAGAGGTGGTGTTGAGACTAGATGGACTCCAAGTAGATGCAGAGCCTGTAGTAACCAGAGGCAGTAATGTGCTTTATCTGTAGGCTCTCATTTGGCAGAGGCTGAGAAAGGTTCAGTCAGTCATTGCCATCACAAAGCTAGTAAGAGTCTGGGCATAATTTGAACTTAGGTCTTTCTAGATTCAAGGCTGGACTCTGTCCATGGAGCTGCCTGGGGGAGCACTAGTGTGGGCTGAGCATCAAAGGCAAGCAGGAGCGTGTCCTGGACAGTGAAGGTTCTTGAATTTGTTAATGGAAGAACTGGGTTGTTTTTGGTGGGAGGCAAGAGGGCCGAGAGGAGACCTGCCTTTGAGACGGCGGAAGTTGTGTTAGAGCTAAGCAGGGGGGGTGCTGCGGCAGGTGTGGGCTGCCCCAGGACATGGCCGGCTTCCTCTCAGCTGAGTGCCGACCCAGGCTTGGGCTGGCCCGTGGAGCTCTGCAGCGTCAGGGCTTGTCTCCAGGCCCTATCCCATCTCTCCTCATCCCTTGGTGATTTCAGCTGAGTTTCCTGAGGGCTGCTGGATCCATGTCCAGCACATGTCCAGGCCGCTGCTCTGTAGTCCATGCTAGGTCAGAGTTCCCAGGATGGAGAGTCCTGGGCTTAGTGCTGGCCAAAGTGCTGAAGGCTTTTGTGCTCAGAGCTGAGCTTCCTTGTTCTTTAGGCCGGCTTGCAGGACGGAACTCCTTGTCTGAAGGGGCCCTTCGTCCTCACTAACATGCCCTCTCCCCTTCTCTGCCCTTGGCGGTGTCAGTGCAGCAGTTGCTGGAAGACGGGGTGGATCCATGCACAGCGGACGACAAAGGCCGCACGGCCTTGCACTTCGCGTCCTGCAATGGCAATGACCAGATCGGTGAGTCTCTACAGATGGGGCTGGGGGCGGGTGCGGGTTTCTTGCCGAAGGGAGGAGATGGGACCCAGTGCTTGGGTTTGGGGATTTCTGGCTCCGTGCTCATTCTACCAGGAGATGCCTCTGATCCTTGGAAAATTAGATCAGTCGTTTTGTGAATTGGACTCGGGCTGCGTGCCACAAACTCTGGGGGTCTCTGTGGGAAGCAGGACTTCTATATTCTACTCCTGGTTTTGCCACTAACTCCCCTGTCACTTCAAGCCAGTCCCTTAACCATTCTGAGCCTCAGTTTCCCCTTCTGTGAACTGAATGCTTTGTACTTAAGGGGTGACTGAGGCTTCTTCCCACCTGACTATGACTGAATCATTCCCCCCATCCAGGCCCATCAGAGAGGAGGATGGCAGAAGTGGTTTGCCAAGAGTGCAGCAGGGGAGGTGTCCCTCAGCTGGAGTTAATTCTCAGTTATTGATCTCATCTTTGCTTGGTTCACCCCAGACTCTGTGTTGGGCTTTGAAGTACCTGTCATGACCCCCCCCCCCCCCGCCTTCCCTAGGAGGGGCTCCCACCTCATTCTCCATCTTGGAGTTTCTCCCTTGACTCTCTGTGGCCAGGATGGGATGCCTTATGCTTGTTGAAGGGGCTCTCAGACCTGTGGTCCCTATACACACACACACACACACACACACACACACACACACACACACACACACACACACATATATGGTTTTTTTTGTTTGTTTGTTTTTGCTGAGGCAATTGGGGTTAAGTGACTTGCCCAGGGTCACATAGCTAGGAAGTGTTAAGTGTCTGAGGTCAGATTTGAACTCCGGTCCTCCTGACTTCAGGGCTGGTGCTCTATCCACTGTGCCTCCTAACTACCCTGTCCCCATATATTTTCAAGATACCCTGAGAGAGAGAGCACAAGTGCTGAGCCATTTTCTTCTCCCCCCGTCCCCCTGTTAAAATGTTAAATGTTCTTTTCATTTTTGAAAAGAGTTTATAAAATATTAAATAAGTGAGAAATTCTTCTCTTTTCTTGTGCCCCAGAGAGAGCCAGAACCCCCCTTTAGTCATCAGGATGCCCCTTAACCAGGTCCTTCTTTTACTGAAGCCTCCTGTATGGCAACTGCTTCTGAACTTTGTCAGAGAATTTTCTCTGGACATCCCAGGCACCTCCCTCGGGGCTCCCTTTATGCTCCCTGAGTGGTCCTTCCACTTGGGAGCTGGATGGTGGCTGGAGAAATGGGGAGAGCTTGGATCTCAGGCTGGGATCATCTCTGCCAGAAGAGGGGAGAGAAATTAAGCGGATGAAATGATTAGCTATTGAATTCGGGAAGGGTCCACCTCGGAAGCTCTTTCTGAGGGTTCAGGCCCCTTTTGTATAATTGAGGGTGACTTTTTGAAGGTTCCTGAGCTGGGAACCCCTTTGCTGCTCTAGAAGGTGGGCATCCCTGCCTGTGTGGCGGGGTGCAGGGTGCGGGAGGAGGGCAGGGTAGGAGGGGCTTGGTGCCTTGAACTTCCTTTGGGATTTCCCCTTTGCAGTGCAGCTGCTCCTGGACCACGGGGCTGATCCCAACCAGCGAGATGGGCTGGGGAACACGCCTCTGCATTTGGGTATGTGCCAAGGCCTGGGAGGGTCTGTACCCATGCGACGCCCCTGTGTCTGCCTTCATCCTGTCCCCCAGCACTTTCTTGGTGGTGCCTGGGCTTACTTGAGGTTCCTCCAAGCCCTGGCAGAACGGGTGCCGAGGAGGAGAGCGTGCCTTCTGACCCGATCTCTGGCGCTGAGAGAGGAGGAGAATCCCGGCTCCCCGACCTCAGCTCCACTCAGCATCTTCAGTGAAGGAAGCCCCTGAACCTCCCCCTCCCATCCCACCCCCCAGAGCCACTGCGCTTCCAAGGGATCGCGACTTGGTTAAGGGTCTGAATGGGCCTGGCTGGGTAGTGATCGGAGGCCTGAGGTCTGCAGGTGGGGGTCTGGGCCTGCCCACCCAGAAGGGTGAGGTCCTTTGCCCGTCACCAAGGCAGGCCCTTTGATTTGCTGCTTTCCTGATGTGGCCCATGTCTTCCTCCACAGCTGCCTGCACCAACCACGTTCCCGTCATCACCACGCTGCTCCGAGGAGGTAAAGTGTTGGCAACTCTCCCTAAGTCCTGCCCCCCACTTTTCCCCAGCCCCATCCCCCCTCACATCCCTTTTTCTCTCTTTGTTCCCTTCCTTTCCCAGGGGCCCGGGTGGATGCCCTGGACCGGGCCGGCAGGACCCCTTTGCACCTTGCCAAGTCAAAGCTGAATATTCTACAGGAGGGGCAATCCCAGTGCTTACAAGCTGTGCGGCTGGAAGTGAAACAGGTGAGGGGGACTTTTGTTCCCACATCGTGTGCCCTCAGCTTAGGGCTGGCTGGGAACCGAGAAAATGTTCTGGGAGGCCCCAGGGATCTGCTGCCCTGGGAGCTGGCAGTGTGCCCCCAGGGGGTCAGGAGGCAGACAAGGTTTTTAGTCTGTGCTTCAGCACAGAGCCGCCATCCCTGGGCTCCCACCAGAGGCTCCCCAGGTTACTGTAGAGACAAAAGAAAGGGCCTTTGGTCTTGCAGAGGAGGAGCCTGAGGTCCGTAGAGCCCACTGGGCTTCTGGGAAACTCGAGAACTGTGGGAGCCTGAGTCAGGTTCCCATCCCTTTCCATGGCGCCTCCTGAGTGCCCGGCAGGATCTTGTGTGATCCTCCCCACAACCCCAGACCAACGTGCCTGTGGCACCCCCTTAACCTAGGCTCCCCAGCTCTTAGTGGGGCAGTGATATTGGAAGCTGCCCTGGCCTTGGAGACCTCTTGATCCTGCCCAAGGGCATGAGCTCCCCCCTTGGGGCACACCTTCCCTGAGGTGGATCCCCTTAAAACAAACATCTAAAGTGTGGAAGCGGTACCCCATTTAATAGGGTACCCTGAAGGCAGGAGAGCTGAGGGACCCTGACTGGACTGGTCCCCTCACTTCTGCCCTTGCTTCTCCAGCTAGAAAATGGGGCTGTTGGGAGTCTCAGTGCTGGCACTGGCCCGGGCACTGCGCAGCCGTGCCCCCTGTACTCTGGGCCCAGGCCGCCTCCCGGCCTCCTGTCCTTCCTCTCTCTGGAGTCCCTTGCTACTGTCTCTGCAGATCATCCAGATGCTCAGGGAGTACTTGGAGCGGCTGGGACAGCACGAGCAGCGGGATCGGCTGGATGACCTCTGCACCCGCCTGCAGATGACGAGCACCAAAGAGCAGGTGAGGTCCTGGCCGGGCGTCCGGGCTCAGGCGGGCACAGGCATCCAGGAGCAGGTGGGCATATGGGCACAGGCGAGCATCTGGGCTGCTGCCCCTGCTCGGGGCCCGATAGGAGCCCCTCTGCCAGGACCTGCCTGTGTCCAGCACTGCCCCATGCTGACATCTCTAGGTGTCTCAAACAGGAAATGTCACCCTCCATTAAAGTGCACTTTGGGGTCTGACTTCTTTTCCAGGGATTAGGACAGTGGTCTCTTAGGTACGGGGCTCCTTCCCCTCCGTCCTGATCCTTTCTGAAGGACAGCCGGGCTGGTGGCGGGCCACTCACTCCAAAGACGGGGAGGTCAGGATCTCCTCCTCCCCAAGAAAGACCTTTTGTTCTGGGCCCCAGGAGCACCTTCCCATCGGGAAAGGCCCGTAAAGGGTTTTAGGCTGGAGAGATGCTGCACTGGAGCCTTTGAATAGGCTCCTCCTCTCTGTCCTGAGGTGGGCAGGGCCGCCCGCAGAGAGCTCTGCTGGCCATCTAGTGGGAGGAAGAGAGCCCCCCCCCGCCCCGTGATGGACTTGTGACCCTTAGTTCTCCTGGGCCCTGCAGGGGGGGCTCCTTTGGAGGCGCTGAGGCAGCTGTGATCGGGATCCAGCTGGTGGGGGGGGGGGCAGGAGGACTGCCTGCTGAAGCCTGCTGAGTGCTGCCCTGGCCCGGGGCTGCAGGAGCCGCACTCATGGAGGAAGAGGATGGGCCTCCCGTCCTGGGCCGGTGTGTCTGTTCTCTGTGACTTTTCTCCCTGGGTTTGTGCTAGAGAGAAAGTAGACTCCTTCCCATGTGACAGATGAGGAAACTTAGAGGTTTGCTTGGTTCTGACAGGTGGACGAGGTGACCGACCTCCTGGCCAGCTTCACGTCGCTCAGCCTGCAGATGCAGAAGCTGGAGAAGAGGTAGCCACAGAGAGGGGGCTTCCCTGGGACCCCTCCTGGGCCTCTGCCAGATCATCCCCAGCTCGGGGAGGAGGGAGGGGGCAGCCTGGCCCTGGTCCAGGCCTGCTGGGAAGGATTCATCATGGTCTCTTCTTCAGAGCCTCCCCTGGAGGCTGTAGCCGTCGCCTCCTTCTTTGATGTCTGTCACCAGAACTCGAACACCCTCCCAGGCTGATGCTGTTGGCCTTGCCCTGGCAACAGGAGCCCCAGCCTAGGGGTGGGGTTTCCCAGACCCCCTTCTCCTTCATTATGCCTGTGGCTCCTCACAAATGGGAGCAGGTGGGCCCAACCCTCCTCTCACCATTCTCTTTAAAGCTGCTGTGAGCAGAGAAGGGGGGTTAGGGGAGCCCTTTTCTAAAGGCTTTTTAGGAAGTGGAGGTTCTGGTGGCAAACATCCTACCTCTCACCAGAGCTTAAATCTCAGCGCAGTCCTGGTGAACCAAGAGAAGACTTTCTTTTGAGATGAGAGGTTTTTGGGGCAGCCCAGGAGTTTGGGAGGCTGAAATCCAAGGAGGCGGTTTTGAGAGGGCCCAGTTTGGAACCAAAAGCATAGGATTGGAGCCTCCTCATTGGAAGGCGAAGCAGGAGCCTTTCTGGTCAGGGCTGGGGCCTTGAGGGCAGCTGCCTACCTTCTGGGCTGCATGGGGGCCTCAGGGAGCTCTCACTGCCTCTCACCTCCTTACTGTGTTCTCTCTCGGACCACCGTGGGAAAATTGCCTGTGGCTTCTGGTTCTCTTTGAGGGGGGAGAACAAAACTCAAGGCCATGGATTGCAGACTGGACAAGAGTCATGGCTAATCAGGAGGTGGAGGGAGCTTGCTTCCCTGATGCCCAAGGCTTGGGCAGCAGCTCCTAGGGTCATTGGGGCTGGACTTTCCCCCCAGTTCTCTTCAGTTGCTTTGTCCCCCCACCCCAACCCCAGGGCATATAACTAGTACATTGAAGGGACCAGGAACAGGGAGCTGCCTGTGAGTGCAAGGGCTTATAGGCTTCCAGCCCCTTCCTGAGCAGTGTTTTCCAGCCCTTGGGCAATGGAGATGTTCCTTAAAGCCACAAGCCAGCCACTGCTGGGTCCTAAAAGACAGCTGGGTCAGCCATTGTAGGTGAGGGTGATAGGTCTGGGGAAGATGGAGGGAGCCTCCTTCAAGCCTTCACTGTAATGTGCACACATTTGCCCCAGAAAATAAATTTCCTGTGTGTTAGGGAGGGTGCAGTTTCTTGTTTTAATGTATATAGGCAATGGCCACTATTCCTGCTCACTCCCTGACTTGGTAGCCTGCCTGCTGACCCCACATCCTCAGGATCCTTAGGGTGCAGGGACAAAGCAGGGATGGTCAGGCCTCTTAATACCATTTTTACCAACAAGTTGTTTTCTCATGTTGGACCCTTGGCCGGGGCCAAGGACTTTGAGGGTAAGAGCCCTTCCTTCTGGGCCTTCTGGAGCTGTCACTGCAGGAAGTGGTAGAGGGCACCGGACTGGAGCATCACCCTCCGCCAAGGCTCTTGGGCTCAGGCTCCGGGCCTGTGTCCATCAGGGTCTGAGAGGAGGTGACATTTGGGGGGAGCTTGACTCCTGCTGCTTTGCCGGTGCTTGGTGGGGAGGGCTGGACAGGAAGCTCCCTTGTATCTCATGTGTATGTGTAGGAACACTCACTGCTAAGTGCCCAACCCATTGATAGACCCTAGGGGAATATCAAGGCCTCCAGGAGCTTCTGTACCAGAACAGACTCATGAGATCGGGAAGATACAAGGAAGCTTGGCGGCCGCCCCAACCGTTAATGCTGGTGCAGGTCTCCCATCGGTCTCCCAGCTCCTTGGGCAGTGAGCCTTTCCGGGCCATGCTGGGTAGGGGAAGGGCCACAAGCCGGTGATGGCAAAATCTCATGTGACATGAGGGATTAATCGAGGTGGGGAAGAGTAAGTGACTCCATTTACTAGGCCTTGTTCCCTGATCGCTGGAGTACACTGTCCCTGATCTGCACACACATCCCTTCCAGCTAAAAATGGTCAGCCTCTCCTTCATGCAGGCCATCCCAGTTTCTTACTTGTGTATGTGTTGGGTTCACCCTTATTAAAATGTAAGCTTTTGTTTCAAGAACTGTGTTGTCTTCTCATTGGGGCTGGCCCAGGTTGGGGGGAGCGGAGTGCCCAGCAGAGGTTTTTAATGCTTGGGGGACTGGATGGAATTGGGTTGGAAGTTCCTTGGGGAGTGAACTCCAGGAGTTGCAGACTTTTGGGGAGCCTCCGCATGGCCATCAAGGCCAAACCCTTGCTATAGAAAAGGTGGCTTTCCAAGACCCAGGGAGTGGAGGGTCTTGCCTGAGGAGTCTGAGGGGAAGGCTTTCTCCAGGAGGTGGGGTTCTAGTTAAGTCTTGAGGAGGAAAAAGCTGAGGTGAACAAATGGCAGCATTTGGTATAATTAAGAATCCAACTCCCAGCAGTCAACAGAGCACCTCGGTCTGCCGACTGCTTGTTAAGAGATCTATAAACCCATCTATAAAAATGAGGAGCCACCAACCCAAATCCTTCTAAGAACCTAGGTACACCAGCTCTTCCCTCCATACTAGACACAAAGGATCCCCGGCCAGCCCTAGAGTTTCAAAAGCACAGAAATTGGCAAAATGGCCTGCATTATGGTGTGAAAGTTTCCCAATTGCCCCTCAATTGTGGAAGCGACTACTGACTGAGACCCTATAAGGAGGGGATGAAAGTGGGAGGATAGAAAGGTGGTCTGAACCCCGAGTCCCTGAGGGCAGCCTTGGAACTGGCCAAAGACCAAGGCAGCAGCACTATGTGTTCACCCTCCAGGCCAGAGAAGCCCAGAGACTTTGGACCTTCCAATAGAGTCAGGAAAGGCCCTCGGACCAGGAATGATAGTGCTGGGAGGGGCGTTTAGAATATGGAATGGCAGGGTTGGAGGAACCTTGGAACATGTAATGACAAATATCAAGGCTAGGAGGGACCTTGAAAGGGGGCTCAGAACATGGGACTTGAGGACTGCATGCTGGGAGGACCCAGATGATAATTTAGTGCAACCCCCCCCCCCCGGAGGTGTTTAGATACCTAAGAAGCCCCACTTCTCTGACTCAAATTTATAAGAATACAAGTCATTCCCCAACTGATAAAGGATCAAATGAACAGCCAATTTGCAGATGAAGAAATTGAAGCCATTTTCTAATAATAAAAAAAATGATCTAAATCACTATTGATTAGAAAAATGTAAATTAAGACCATCTGCACCCAGAGAGAGGACTATGGGAACTGAATGGTTCACAACATGACATTCTCACTCTTGTTTGCTTGCATTTTGTTTTACTCATTTTCTTTCCTTTTTGACCTAATTTCTCTTGTGCAGCAAGAGAATTGTATAAATATGTTTACATATATTGGATTTAACATATTTTAATATGTATAACATTGGATTGTTTGCCATCTAGGGGAGAAGGTGGGGGAAGAAGAAAATCTGAAACAAAGACTATCCAAGGGTTGAAAAATCTTCATGCTTTGAAAATAAAAAGCTTTAAAGATTACCTGCACAGTAATATACAGTATGTGGGAGATGACAAATAATGATTAAAAATGAAGACAGTTTAATGAAAAAAGTTAATAAAACTTATGTACATTTTAAAAAAAAAAGACCACTCTGAGGTACTCTTTCTCACCTCTCAGATTGGCTAAGATGACAGGAAAAGATAATGATGAATGTGGGAGGGGATGTAGGAAAACTGGGACATTAATATATTATTGGTGAACTTGTGAATGGATCCAACCATTCTGGAGAGCAATTTGGAACTATGACCAAAGGGCTATCAAACTGTACGTTCCCTTTGATCCAGCAGTGTCTCTACTGGGCTTACATTCCAAAGATATCGTGAAAAAAGGACCCACATGTGCAAAAATGTTTGTGGCAGCCCTTTTTGTAGTGGCAAGGAACTGGAAACTGAAAGGATGCCCATCAATTGGAGAATGGCTGAATAAATTATGGTATATGAATGTTATAGAATATTATTGTTCGGTAAGAAATGGCCAGCAGGATGATTTCAGAGAGGCCTGGAGGGACTTGCATGAACTGATGCTGAGTGAAATCAGCAGAACCAGGAGATCATTATACACAGCAACAACAATATTACATGATCAATTCTGATGGACGTGGCTCTTGTCAACGAGTCAATTCAAGGCAATTCCAGTAGATTTGGGATGGAAAGAGCCATCTGCATCCAGAAAGAGAACTATAGAAACAATATGGATGAAATTGTACTTTGTTAGCTTTTTCTTGTTTTTTCCCCCTTTGAGTCTGATTTTTCTTGCACAAAATGACAAATATGAAACTATGTTTAAAAGGATTGCACATGTTTACCCATTATCAGTCACATTGCTTGCTGTCTTGGGGATGGAGGAGGGAAGGGAGAGAGGGAGAAAAATTTGGAACACAAAATCTTACAAAAATGAATGTTGAAAACTATCTTTACGTGTATTTAAAAAAACAATCCTTTTGAGGAAAAACAAAAACTTAAAAGCTACGCCTAAATTAGGCAGGACTAATTTTTTTCCTTTAATTTTTTTTCTTTTTAATAACTATTTTTGAAATACATACAAAAATAGTTTTCAACATTGACCCTTGCAAAGCCTTGTGCTCTAAATTTTTCTGCTGCCCCCCACTTCCCCTTCCCCTAAACAGTAAGCAATCCAATATGGGTTACAATTCTTCTATACATATTTCCACACTGATCATGCTGCATAAGAAAAATCAGATCAAAAATGAGAAAGAAAAAAGCAAAGGGCTGTGTTCTTAATATACCAGATTGTTGTCTCCTCCTGCCCCACCCTCTGTGACTTACCCATAGAAACATAAGACCTTAGAGATCCAATCCAGCTGCTTTTTTACCATGCCCAAGGAGGGGGAGATAATCGCTAAGATCCAGTGGATGAGGGGGCACCTTTTCTGAGCCCCTGGCCAATGTCCACTGAAGTCAGAGAGCCACCCAGCCATACTCCACATCATTTAGAAAATGTTGACATCTGTTTAGAAGCATTGTGCCCCCTCCCTCCCATGTGCACATGTAGGAGGTCTCACTCACTTCAGCAGGGTCCTGAGCACACACTGAATAAGGAGGGACTGAGCTAGCCCCAATGCCTGGGAGACAAGGTGCAGGCAAGGGAAGGCCTTCCTTTTGACTCTGACTCCAGGTCTCCTAGAATCCCAGAACTGAAGGGGACCTTAGAGAACCAATATTATGATCATCATATTGAGGTTCAGGACCCCCCAAAATACTGGGGTTGCAGGCCGGTGTCAGGCTTGAACCCATCTCCAAGTCAAGGGGCAAAGTTTATTGGGATTGTAACACCAGTTGAAGTGGGCTAAGTTCCAAAAGGATTCAGCAAAGAACCAGGAGAAAGAAGATAAATTTATAGGACCAAGTTAGAACAGAGCTTCATGTTATTTATTTGCTAATTTTGTGGCTTACAGATAGGTTTGAGGGGTGGTCTGTTCACTATTGTCTCAGGAACTTGGTTATCACTGACCAGCAGATTATCTGTAGGACTATTAGAAGGCCAGAAGACTTTATTGACAGATGGTTAGAACAGCAGCACTCTAAGCACAGGGGACCTCAGGATTACTGCTATATTTCTCCTAGAAGCTGTTCCCACTTCAATACTAGCTTCCTTCTGAGCGGGACCTCTGAGAACCAATATCATCATCATCTTGGCTCCCATTTATTAGTACTTTGAGACTTGCAAGCTGCTTTACATTACAGCTCGGGGAGGGGGCTGCTGTGGCAAGGTGCTCGACCTCAGGTGTTCCAGACTCTCAAGTTGAGCCTTCTATCCACTCTGTCACCTAGCTGCCATCTAGTCCCATCCTCCCCCCCCTTTCTACATGGCAGGAAACTGAGGCCCTACTAGCTGACTTAGATTCAGAATTCAAACTGGCTCCAGATCCTTCCTTGTCCCCCGGATCTGGCTTAGATTGTCCAGACTCCTAGGGCTCCAGAGGACCAGAGGGCAGCTTGAGAACCTCTAGGCTTGGTACCAGGTGGCTTTCTCTCAGTAGGTGCTCCCAGTACCTACAACAAAAGATCATCTGGGGCAGCCAGTTGGTGTAGTGGATAGAGCACCAGCCCTGAAGTCAGGAGGACCTGAGTTCAAATCTGGTCTCAGACACTCAACACTTCCTAGCTGTGTGACCCTGGGCAAGTCACTTAACCCCGATTGCCTCAGCAAAATTTAAAAAAAAAAGAAAAAGATAATCATCGTCTCTATTTCAAAGGCAAAGAAGGGCTCCCAGAGGGCGTTCCTCCCCCTGAGAATACAGAGGGAGAGCAAGAGGATGATAGAGGTGGGGGACCATTTTGCAGATGAGGAAACTGAGGAATTTCCCTAAAATGACAGATACTAAGCTGCTGGGCAGGCACTTGAACCTGGAGATTGCTTTTAGATGCAGAGGTCTTATTGCCCTGCCTTGCGATGCTTTGTTTTCTCCCTTTTTCCTTTTTCCTTTTTCCTCAGCCCTCTTTCTCTCCACTTCCCTCTTTGCTTTACTGCCTTGCCCCCCAATATGTTTGTGCCCCCCAAGTCCTGCCCAGATCCTTCTTGCTCTTTCCTTCCCCCCGTGGCTATGATTATTTCCAGTTAGCCCAGTCAAAGATAATTTTACTTTTTCCCTGCCTCCCTGGCCCTGGTGGCCTGTTACTCAGCTTGAAATCAGCCAGTGATTTGCCAAATGAGCCTCTGGGTAGGGAAATTGATGTTCACTAATGGGAAATCTTGGTTTGGTTAATTAGTATTTATTTCCCCAAGTACTAGCCATTCAGATGATAAATAGCAACTCTCAGCCAGCTTCAAGTATATGTAGTCTCGTCTTAAATATTAATATATACTTGTCATATCTATTAACATGCTTGTCTTACATATATTTAAATATATATACTTGTCATATATAAATTCATATACTTATATATATTTGTCATATATATTATTAATATTAATTATATAGTATATATTACCTATATATTAGTATACTTATATTTATATAATTAATGTGTAACTGTACTTAATATGAATATGACATATTAATACTTGGCTTAAGTATTAGTATATATACTTGTCTTATATATTAATATACACTTATCATATGTTAGTATATATTTGTATCATATATAATTTTGTATTTAGTATAAATGTCATATACTTGTCATAAATATTAGTATATGTACTTGTCTTATATTAATATATACATATTATATGTTAGTATATATTTGTATTGTATATAATTGTACTTAATATAAACATGTCATTAATAATACTTGTCTTAAATGTTAGTATATATACTTGTTATATATTAATATATACTTGTATTTTATTTAATGCATTACTAGTATACACATATCTATATTATATAACATGCAGGTAATAAATAAAAATATGTACAAAGTAATTAAATACAAGGTAATTTGGGAGGCAATGAACCATATCAACATTGGCAGCTTACCTGGGAGGAAAATTCTCATATTCTCAGCCAAAGAGAGGGATTGGTGGGGTCAGTTTCATCGTGTACCATAGGGCATCATTTCAGGGACACTCTGCCATCTTGCTTTGTAGGACCTGATGAAAGTGTAAATAAAAGTTCTACCATGAAGGTAGTGGCAATTTATATGTCAGTGTCTGTAGTACAGGATGAAAGAGAGAAATTCTATGAAATACTCAAGCAGATTCTCTAGTCCAAGCCAATACAGAGGCTCAATTGCTTATTTTTTCCTAGTAAATTTATTTTAAATTTTTATTTATTTTTGTTGAGGCAGTTGAGGTTAAGTGACTTGCCCAGGGTCACACAGCTGGGAAGTATTAAGTGTCTGAGACCAGATTTGAATTCAAGTCCTCCTGACTTCAGGGCTGGTGCTCTATCCACTATAGCACCACCTAGCTACCCCAAATTTATTTAGTTTTAATACACATTACTTTGTGAATCATGTTGGGAGAGAAAAATCAGAGCAAAAGAGAAAAACCACAAAAGGAAAAAAACAAACAAACAAACAGAAAAAAATAAGTGAACCTAGCATGTGCTGATTTACATTCAGTTTCCTTAATTCTTTTTCTGGATGAAGATGGCATTTTCTGTCCAAAATCTACTGGGATTGCTTTGGATCACTGAACCACTGAGCAGAACCGAGTCTTTCATAGTTGATCATTGCACTAAGTGTTCTAGCTGTTACAGTGTACGATGTATTCCTGGTTCTGTTTGTTTCACTCAGCATCTTTTCATGTAAATCTTTCCAGCCCTTTTTAAAATCAACTCATTCATTATTTTTGATAGAACAGTAATATTCCATTACTTTCATATACCATAACTTATTCAGCCATTCTCCAATTGGTGGGCAGATATCTACTCATTTTCCAGCTCTTTGCTGCCACAAAAAGGGCTGCCACAAACACTTTTGCACATGTAGGCCCTTTTCCCTCCTTGAAGATTTCCTTGGGATACAGACCCAGTAATCGAAAAAAAAAAAAAAACTTTTATGAAGTGCTTGCCATGCTTTGGGATTGTGTGAGGTAGTGGACACAGAGAAAGACAACAAATTGTATGCTGGTGAATTAAAGTTTCTGATTAAAGAATGGAAGAGATCAAAGACCTGTAGGTAGTCAGAAACTACACTCATCTACATCGTGGATGTTTTCTTCAATAAGAGAATTAAAAGGCACTGGAAAGGAAATAATGAGCCTCACTCAACATTTTAAAAAATTAGTTAATGAGTACTAACTCCCCAAAACATACATTGTAACATATTCGACATGTATTGGACTACTTGCCTTCTAGGAGTGGGGGTGGAAGGGAAGGAGAGGAAAATTTGGAATAGAAGGTTTTGCAAGGGTTAATGTTGAAAAATTACCCATGGATATGTTTTGTAAATAAAAAGCTTTAATACAAATTAAAAACAAATAAATAAAATTCAGTTTTGTTCTGTCCCGGGTTACGATACCATCATTTACATCATTGTAGTCATCAGCATATTGTTTTTCTGGTTCGGTTTCCTTTGCTGCGTATCAGTCCATATAAGTCTTTGGGTGCTTCTCTGAATTCTAGAGATCTGCCATTTATTACGACACAGTTGTAATTCATTGACTTCCTTGAACTTCAGCATGTTAGCTGTTCCCTAATCAAAGCAGTGCTCCCCTTCTGACCACCGATGTTCTCCCAATGATTCTGCAAGGCTGGGGATCGTGGGACCCCATCATCCTCAGAGATACCAAATCCTGGGTGTACCTTATCCGTGCATCCACATCTCACAAAGCAGACTAGGAGAGAGGGAGAGGAACATCCTCAGGCTGCCGATATGACTCAGGAAGGTGTAAATTCTCCATCACTAAGGTCAGAGAGGATCTGAAGAGGAATCGAGCTGGCCACACAGCTGTCTCTGTCCAGCAAAGCGGACATGAGCCGTGACCAGTCTGCCTGGTGTGACCATGATTGTAATGGAGACTGACGCTTGTGGAGGATGGTTTTATGCCTCTGTAGAGCTTGGGGTGTCCAGATCCCATAACAGAACTAGCCCATGATCCTCTTGGGGGAGGAAAGTCTTTGTCTTACACTTCTCTGAGCCTCCTACACCCCCCACCTCCAGCTACACTCACAGGACAAGTCTGTCGTACCTGGAAGGGATTGTGCCCAGGACACAACCTGAACAGGTTTCGGGGGGGGGGGCTTCCTCTAAGGGAAGGAAAGAAGGAGGCAAATCTGCCCCCTCTCCGTGTCATGATCAAATGAAACAATATTTGTAAATCTGCCAGACACTTAATAAATTCCCCTTTCCTGAATACATCCTTTTTGGCTGGTAGAAGCCCATCTCAGGTCAGGGATGGAGTTGGGAGGACCAGGAGGTAAAGATGGAGAAAGGAAGGAGCCCCACCCCAATGATGGCCCTCAGGGGCTCTTCTCCCAGCAAGCCCTCAGCCTTGAAGCAGGTGGGCTTCAGAAATGGCTGAGGGGAGGGGCAGTCTGGAAAACTGGCAAAGCCTGGAGCTGGGCTCCTGCGTCTCCATCCATTTGATCCCATGCCAGCTCTCTCTGCAGCCCTGTCTGCTCCAGCCTCAGGCTCAGGCGGGTGCCCCCTTTCCCCCCTTCCCGTTCTGCCCTCCCTTGGTCTCGGTTTCCAGTGCTAGGATAATTAAGACCATCTGTTCCTCAGAACCTTTCATCGGCCACCTTAAATCAGCCCCCGGGGCTTGCAGAGAGGGTTCCTGCCTCCCACCCCAGTGGATGACAAAGCCAATGTTCCCAGTCTGCTCCCTCCTCCCTCCCTCCTCCTTCCCTCCTCCCGTCTCCTTCCTCCTGGCTCGGTTATGAGTCGGCTGGCTCCCAGATCACATCTCTAAGGGCCTGGCCAAGGCTTTATCGAGCCAGCACTGGCTGTACCAAGCCCAAATGGAAAGCAATTAACAGCAGGCACAGCCCTGCTCAGGCTGGAGCTGGCCGACTGGGGCAGGGAGTCAGGAGACTTGGGTTCAAATCTCTATTCTGCCTCTTGATAGCTTTCCCTTCCCGCAGGATTTTCTCTCTGAGATGAACTTCCATTCCTCAGTCATTTGCATGTTGCCTCCCCGCTAAAAGGTGACTTCCTTAATAATGCTTGTTGATTGATTCCTGTTTAGGGCTGAGTTCAAATCCTGTCTCAGACACTAACTAATTGGAGAACCCTGAACAAATGACTTTGCTTTTCTGTTCCTCAGTTTCCCCTTCTTGAAAACGAGACGCACCTTATCAGCTCCAAGGTCCTTTCCGGCACCCATGGCTACCACTCATGGGACATCGCTCTGTGGGGAGAGCTCCAGCAGTGTGGGGATGGACCCCTCTGGCTGGCTGATTGGCTCACTGACTCAGTTTCCTCCTTTCTAAAATGGGCATAAGCAATACTTGTATCTGCCCTTTGGGGTGATGGGAACAGGTGGGAGAAGGGCAAAGGAGAGAAATGGGAACAAGGCCTTTTATTCCTTCTGGCCGGCAGCATGGTGTCCAGGAGGTTGCTGGTGGGGAGGACCCCTTGTCTGTTAGTTAAAGGACATATAAACATGTTGAATCATGGAGCGGATGATGCTGGGAAAGAGGCAAGGAAAGAAGGGACTTTCTAAGAACCAGCCCCCATCTCCCTGCTGTGAGAGACACAGGTTTCCTGCTCCATCCCCAATTAGTGGAGGGCCTGGAGAGTCTGAGCCTCCTCCCCCTCTATCAAAGGGGAGGGGGAAGAGGGGGCCAAGGGGGCAGCTGGCAGGCTACAACCAGAAAAACTCATAAATTTGATAGCTTCTCTGGGAGCTCAGCAGTGCTCTAGCTAACTCACCATGCAGACAGATTGATGGACTTCATTTGTCTCTGGGGCACGCCGGGCCTAAGGCTTCTGCTCTCCAGAAAGGGGAGGGGGAATTGATGGGGAAGAGGGGGAGGTACATCCAAGGTGAAGAGAGGCCCTCTGCATTCATCGATTCTCCAGTCTGCAAGGAACTGCAGAGACCATCTGTCCCCACCCCTTTCATTTTACAGACAGGTAAACTGAGACCCAGGGATGGTAGAGCAACTCAGAAATGATCATGCAGTCAGAATCAGCAGAGCTATGATTTAGATAGAGCCTCCTTCAAGCACCAGCTCAGGCAATACCTTAGGAAGAAATCTTCCCTCCTTGGTGTTTGAACAAATGTGGATTTGACATAATGGGTCCTGGTGAGTTAGGGAGGCTTTGCTACAAGTGGAACAGAGCAGCTGATGCATCCCCCGAAGTACATCTCTGGAAAAGATGGGTATGTTCTAGGTGCCATATTATAGGATGTGGATAGCTCAGAGAACATCCAGAAGGAAGGGACTAGTAGTTGTTTTTTTTTTTTAAATATATTTTTAAATTTATTAAAGCTTTTTATTTACAAAACATATGCATGAGTAATTTTTCAACCTTGATCCTTGCAAAACTTTCTATTCCAATTTTTTCCCTCCTTCCCTCACCCCTCCCCTAGATGGCAGGTAGTCCAATACATGTTAATATGTTAAAATATATGACAAATCCAATATATGTATACATAGTTATGCAGTTATCTTGCTGCACAAGAAAAATCAGATCTAGAAAGGAAAAAAAACACGAGAAGGAAAACATAATGCAAGCAAACATCAACAGAAAGCATGAAAATACTGTGTTATGGTCTACACTCAGTTCCCACAGGCCTCTCTCTGGGTGTATATGGCTTTCTTCAGTGAACAATTGGAACTGGTTTGAGACATTTCATTGTTGCAGAGAGCCATGGCCATCAGAATTGATCATCATGTAATACTGTTGTTGCCGTGTATAATAATCTCCTGGTTCTGCTCATTTCGCTCAGCATCAGTTCATGCAAGTCTCTCCAGGCCTCTCTGAAATCGTCCTGCTGGTCGTTTCTTACAGAGCAATAATATTCCATAACATTCATATACCATAATTTATTCAGCCACTCTCTGACTGATGGGCATCCATTCAGTTTCCAGTTTCTTGACACTATGAAAAGGGCTGCCACAAACATTCTTGCACATATGGGGGACTAGTAGTTGTGAAGAAAAAGTAGGACTCCTTAACCTAGAATTGAGAATGATCTTTAAAGATCTGAAGGGCTTCTACTGGGAAAAAATGAGCCTCTGATTGCAGACCAAGGAGCCATAAATGCAGGTTATGGAAACAGAGTCAACTTGATGTAAGAAAAAACTTGCTAACAATCATCGCTGCCCCAAAGTGGAGACCTGCCCCAGGCAGATAGACTTTCCCATTGGAAGTTTCCAATCAAAGGCCAAATGGCCTCTTGTTGGATTATTGTTGCTGAGTCAAGGGTTCCATCATGTCTTGTTCTACCTATGAGCAGTGGTAGCTGGGGAATAATATCTGTCATCCATAGAAATCCTTTTCTTTTAAAAAAATTTTTACTAAAATTTTTCCCAAATATATGCATAGTCTAATATCAGAGAAATTGAAATGAGAAGAGATTATTTTTAATCTTTATTCTGGAGAGTTTAAGCTAGATGACCAAAATAGGAATATACTTCTAAAGCTGTCGGCCCAGAGCAACCGAGGCAACCTATTTATAAGGTTTTTTAGCAAGCAAAATAGAGAAGTGAGAGTGCAATTAATCTTGCAGCTATTGTTATCTTTACTTCAAGGGGAGGGCAGAGAGAGAGGAGTTAACTTGGCATTTACCACTTGGAGTTTGTGGCTCAGGCCCTGTCAGACAAGGGAGAAGGACTATTCTTGGATAGAGAGGCACTTGTCCTTGACAATAATTCTATTTCCAGGGTAGTTTTTAGACAGGGATGAAGTCAGAGAGGCAAGCACCTGGGGATTTTTTCTTTTCTAGCCTTCATTCTGTTGCAATGGTAAGTGAAGGGGAGTCAGAGTCTCAAGGTTTGAAGTTTTCTTTTTAAACTCAATTTTTGTAAGTCTAATTGCACAAATTAAAAAAGGGGAGGGGGGGTGTATGGCCTGCTTTCCAGGGCCTAACAATAGTTTTCAATATTTACCTTCGTAAAATTTTGTGTTCCAAATTTTTCTCCCACTCCTCCCCCCTCCCCAAGACAGCAAGCAGTTCAATAAAGGTTAAACATGTGCTGTATCTAAACATATTTCCATATTCCTCATGTTGTGCAAAAAAAAAAAAAATCAGATCAAAAGGGGAAAAAGCATGAGAAAAGAAAAAAAACTAAGGAAACAAACCAGAACAACAAAAAGGTGCAAATACTATGGTTTGATCCACATTCAGGCTCATTGTTCTCTCTCCCTGGATGTAGATGGCTCTCTCCATCACTAGTCTATTGGAATTGCCCTGAATCACCTCATTGTTGAAAAGAGCCAAGTCTATCCCAGTTATCATCACATAATCTCGCTGTTCTGTGTACAATGTTTTCCTGGTTCTGCTCACTTCATCAGTGTCAGTTCATGTTAAGTCTTTCCAGGCTTTTCTGAAATCAGCCTGCTCATCATCTCTTATAGAACAATAATATCCCATTATATTCTTATATCAACTGATGGGCATCCACTCAATTTCTAGTTCATTGCCACTACAAAAAGGGATGCTACAAAAATTTTTGCACATGTAGGCTCTTTTCCTTTTTTATGATTTCTTTGGGATAGAGGCCCAGTAGAAACACTGCTGGATCAAAGAGTGTGCCCGGTTTGATAGCCCTTTGGACATGGTTCCAAATTGTTTTCCAGAATGGCTGGATCAGTTCACAATTCCACCAACAATGTATCAGTGTCCCAGTTTTCCAACATCCCCTCCAACATTCATCATTATCTTTTCCTGGCATCTTAGCCAATCTGATAGATATGAAGTGGTACTTCAGAGCTGTCTTAATTTGCATTCACAGAAATCAGTTTTAATTGGGTTTTCTTTGGTCATTCATTGGTTTAAAAACTCAAATGGAAGTTGGTTATCACCTTTGAGATCCTTGCTAACTCATAAATAATTTGATTCCATGAGGAGGGCAAGGGGTTTGGGCTTTACTCAGGCTGGACATAGCAGGTGAATTAAGGTAAATTGCAGCTAGGTGATTCAGTAGATAGAGGATTGAGCCTGAAGTGAGGAAGATGAGTTGAAATCTGGCCTCAGGCATTTTATTTACTAGCTGTGTGACTCTGAGCAAGCCACTTAATCTTATTTTTCTCAGTTTTCTCATTGGCAAATCACTTTGCTATCTTTGCCAAGAAAATCCCAAATGGGATCATCAAGAGTTGGACTGAAAAAACCCAACAAGAACAACAAATGATACTTGTGCCTGATTTCCTCACATGAGGGAGGGTTTTGGGGGGCCATTTCAACCAGTTTCGCGTATCCTAGAACAGGAGCTCCAACTCCACCTCAATCCCGTGAAATGCTGTGAAAATTATGAATGTCCAAGATAATCCAACTTTGGATGGAAAATGCCATCTGCATCCAGAGAGAGAACTATGGAGACTGAATATGGATCAAAGCTGAGTATTTTCCTTTGATTGATTGACTTTTTTTTCCTATGATTTTTTCCCTTTTGGTCTGATTTTTTTGGTACAACATGACAAATATGGAAATATGTTTAAAAGGATTGCACACGTTTAAACTTATATCAGATTGCTTGCTGTTTGGGGGAGAGGGGAGGGAAGGAAAAAAAACTGGAATGCAAAATCTTACAAAAATGAATGAATTAATGTTTACATGTATTTGGAAGAATACTATTGAGAAAAAAAGAAAGAAAATTGTGAATATTATTTGTTTTTGTCTTTTCCCAGAGTGAGTCAAAAACTATCTTCAATCCACTTTTCCAGTTAACATGCATTTATTAATGTCTTACTATGTATCAGGCACAGCACTAAGTCCTGGGGATACAAAGAAAGCAAAAAACAGGTTCCTCCCTCAAGGAACTTACAAACATACAAACATACATATAGGACACATTGGCGATAACCAACAGAGGTTTGAAAGTGGGGCTGGAGGTGGGAGGAAGGGGTTTGAGAGACATCAATGATTTAAAGAACGGTTGTGTTGTTTAATCTGGTCAAACCCAGAATACACTGATGGGCACCAGGATTCAGGATAAAACGATCCAAATTGAAGAAGCAGCCCCCCAATTCCTAAATACACCCCGTTTTGGAAACTTTTTCTTCATAGGCCCCCTAGTCTTTCTCTTAATTCTCTCTTTTTTTCTTTCTTTCTTCTTTTTTTTTTTGGCTGAGGCAATTGGAGTTAAGTGACTTGCCCAGGGTCACACAGCTAAGAAGTGTTAAGTGTGTCTGAGGCCACATTTGAACTCAGGTCCTCCTGACTTCAGGGCTGGTGCTCCCTAGCTGCCCCTCTTTTCTTAATTCTCAAAGAATTTACTCTCTCTACTTCTCTTCAGACCCATGACATGAACTATGCCCCAGTCCCTGGCAGAAGCCCATCCTCTGCCAAGGACTGGGAGATTGACTATACATAATTCTGGGGGTGTCTGCACCTCCTAGGCACTAATAGTGCCTAATCTAAGAGTCTCTGATTTTCTGCCTTCTTTCAAGAAATCTTTCCTCTGTAGGACTCCATTGTGGAGAGACATTTTTGTGTACTTTGTCCTGGCTCCTGGACATGAGACAAACACAAAGATGCGTATTTGGGTCCTATGCAGCACGAGGGTCTCCGAGCCCATGGTCCCCTAATTTAAGTAATCTCTCTAGTTTTCCTCCTAAACTCTTCCCCACCAGTGCTCCCTGAAAGGTTCAGGCCCGGACTTTGGGGGCACTGAGATGGGTCTGACCTCTCTGCAGGTGAGTTAATTCATCCTGGACTCTGCTGACTCCTCCCAGGATGGGAGCAATGATGGGGAAAAGCTAAGATCCCATTCCATTCCCCAGTGGAGGCCGTCCTGGGCTGAGAACCCGCACCTTCCTCACTCCCGGGGATGAGAGCCCGCATCCTTCCCCACTGCCCAGGATGAGAGCCCGCATCCTTCCTCACTGCCCAGGATGAGAACCCGCACCTTCCTCACTTGCTGAGGTGAGAACCCACACCCTTCCTCACTGCCCTTCTAGCAGACCCCAGGAAGCAGCTCTAGGTGGGGGGATCGGGTCCCCTCCCTTTGGGGCTGCGGAATCTCAGAACACGTGTCCCTCTTAGGGAGGGGAGCAAGCCCGAGGGAAGCCACGTGGACCCGTCGGGCCCTGGGCCCCTTTGGAGGACCGGATCCTTGGGCCGGGAGGCCTCGGGGCTGCTGCCTGTGGCGGCAGGAGGGGCAGAGGTGGCGGAAGCGCTTCCTGAAATGCTTGGAGGCCAGGGCGTAGACGAGGGGGTTGAGGCAGGAATTGGCATAGGAGAGGCAGTGGGAGGCCAGGCGACAGGCGTAAGTGGCCCGATTGAAGGGGAAGTGGCCAAACCAGAAATAGAGGATGACCACGTGGTGGGGCAGCCAGCAGAGGCCGAAGAGAGCGGCCACCGCCAGCATGGCGCGGCCGGCCCGACCTTTGGCCTGGCGGCGGGCCTCCGAGGCCGGGCTCCTGGGGTCCACGGCGGCCCAGAGGAAGCACAGGGCGCGAGCGTAGGCCAGGCTGACCACGGTCACGGGCAGCAGGTATCCCACGGCAAAGGTGACCAGGTCCAGGGCCCGGCGACTCTCGTCCTCCCAGCCCGGCACGCACAGCACCAGCCGCCCGTACTGGACCGTCCAGTAATAGCTGAAGTAGGGTCCCGAAAAGAGGAGGGCCAGCAGCCAGATCAGGCCAATGGCGGCCCAGGCGTTCTGGGAGGTTCGCAGGGGCCGCGATCTCAGAGGGTGGCGGATAGCCAGGTACCTGCAGGGCGGAGCCAGAGGGAGACAGAGGAAGAAGGGCTCTGTTAGCCCGGATGGCTTACTGAGGGAGGAGGGGGGAGAGGGAGGACCATTTGGAGCACGAGGCTTGGAGAAGGTGAATGGAGAAAACTAGCTTTGCACGCATTTGGAAAAATCAAAAGCTAGGCCGTTTAGTTTCTTTCTCTCTCTTTTTTTTTCCCTTTTTGATTTGATTTTTCTTGTGCAGCAAGATAATTATATAAATATGTATACACATATTGGACTTAATATATATCTCTACCATGTTTAACATCTATTGGACTACTTGCCATGTGGGGGAGGGCGTGGAGGAGGGAGGAAAATTGGAACACAGGATTTTGCAAGCGCTAATGTTGAAGAATTGTCCACTGTTTTGAAAAATAAAAAGCTTTAATTAAAAAAAAAGCATATTGGGTTACTTGCCACCTAGGGGAAGGGGTGGGGAAAAGGGGGAGGAATAGGAATATAAGATTTTGCAAGGGTCAATGGTGAAAAATCATCCATGCATATGCTTTTTAAAATTAATTAATTAATTAAAGCTTTTTTTTTTTTTTAACAAAACCGATACATGGATAATTTTTCTTTTTTTTCCTTTTTCTTTTTTTATTTATTTTATTAAAGCTTTTTATTTGCAAAACATATACATGGGTAATTTTTCAACATTGACCCTTACAAATCTTTCTGTTGCAAATTCCCCCCCCAAACCCCTCCCCTCCCCTAGATGGCAGGAAGTCTGATACATGTTAATTATGTTAAAATACTTGACAGATCAAATATATGTATACATATTTTTACAGTTATCTTGCTGTGCAAGAAAAGTCTGATCTACAAGAAAGAAAAAAAAATCAGATAAAGGAAACCCAATGCAAGCAAACATCAATCGAGAGTATGAGAATGTTATGTTGTGGTCCATATTTCACATCCCTCTCTCTGGGTGTATATGGCTTTCTTCAGTGAACAATTGGAGGTGGTTTGAAACATTTCATTGTTGAAGAGAGCTATGTCCATCAGAATTGATCGTCATATAATATTGTTGTTGCTGTGTATAATGTTCTCCTGGTTCTGCTCGTTTCACTCAGCATCAGTTCATGCAAGTCCCTCCAGGCCTCTCTGAAATCATCTTGCTGGTCGTTTCTTACAGAACAATAATATTCCACAACATTCATATACCATAATTTATTCAGCCATTCTCCAATTAATGGGCATCATTCAGTTTCCAGTTTCTAGCCACTACAAAAAGGGCTGCCACAAACATTCTTGCACATGTGGGGCCCTTTCCTTCCTTTATGATTTCTTTGGGATATAGGCCCAATAGAAACACTGCTGGGTCAAAGGGTATGCACAGTTTGATAAGTTTTTGAGCATAGCTCCAAATTGCTCTCCAGAATGGCTGGATCTGTTCACAGCTCCACCAACAATGTATCAGTGTCCCATCCCTCCCACATCCCCTCCAACATTTGTCATTATATTTTTCTGTCATCTTAGCCAATCTGACAGGTGTGTAGTGGTATCTCAGAGTTGTCTTAATTTGCATTTCTCTGATCAATAGTGATTTGGAGCACCTTTTCATAGGACTACAAATAGTTTTAATTTCATCCTCTGAAAATTGTCTGTTCATATCCTTTGATCATTTATCGATTGAAGAGTGGCTTGATTTCCAATCCTGCTCCTCTCATCTTGGTTTTTGTTCATCCTTGTCTGCTTTTTGGGGATCCCAGTGGGGGTTTTCTTGGCAAAGACTGGAAGGGTTTGCCATTTCCTTCTCCAGCCCATTTTACAGAGGAGGAAATTGAGGCACACAGGGTGAAGTGACTTGTCCAGGATCACACAGCTAGGAAGTATCTAGGCTGGATTTGAACTCAGGTTCTTTTGACTCCAGGTCCAGCTTTATCCTCTGTGTCCCCAAACCAGATCCCCTTATTTCACGGAAGAGGAAACTGAGGCACATGATAATGTGAGTAATGTGCCTCAGGGGCAGGATTTCACCCTATGTCCTCTGATTCCAGATTAAAGAACCTACATTTCTGTGGAGCATTGAGGTTTAACAAATATTTTACAACCTGAGAAGGGACCTTTATTATGCCCATTTTATAGATGGTTAGAACATATCTCCCCAACTTCCACCCATCATTTCATTCACTCACTCATTCATTCATTCAGCCCCTTAGACTCTCATCCATCATTTCATTTACTCTTTCAATAATTCAACCCCCTAAACTCCCTTCCATCATTTCACTCATTCATTCATTCATTCATTCAGCCACCTAGACTCTCATCCACAATTTCACTCACTCACTCACTCACTCATTTATTAGCCCCCTAGACTTCCACCCATCATTTTATTCATTCATTCATTCAAGACCCCTAGACTTCCATCCATCATTTCATTCATTCATTCATTCATTCAGCCCTTAGACTCCCATCCACCATTTCATTCACTCACTCATTCATTCAGCCCTCTAGACTCCCACCCATCATTTCACTCCCACACTTACTCATTCACTCATTCATTCAGCCAGCTAACTGTCACTCTCCTTTAGTCTAAATGACCTGTGCACTGCCTTAGAGAGAACCCTGGTTCTTAGTGCTTCATGTCCCCTCATTTAAAGGGACCCCCCCCACTCAAGCTTAGAACAACATGTGGAGCCAGAGCTCTGGGAATTCCCCTTCATCCCATCTGAGCCTCCATTTCTTCACTCTATAGACTGTAAGCTCCCTGAAGGCAGGAGCTATATGCTTTTTTAAAACTTTGTATTCCCAATAACCAAAACACCTGCTTACCAGCAGAGAGAGTGCTGGTCCTACAGTTAGGAAGACTTCAGTTCAAATCTGGCCTCACGTACTAGCTGTGTGATCCTGGGCAAGTCACTTAACCTATTTGCCTCAGTTTCCTCCCATGTAAAATGGGGATAATCATAGCACCCAGCTTATAGGTTTACTGTGAGCATCAAATGAGATACTATTTGCCAATGCCTGCACATAGTAGGTACTTCATAAATGCTTTCCACCTTACAAATTCAGTATTTTTTCCCTTTCCTAGCAGGTCCCCAAAGGGCAGAGACATCTGAAGGAGATCTAGATACATCTCCAGGCTAGCCCGCCCCCCCCAATCTCCTAAGCTGGCTGTTAGGCGGGGGAGGTCCAGCTCATTACCTGTCCACAGAGACGGCGGCCAGCGTGAAGCTGCTGGCGTACATGGTGAGATAGATGAGGAGGTGCACAGCCTTACAGGCAAAGGTCCCAAAAGGCCAGCTGTCCAGGGTGTAGATCACAGCCTGGAAGGGCACGCAGCACACCAGGAAGCACAGGTCAGCCACGGCCAGGTTGAGGATAAACAAATCGGTGGGGCTGCCCTTGGACTGCCCGGGTCGAAGCAGCCCTGCCAGCACCAGCCCGTTGCCAACTGTGCCCAGGAGGAAGATGAGGGCGAAGACCACAGGGATCACGATGCCCACAGCCCCTTGGGTGCCTGGGCCCTCTGAGGACACGTTCCACATGTCAGGCATCTCCACATTGGCGGGTGGGGAGAAGGGAGGGCACAGCCCCACTACCCAGTGCCCTGGCACATCACCTCTGGAGGATCCGGTCCAGATCTGAAACTGGCAGAGGGATCAGTGAGGGACCCTGAACGGCGGTTAGCTCTTTATTGGCAACTCCCCCCCCCCAAAGACAGACACCTGAGGAACCTGAGGTGAGCAGGGATGAGGAAGGGTGGCACTAGGCAGGCAGGGTGCCGGGTTAGGGGCAGTGGGGCCACCCCCTTCCTATTCCCCCCCTCCCAGAGGCAGCTCCTGGCTGGTTGCCCAGGCAGGGGAGGAGGGAGATAGTCATTTGGCAGCTGCCCTCAAACCCAGATGGCTGGCACTGCACCCCCCCCAGCGCCTCCCTACGTCTCCTTGGGCTTCCTTGGGTTCCCTCACCTTCCCCACCTCAGCAGAGGAGCCCCTCAGCCCTCAATCTCTCTATAGCTGTACCCACCTGGTCTTTGGAGCAGAGAAGAAGAACCCATCCCTGCATCTGGTCCTGGGGATGTCCTGACTCCAAATCACCTCGGCGTCCCCTCGTTTGCTGTCCTCCTCTCTCCTTGATCCGGCTCCTACTCAATTTCCTCCCTCCCTCTTCCTGAATCTCTCCCTTCTTCCCTTCTCCCCCTTTTCTTCTTCTCTCTTCCCCATCTCCTAACCTTTCCTCCCTCCCTTTTCCTCCACTACCTCCCCCCTATTCTTCACCTCAGCTTTCCCTGACCCTTCTCTCTCCTTCTTTTCCCTTTCCCTTTCTTTTTCTGCCTGTTGCTTCTCCCACAATGAACGCTTACTCTCTCTCCATCCAGTGAAGTGGTTCTTCTCCTTTCTCAGTTTTCCCAGAGCATCTGTGTGGGTATATGTCTTTGTCTCTCTTTGTGTCTCTGTCTCTCTGTCTCTGTCTATCTCTCTCTCTTTCTTTCTCTCTCTCTCAGCTACCCATTGATTCTTCTGTATCTGATTGGTTTGGGAGTTAACCCCTCAGTGTCTGGTCCCTACTTGGTTTCCCACTATGTGCTCCCTCCTCCAAGAGACTCGAAGGTAAGAGAGTCTCAGCTCTAGACAGGTAATAGGAGAGGATAGGGGAGGATTGGCAGCCAGGACTCCTGGGTTCCCATTCTGAATTTGAATTGGCTGGAATCTCAGACTTGGAACCAACCTCGGAGTTCCATTCTGACCTGGGCAGGAATTTCTCCCGGCCCCTGGAGCATCTCTGACAAATCTCCTTCCAGCTCCGCTTGACAGTCTCAGTTTGAGGAGCTCACTGGCCCCTAAGGCATCTTATTTCTCCTTTGGACAGATCTTGAAGGCTCTTTGATCTCACTGACATAAATATCTTTGCCAAGGACCCAGATTACCCGCTCCGCCTCTGGGACTCTTGTCCATTTCTTTCCATAAATCCATCCCGGACAGTCCATCCAACGTGCTCCATATAATGTGGATTCTAGGTGCCCACCATTGTCTCTTTGTCCTTAGCCCATGGTGAGCCCATTGCATTTCCCTTTTTCTTTCCTAAGTTGCCATAAAGAGGCAGTTCAGCAAAGTGGACAACATAGCTGGCTTCAGAGTCACATAAATCTAGATTCAAGATTGGTCTTGGATTTGTAATACTGACTGTGTGACCTTGACATGACACTTGACCTCTCAGTATCCCAGGCAACTGTCTGTGACTTTGAAAGACTCTAATCCTTCAAATCCAAATTAAGAAGTTTCCCACTAGTAATTTCCTGAATCAGTGAAATCACAGGTGAAAGAAAGAAAGGAAGAGAGAGACAGAGATAGAGACACAGAGAGAGAAGACACTGGGAGAGAGAGAAGAGAGAGGGAGTGAGAGACAGAGACAGAGACAGAGAGAGAGGAAGGAAGAAAGATAAGGAAGGAAGGAAGGAAGGAAGGAAGGAAAGAAGGAAGGAAGGAAGGAAGGAAGGAAGGAAGGAAGGAAGGAGGAAGGGAAAAAAGGAAGGAAGGAAGGAAGGAAGGAAGGAAGGAGGAAGGGAAAAAAGGAAGGAAGGAAGGAAGGAAGGAAAGGGAGGGAGGAAGGAAGGAAAGGAAGGAAGGAAGGAAGGAAAGGGAGGGAGGAAGGAAGGAAGGAAGGAAAGGGAGGGAGGGAGGAAGGAAGGAAGGAAGGAAGGAAGGAAGGAAGGAAGGAAGGAAGGAAGGAAGGAAGGAAGGAAGGAAGGAAGGAAGGAAGGAAAGCTTTCTTGGTAGAGATACTGTAGTGATTTGCCATTTCCTTCTCCAGCTCATTTTATAAATGAGTAAATGAACACTGTATTACCTAGTTGCTGGTGATCCTTAATCACTTTTTTCAGGACAGCTGATTAGGCATTTTATATTTCACCTCGGCTCTGCATTGTCCAAACAATCACCAGTACATATTTTCTGATAAAGCTATCAGCTTTGGACCAATCTTCTTGCCTGTAACTATCATCTCTAAGAGTTCTAGAGTCATTGCCTTCAGAAGAAGATATTGTGCTACTCTTACCAGTAGGGAGGAGGCTCCTTAACATAGTATCAGCTTTTAGCTCTATTTTCAGTAATTTGGGACCAGCAAAACAGTGATAAGATTGAGACAATAGTTGGAAGCTAATCCATTTTGAAAACTTCATTGGCTTGTGAGATGGAGAAAGCAATCTTTTCTCTTCCCCCTTTTATTCTCTCCCAATCCTATATTTTCCCCTGATTTCTCTTGATAAAGTCCAGTGGTAGCCACAGTGTCAGATCTGGAGAGACAACTGCTCCCCTTCCCCTTTCTATGACATTCGGTGCAGGGGGAGTTTCAAATGATGATTGGGTGGATGTTCCAGGTGGGAACCCTTGATCTATTTTGTTCTATTCTCTTCTGTCTAATAAACTGTGTAAACTAGTAAATAATAAACCATCTGACTGGGTTTTATGAATGAGATGGGAGAAGGAGAGGGAT
Source organism: Myrmecobius fasciatus (assembly GCA_023553655.1). Classification (NCBI taxonomy): domain Eukaryota; kingdom Metazoa; phylum Chordata; class Mammalia; order Dasyuromorphia; family Myrmecobiidae; genus Myrmecobius; species Myrmecobius fasciatus. Next base: position 146,483 of record JAJPUD010004150.1, on the reverse strand, counting down.
TGTTCAAACTGAGAGGGGAAAATTAGGGTATGTGATAGATTTTTCTATTAAAAAAAAATAACATCTTGGAGCTAGGGTCAGAAGGACCTAAGTTCAGATCTCATCCCAGACACTTACTGGCTATTTTGTGTAACCTTTCTCAGTCTCAATTTCTTTTTTGTAAATTGGAAACCATTTGCAAAATGGTGGTAATAATAGCACCTTCTCAAAGGATCAAAAGCAATTATATTTGTATGTGCATACACTAAATATATATATGTTGGAATAAATGTATATATATATATATATATCGGAATATATGAGTTTGCAAAGCTTAAAGCATTCATATAAACTAATAATAACAATTCAGGGGCCATCAGCACATGGTTTGGTAGCAGATAGTGTAGTCTGGGCATGTGCAGAGTGAGAGCCTCCTGGTGGCCTGTAGTAGTACTGCGGCTTTATTTTTTTGCTTTTAAAGGAAGGCTATTTCCCTTTAGGCAATCATAAACCAGCCGACGAGATGATTTGATTTGCAGTGTGGATATACCACCATCTGGTGGACATTTAGTATATTGCAGTTTTTCTTTGGATAAGTAATGCAGTGACACACTGCCAGAAATTCTAATAATAATATAACATAATATATAATATAAAATATAATATATATATATATATATATATATATATATATATATATATATATATAATACTGCTTATGATGTGCCAGGCAATGTGCTAAGCGCTTTATAATTATTATCTCATTTGATCCTCACAAGTCTGGGAGACAAGGTGCTATTATTATCTCCATTTTACAGATGAGGAAACTGAGGCAGGAGAGTTTAAATCACTTACCTACTGTCCAAGGCAAGATTTGAACTCGGGTTTTCCTGCTTCCAGATCCCCTGCCTCACCACATGAAAGTATTTTGGTAAAGGTAACAAAGCATTCCAGGGAAATTTAGGGACAGAGAGAAAGAACACTTTTAATTGGCTTGTTTCTTGGAGAAGGGGAACATTTGAGCTGTGCCTTAAAAGAAGGATTTGGGGTGTATGGCGTGACTTTTCTGTGACCAGGGAGAAAAACAGAGAATATATATATATACACATATATATATATATCTCATCTTTGGGCTCTAGATCACTCAGGAACTCTAAGGAACATCAGGACCAAACTACAACTTCAGTTGTTCCAGCTACAGTGTTCCAGCTACACCATGATCCAGAATGTTTCTCCTTTTCTAGAAGAGGAACAATGGACTAGAGAATGAGGTTTGCATTTGTTGACATGGCCAATATGTTTTATGTGACCACAAGGAAAGACTTTATTTTCCTTTTCTTCTGGAGACAAATGGAGGAAATTGTGGTAAAGATATAACAGTACTAATGAAAAGGAAGAAAAAAGTATTAATGAATCATTTTTTAAAAATGTGGAACTGAAAATAAAAATAATTTTTAAAAAGTATGAGCAGTAATTCAAAAGGAGAAGCAGAGAGTATGCAGAGAAAGGGACATAGACAACCAAGGCCATGTGGTTACTGCCATATTAAATTTGAATTAATTAAAAACAAGATGTCTATAGTGGGGAAAAATCTGTGCATAGCACTTTATAGTTTTATATATAATCTCCCCATACGATGAAATAGTCTTGTTTAAATTTATAAAAAAGTGAAGACTTTAAAAAAAAACACTATGTAATTTTTAAAAGGTCCAATTTGGATAGCCACCTGGGACTAGTGTTGTGACTACTAAATATAAAGGTAGGATTTGAACCCAGCTCCTGTGACTCCTGTGACAGGACTCCAGTCCTATGACTCTTTTTTTTTTTTTTTTTTTTTTCTTGCCCATGGTATTTATCATACTGTCTCTTTCAAACAGAGGAAATAAGGAAGGCTTCCTGAGGGAGATGACATTTGAGTTTGAGGTTCAATAAAGAGTGGGTAGTTTATGTACAAATGTATTTATTTAAAACAGCTCTTTTTGTGGTGGCAAAGAAGAATCAGAAACCGAGGGATTGTTCATCACCTGGGGAATGGCTGAACACGTTTTAGTTGGTGTGGGATTTAGTATTTAGTATTGTGGTGGGATGTTATTGTGCTGTAAGAAATGATGAAAAGAATGGCTTCAAAGAAATCCAGGAAGACACGTATGGGCTGCTGCAAAGTGAAGTGAGCACAACTAGGAGTATGTTTTATACAGCAATAGTAACAGCGAAAGGATGATTAACTGTGAATGACTTAGCTGTTCTGACTTATACAGTGATGCAAGATGCTTCCAAAGGATTCATGTTGAAGGATGCTATTCTCCTCCTGGTCAACTCTGAATATAGACTGAGTATATACTTTTTATTTTACCTTCTTTCCTTCTGTCTTTCTTTCTTTCTCTTCCTTCCTTCTTTCCTTCCTTTCTTTTTTCTTTCTTTCTTTCTTTCTTTCTTTCTTTCTTTCTTTCTTTCTTT
>JAJPUD010004150.1:118387-144037 GCA_023553655.1 Myrmecobius fasciatus | reverse complement strand
CTTTCTTTCTTTCTTTCTTTCTTTCTTTCTTTCTTTCTTTCTTTCTTCTTTATCTCTCTCTTTCTTTCTTTCTTTTTTTTCTCTGTCTCTGTCTCTCTGTCTCCCTTTGTCTCTTTCCCCTGGAACACAACTAATGTGAAAATAAGTTTTGTATAATTTCACTTGTATGATGGATTTTGGTCATATATTTCTTTCCTTCTTGATGGGTGAAGGAGGTGTGGAGGCAGGAAATTTGGAACTCAAAATAAGAACTAAAAATAATTTTAAAAATAAAAAAGAAAGGACGAGTAGCAATTCAAAAGGAGGAGAAGCAGAGAGAGAGCATGCCAGACAGAGAGAATACATGAAGTATTGGAGGAAGGGAAGTGTAAGGTAGTTGGAGGGGAGATATATGGGATGAGATAAGGCTGAACAAAAAAGCATCAGATTATAGAGTCAGACAGAGGATTTTGAACTTTATGAGCTAATTGGGAGTCACTAGGGACATGGTCAGATTTCTGAGTAAGGAAGTTGAACCAGTCGGTCTTGGAAAGATGGAGTGACCTAGGGAGCAAATCGAGGCAGGAATCACAGGACATAGGATTAAGGATGTCTGTTTTCCTGCATCGGAGCCAGCACATGGCTAGGGCAGAATGAGGGGTCCTGTCTAACAAGGCGTGCCGTGAGAAAACATTCTCTCTCTCTCCATGTTCATGGAGCTGGAGTAGAGGAAGACTTCTGGAGAAGGAGTGAGCTGGGCTGTGAAGGACTGAGAGATTGGGAGGTCAGGTCGGATGGGAAAGAGGAGAAACCCCCAGACAAGAGAAATGGTGCAAGGAAAATTAGGAGGTGGGAAAGGAAGCACAAGACATGTACAGGTCAGTTTGGGTGTGTATAGATCTCAATAGCTAACTATTTTTCAGTCATATCTGACTCTTCATGACCCCATTTGGGGTTTATGTGGTAAAGATACTGGAGTGGTTTGTCAGTTTCCTTCTCCAGTGTATTTTACAGATTAGGAAATTGAGGCAGACAAGTGATTTCTTCATAACCCCATTTTCTTGGCAAAGATACTGGAGTGGTTTACTAGTTTCTTCTCCAGCTCATTTTACAGATGAGGAAATTGGGGCAAACAAAGTGAAGTGACTTACCCAGGATCACACAGCTAATCTGAGGCCACATTTGAACTCACTAAGATGAATCTTCCTGACTCCAAGCCCAGCACCCTATGCACTACGGAGACATCTAGCTGCTCCCCAGTAGGTGAGGACACATGGTTTTTTTGTTTGTTTTTCTAATTTTAAGAGTATTTCATCTTTCCAAATACATGCAAAGATAGTTTCCAACATTCACCTTTGCAAAACCTTGTGTTCCAAATTTTTCTCCCTCTCTTACCCCCTGTCCCTCCCCAAGACAGCAAGCAATCTGATAAAGGTTAAACAATTCTCCTCAACATTTTGTTTATTTTTTAAAAGTTTGCTTATGATCTATGTGATTTGGGGCAAATCATTTGCCCTAATCCTAACCCTCCCAAGGCCTGTTTCCTCTTCTATAAAATGAGGTGGTTGGATGTGCTAGCTTCTGAGGTTCCATATAGCTAAGCACATATGCATGAAGGATACAAACACAAACATATGTATGTATTATATATATGTTTATATGTATGTATACATACAGCTAAGCAATGTGTATGAAGGCAATATGTGTGCATATATATATATGTATATGTAGAAAGAGAGAGAGAAAAATAGAGAGGAGAAAGAGAGAGAGAGAGAGAGAGAGAGAGAGAGACAGGGAGACAGGGAGAAAGAGAAGGAGAGAGGGAGAGAGATAGGGAGAGAGAGAAGGAGAAAGGGAGAGAAAGAGAAAAAAGAGAGAGAAAATGAGAAAGTCAGAGAAAGAGAGAGAGGCACAGAGAGACACACAGACAGGCAGACAGAGAGAGACAGAGACAGAGAGAGAGAGACAGGGAGATGGAGACAGAGAGAAACAAAGAGAGAGGAGAGAGGGAGAGAGAGACATGGAGACAGAGACACAGAGAGAGAACTATCTATAGATGTGACAGGATCCATGTTTATGTCCACATTTGGAAGGGATAAGACCTATGTGACATAGGAGTCGCAGAAATGTCCCAAAGATGCAGGGACCCTAAAGCAGCATGCCCCGACTACCCTGATTGGACAAAGGCTTCAAATGATGGCATTACTAAAACTCTCTTGGATCATTTAAAATTTACAGAACTTGTCTCTCATAACTGTTCAATGAGAACCATCAAACTGACAAAGATGACAGAAAGGAAAATAACAGTTGCTGGAGCAGCTGTTGGAAAACAGGCACCCCAGTGCACAGTTAGTGGAGCTGTGAACTGGTCTGGACAATCTGGAAAGTAATTTGGAATTACGCTCCACAAAAAATAAATAAATAAATAATATCTGGAAAATAATTTGGAATTACGCTCCCCAAAAAATAAATAAATAAATAAACAAACAAATAAATAAATAAATAATATCTGGAAAGTAATTTGGAATCATGCTCCACAAAAAAATCAAATAAATAAATAAATAAATACATAAAATCAAAGAAAGAGGAAGAAGACCCACATGTATCTAAATATTTATTCTTTTGGAAGTATAGCTACTCTGTTGGGGAACCATAAGACAAGTTATGACCCAAGAACGTAATAGAATATTAGAATAATAAATGGCAAAACTGACAGCATTGGGGTTAGAATTAAAGGGCGTAGCATGGGCTCACATCCTGATTCTGATATGAATTAGTTGGGTAAATCTTGGGAATGGCACCTGATCTCCCTGGCATTGGGTTCTCTCAGCTTTAAAATAGACACTGGATTTTGTATTATATTTATGTGATGCAGTGTTCTCAGCATTTACTATTATGAAATCAAAATATTGATCAACTCATTTAGGCAATTGGAATATTGATCATTATCAAGTATTCTGCCTAGATTTAATTCTTTCTGTAAAAACAAACAAGCACATCCATCTCATTAGTTTGTAAATTTGCTTTAATAAATGGTAAAATTGTATGAAGTGTTTGAAAACAAATTTCTTTTTTTTATTATTAACACTTTTTATTTGCAAAACATAAGTATGGGTAATTCCTAAACATTAACCCTTATAAAGCTTTCTGTTACAAATTTTTCCCTCCTACTCCCCACCCCTCCCCTAGATGGCAGGATATCCACTACATGATAATTATGTGAAAACAAATTTCTTAAGATAATTGTATAAACATGTATGGATATATTGGATTTAGCATATATTTCTACCATATATATGTATATATATAGGATTATTTGCCATCTGCGGGAGGGGGTGGGGGAAAGGGAAGGAAAATTGGAACACAAGGCTTCTGAAGGATTAAGAAAAATTATCCATGCATGTTTTGAAAATAAAAAACTTTAATAAAAAAAGAAAAAGAAAATGCATTTCTTTATGATTTATTATCAGCAGATAAAATACAATAAAATAGAGGCTGGATTCCGCTGGCCTTTGCCAGTTCTACATCTATCTATCTATCTATATCTCTGGAAGTCAAATTCTATCCAAAGGGTCTTGCTCTCCTACAAGCTCATGCAGAAGTTCTGGTTTTTATAAGAGAGCATCGATCCTCTGGGTGCACTGGCCAAGGAGCTGAATTGGAGTGGGGCTTCCGGGTGGATCCTCCCAACCCCCTTGGGGAGGGATGTAAGGTTTTGTGGTTGGGGGGCCTTGGGAGGAGTTCTCCGTGAGAGGGCGGCAGCTGGCATGAAAGGGGCTCTGGAGGTGTTGAGTCTGACCCAGGAAGAGCTCTTTCCCTGCTCCTTCTCCCTTCCATCAGCTCCCTACATCATTTTGAGGGGGAGAATGGAAGGATCCTGCTGCGCCCGCGTGACACTGAGCAGACTTGGAGGGTTTGTCTCCTGGGGACGCTGGGAAAATCCCAAAGACCCCGGACATCATCTTGTTCCATCTGTCTCCAACACAGAGTGGAATCCGGGTCCACTTTTCTAAGTGCGCTTGGAGAGTGACGGGGAAGGAGGGAGACGGGATAGGAGAGGGTAAGCATCACCCGTTCTCCAGGTGACCCATATCCGGGCAGGCGGCTCATCTCTGGGGGCAGCGAGCCAGCTGTGCCTACTGGGAAGGGGGCGGGGTCTGCTGTGCAGTCACTCCCCCCTCCCCAAAGCTGGACCGGCCCCGCCTTGGGAGCTAAGGGTCCCCTTTCCAAGGTGGGTTCTTTCCAATGAGAGGAGAGGCTCTGGCTGGGGACCAGACGGAAGCCCGGCTCCCCGTGACTGCCGGGTGCCCCATTTCCAGTGGCTGTGACTGCCTTCTGATGGCCCTGCTTCTGCCTTCTCGTTCTCAGCTAGCTTCGAACCGGAGGAGGGCTCGGACCTGACGCGGCCCCTGCGCCCGGAGTCAGGGGATCACCCCTACTGGCCCAAGACCAAGTCCTCCTTCTTGGCTACTTTCTTTTCTTTTTTCTTTCTTTCTTCTTCTTTTCTTTTTTTTGCTGAGGCAATTGGGGTTAAGTGACTTGCCCGGGGTCACACAGCTAGGGAATGTTAAGTGTCTGAGATCAGATTTGAACTCGGGTCCTCCTGACTTCTGGGCTGATGCTCTATCCACTATAGCGCCACCTAGCTGCCCTCTCCTTGGCTACTTCTAAAACTCCTTCGGAATTGTTCCCGCCGAGCTGGAGCCAGAGGCCCTGGGGCTGGGGTGAGCACCCCGCGTGCTGCCCACGCAGGCTGGCACAGGAGGCGCGGTGCTGGAGCTGCCCGACGTGGTGGGCAATGGGAGCCGTGCGCTCCGGCGCACAGCCTGTGGCTGGTGGACAGCGCCGGCTGCTGCCTCTCGCGGTCCCCGGCGCACCTGCGCCCATGTTCTGTCCGTGGCGGGCCGCCCCACAGCGTGGGGCTCTGGGGCCCTGCAAGGTTTACCGCCCGACCCGGGCCACCCACATCAAGCTCCCAGCCCGCCGGGCGCCGCGGTCCAGGCCCGGAGGCTGCAGCAGAGTCCCTGGCACCCATCTGCAAAAAGCTGGGGCGCCCCCACCCCGCTGCCAGGGCCCTAGGCTTCCTTTGATGCCGGCACCCCCTTTTCCATGGTTAAACTTCCCAGGATCTCAGCCCCCAAAAGGAGAAAGGCCTCCACCTTCCTGCTCACCGCTCTTCCTCTCGTCCCAGGGTCACCAAGCGGAACCCGGATGGCACAGGGCACTCCTGGGTGGGACCATGGCCAGGTCTCAGGCCCCTGCCCACACGAGGGAAGTAAAGGGGTTCTGGCTCTGTCGGCAGCCCCTCCCCCTGGGCCGGGCAGGATCCCAGGGAAGTGAGTCCACGGGGACAGGGCAGCCCCCTCCCCATCCTGGGTAAAGACTGGGTATTTATGGCTTCTGCCAACCCGGGGGGGGGGGGGGAGAGAAAGCTCCAGCTCTCCAAGCCCAAACGGCCGTGTCTTAAGTCTCCCCACTCCCCACCCAGGAGGGAGCAGCTGCTGCCCCCCCCCCTCCTTTGAATCTCCACCACTTGGGCATTTAATGGGGGGGGGCAGTGGATAGAGCGCCAGTCCTGAGTTCAAATGTGACACTTAACACTCCTTAGCTGTGTGACCCCGGGCAAGTCACTTAACCCCGATTGCCTCAGGGAAAAAATAATAATAAAATAAGGGGCAGGGGCCAATCCCTCCTGGGACAGGCCCAAACTGAGTGCCTGGTACCATCCCTTTGGAAATCCCCAGCCCTCCCTCCCCCAGAAGCTTTCCAAATACATTCCCCTCCAAACCCCTTCCCTTCGTAGCAGCATCCGGTACCTTGTAAGGCCCCCCTCCCTCCCTCCCTAACCCTAAGTGGAGCCTCAGCGGCCTCACCCTTTTAGACTCAAGAATCCGCCTCACTATGGAGTCAGAACCGGGTTCAAAGCCTGTTGGCCCTGACTGTGTGACCCTGGTCTCGTCCTTCTGCAAGACTCAGTTTAGGGAAAAATAGATCGTGGGTTTGGGGGGTGTGTGTGTGTGTGGGGGAAAGGATGGGAAGTTTCAGTGGGATATTGTAAAACACTGTGTATTCTTAATTAAAAGCCTATTAATAATAAATGGCTTGGGTGGGCCCCGAAGCTGTCACGGGGGACACTGGGGCAGATGCAGGGACAAACCTCACCCAGCCTAGTGTCGGTCCTAGGGGAGGTGGGATCACTCCCCCAGCCCAGCAAGCGGCGGCTCCAGGCTCGGGGAGGCCATCCCCTCGAGCCTCCCACTTGCTAGTTTCCCTGATCTGTAAAATGAGGGGCTTGGATTAAATAACCCCTACCTTTAAATCTGCATTCGAGGTCAGAGTAGGGCTTGGGATTCGAACCCAGGTTCTCTGGCCCCCAATTCTATTTATGTCAGCCTCAAAGGCAGCCTGGGTCTGTTACAGTCAAGGCCCCAGAGCCCACTGGCAGGGAAGCCCAGGGGCAAAGCGGGAAAGGGGTAATGCCTTCTCTGCCCCAGTTTGGGGAGGGGCTGAAAGGCCCTGGGCACCTGCCCTCCCTGTCCTGAGGCAGAGAAGCACAGACAGGAGTGGGCAGGATCACCCCACACCCTCAGACAGCTTTGATCCCTTTGGAGGTTCTTGCCTCAGAAAGGGCAGGAGGACTCTCCTTTGCCTTGTAAGCCGTAGTTTGGAACAGGGACGTGTAAGGGTTCGGGGGGCAGGGGGGTGTCCGACTTTCCTCCCCCTCCATCTTCCTGGACTAGCCAGAATATCAGGCCGGAAGGCTGGGGCCTGTGTGCGAGGGCCCTCAGGTCTGCATCTGGGAGGGGACGGGGGGGCCACGAGCTGTCCCTAAGCATCCCTGACACCCCCAGCCTCCGCTCTCAGACCCTCGGGGGTGGGGGGAGTCAATGAGACCCACGAGAAATGCAGCTTCTTCTGGACCAGCATCCTTTTGGGCAAACTGACCATCCAGGGGTGGGTAACCCCCCCACAAGAGACACTCCACTCCATTTCTGAATAGTTGTCATTTATGAGCCCCAGGGCCCAGCCCAGGGGACAGAAGATGTAAGAAGTCATCCTTTGGGGTCCCAGGCACTGGGTGGCAGAAGGAGCGGGGCTCTGGGCCGGCCCCCGGGGAAGGCCGGCTTCCCAGCACCCTCACGGGATGGCCCCGTGCTGCTTTCCCACCTCCACGAAGGCCCTCACGCAGCGGTCGATGTCCTCCTCGCTGTGAACGGCGGAGATCTGAACCCGGATCCTGGCTTTTCCCTTGGGCACCACGGGGTAGCTGAAGCCGATGACGAAGATTCCTGGTGGCAAGCCCCGAACGTCAAAGGCCTGAGCTGCTCTCCCCCTCCCCAGCCCCTCCTTTTCCAGAGCAGGACACTGAGGCCCAGGGAGGGAGGGAAGGCCTGTGCTCAGGCTCCTCCCCTCCAGAATGGGCCGACGGGTTCTGTGGGTTGGGGCAGAAGAGCAGGTCCCCTGTGCCCCCGGGGGTTCCGAGAGGGAGGAGGAGAAGGGAGGAGTTGGGTTTCCTCCTCAGTCCTGTTCCCCTGCTCCTAAGACTGTGTATTCCCTCTTCGGATATTATCTAACATAACATGGGGAAACTGAGTCTGGGTTGGCACAGAGGGAGGGAGGGAGGCCCGGGGTTTGGGGCAGAGCCTTGCCCAGGTGCCCTCAGCCAGCCCCCGGGGTCACCTCTCTTCAGCATGTCCTCAGCCATGACCGATGCCAGTCGGGCGTCTCCCAGCATCACAGGACAGATGGGGTGCTCCTTGCCCGAGATGGTGAAGCCGGCAGCCTCCATCTTGCTACGAAATCTGTCGCGGGGGGCAGAGAAGAGCCAGGTGGCCTTGGTCCCTGAGCCCGGGTGCCCAGGAGGGGAAGGGTTGGGCAAAGGGCCCGCTGGCCTTTGGCACAGGCTGCGGGAGGGACGGGGAGGTGGCAAGAGCCCGGGGAGGGATAAAGATGGCACCCGCAAATGTGGAGATGACTCATAACTGGCAGGGATCTCTGCCATGCTGGGAGGCAGAGAAGGGCCGAGCTGATGGGCTGGGTCAGACAGAAGGGAGAAGTCTAAAATTGGGCCTGACAAACCCAAACTGCAAGGACGAGATGAGGGGAGTTGGAACCACTCAACAGGTAAAGGCTTGGGGTCATAGTGAACCGCAAGCTCAGTTGGCGAGTTAACGCAGACCCCCCCCCCCCCAAGGCCCTGGATCTTGTTGGAAACTATCTCTGCAGGGAGGCTGCTCTGGAGGTTCGTTCTGGGAAGGGTCTGGAGGACCCAGCCCTGGGAGGGACACCGGAGGGAGCTGAGTTTTAGCCTGCTGACCCGAGTGTATGCAGGGGAGTCGTGGGCAGGAGCTTTGACCTTGGCCTCCTTGGCCCAGAGCATGGTGCCTGAGGCCATGGCGGGCAGGGAGAGCTGGCCAAGGTGGAGCAGGAGTCCCCGGGGCTAAGGCAGGGATGCTGGCACAAGGGCGGGCCTCCCTCCCCGGGCCAGGTCTCACTGTCGGGTCTTGGCGGCCATGGACTGGGCAATGGCGTCGCTCTCCATGAGAAGGTCCAAGGCCTTAGAGGCACACCCCACTACGGCCGGGGGAAGGCTGTTGGAGAAGAGGTAGGGCCGGGCCCGCTGCCGGAGAAGGGCGATGAGCTCTCGGGGTCCGGTCGTGTAGCCCCCTGGGAGAGGAAGGCCAGGTTACGGGCGGACGCCGTCCCAAGCATCCCCCCGAGTCCCTGGGGGACCTCCCCTGAGGTGAGTGAGGGGCTCTGAATGTGGGCTTGACAGAAGAAAGTTACTTGTTAGAGACTGGGAGACTGACATATCTGGGAGGAGGAAAGTCCCATCATGGACAGGTTTCAAAAAGATACTGGAGACCACTCCTCAGGCAAGTTTCATTCAATGGACTTAAATCTCCTGCCCTGAACACAGTAGGCACTCAATAAATGCTTGTGTGCTGACTGATGTTATGGGCCCTCTGAGGTCCTTCTCCACTCTAGCCCCCTCAGTGTGGGAGGGAGAGAAGGAAGGAGGGGAGAAGCCCCTTTCCTGCCCTTGGGGATCCCAGGCTAGGGGCCAGGGGACATCCAGACAACCTGAAGCCCCCCCCAAGGCTTTCCCCAGGGTGGAGTTGATGATGGTGACTTGGTCCATGACTCCTAGCAGCTCATCAGTGCCCCTGCAAGGGAATGGAGCTTACTCATTAGCTGCCCTGGTAAGGGGCTCCCTGCCCCCCCACCTCCTGTCCCTCCCTGAGGAAGCCAGTTTGGTTGGGGGGCCAGAGAGGCCTTCTGGATGCCCCCTTCCTACCAAAGCCCCTCTCAGGCCATCTCCCCCATCCCCGCCCCCAGTGCTCCATCCCTGCCCTCGTCTGATCCTCTGGTGGTGGTAAGGACCGGTGCTCCGACCACCTGAGCAGCACAGCCATTCCTCTACTACCGTTACCACCACTTCTGGAGCTCCCTGCAGGCCCCCAGGGCCAGGCCATGGAGACAGACACGCCAAAACGGGGAACCAAGACCCGGCCGGACACTACCAGCTGTCCTGGGAGCAACAAGCCAGCCAGGCTCAGGCCTGGAGCCAGACCCTGGGCTTGCCCCTCGGAAGGGAGGGGTAACTAAGTCCTCTCCAGGACCGGCAGCCTGCTGGCCACAGGAAGGAGGAGGGCTAATGTGCGTAGGAAGACCCAGGAGAAAGCCCCAAACTGGGAGGGCCGTAGCTCTTGCCTCAGTTTCCCTCAGAAGGCTGGACTAACCCCAGCCTCGCACTGGGCAGGTCATGGCTGAGACCATGGGGATGGATCAGGGCCTCTCACCGTCCGCTTGGTCCAAGGAAGCCAGTGGCGTGGCACTCATCCACAAAGACCAGGGCTTGGTATTTCTGCGCCAGCTGGCAGATCTCCCGAAGGGGCGCAATGTCACCGTCCATGGAGAAGGCCCCGTCTGTGGCCACCAGCCTCAGCCGGTGCTTCTGCAGGGGAACGAGGGCGGGCACCGGGATTGGGGAGTGCCCACACTTCTGCTCCCAGCTCCCCTTGCGAACCCAGGCACAAGTCTCAGGTCAGCCGGCCAGGGCTAGGGGTCCCAGAGCAAAATAGCTGGCAAGGGACCGTGTCTAAGTGCAGAAAGGGGGGTGGTGGTGCTGAGAGAAGAGCCCGCCAGACCCAGGGAGTGCTGGGAACCCAGGGAAGGCCTCTATGCACTGGGGGGGGGGGGCACACAGGGGCCCATGAGCCAGGATCACAGCATGGGGGGGGGGGCTGCCGGAGGGAATCCAGGCCCCCATCCAGGGGATCAGAGACTGGGACACAGACAAAGGTAGCACAGGGGCCTGGCGTTTCAGAAACAGGACTGAGGAGGCGGGCTGGGCGCTGCACCTCCAAGCAGCGGGAGGTCCCTGGGGTCCCTGACCAGGAGGTCTTATTTCTGAGAAGCCGTGAGGCAAAACCAGGCGAAGTGCTGGGCGTCTGAGTCCAGAGACATCTGCGGTCAGTCCTGGTCTGGAAACTGGCGGGGAGCTGCTCTCCTTCCTCCCCTCCCCTTCCTTCTTTCTTCTCTTCCTTCTTTTAGTTCCTTCTACTTTCTCTTTCCTTTCTTCTTTTCTTTATTCTTCCCTTCTCTCTTTCCCTCCTTTCTTCTTTCCTTTCTCCCTCTATTTCTTCCTCCCTCCCTCCCTTTTTTAATTCCTTTCTCCCTTCCTTCCTCCATTCCTTTCTCTCTCCCTCCCTTTTTTCTTTCCTTTCTTCCTTCTTTCATTTCTCCCTTCCTTCTATTCTTTCCCCCTCACTCCCTTCTGTCTTTTCTTTCCCTCCCTCCCTTCCTTTCCTTTCTCCCTCCCTCCCTTCCTTCTTTCCTTTCTTTCTCCCTCCTTCCTTTTCCCTTCCTCCCTCTCTTCCTTCTTTCCTTTCTTTCTCCCTCCTTCCTTTTTTTCCTTTCTCCCTCCCTCCCTCTACAAAGTGAGGATAACAGGACATGTGCTACCTTATCTCAGGAGGCTGTTGTGAGAAAAGGGCTTTGACTCTTAAGCCAGAAAAGCTGAACCGGGAGGACCGTCATGACTGTCACAATCTGGATACCTGGGCCTCCTGCAGCTTGGCCTCCAGATCGCCCATGTCCAGGTGGCGATAGCGATACTTGTTGGCCTTGCAGAGGCGGATGCCGTCGATGATGGAGGCGTGATTGAGCTCGTCGGACAACACGGCGTCCTCTGGGGTCAGCAAGGCCTGGAAGGAGCGGACGGGGGTGGCAAAGACCAGTATCAGATGCTGCCCCTCCCCCTTTTGGGACATCTTAGCCTGGCTGGGGTCCAGCCCTCACTGCCCCCCCCCAACTGCTTCCAAACCCATGAGCTCAGCCTGACACAGGCCCCTCCAAAGACCTCAGGCTTTCCTGAAAGCTGTATCTCCATCAGCTCACTGAAGTTTAGCAGCAACATGGACCTCTCACCTTTTTCTCTCCCTCCTTCTCCTCCTCCTCTCCTTCCTCTTCCTCCTTGCTGAGGTTTATAATCATGGTCACACAGCTACTAACTTTCAGAAGTGAGATCTGACACCCGACTGCCTCTTGTAGCATTTTAGAAACTGTCTTTAGTTAGATGCTGACATTTTGCTATTTTTCTCTTATTGTTGCTCTTTTGCTTTTTCTCTGATGTCACTGGTGGGCACCCCAGGCCTCTGAACAAGGGCCTTGTTACTTATCTTCCTATCTGTATATGTTAACATTTAAATCTCATTTTTGTTGATATTTTTAATATCACATTTAGGAAAAAAGGAAATAAGCATTTATTAAGCACCTACTATGTACCAGACACTATACCCAGATCATTACAATATTATCTCCTTTGAGCCTCATCACCCAGGGTGTGGGTAGCTGCTATTAGGATTCCCATTTTACAGATGAAGAAACTGAGGTGGACAGGTTAAGTGACTTTTAGAAGACGCTTCTCTCCTATGCTCCACTCCCATTCTACAGAGAAGGAAACTCCAGCAGAGACAGGTTCGGGCTCAGATTTGCTGACTTAGAAGCCGCGCTCCTCCCCTGCCCCATCACCTCCTTCCCCTTCACCAGCCTTGCCTCAGTGACCAGGGCCCGTTTCATCTGGTCTCTGGCAGTCCATGTTCTTGGCACATGTTGGGAATCTGACCGCTGACCTTGGCAGTCGTGGAAGCCCCAACAAGGCCCGTCCGCAGCCCCCAGTCTCTTTCCCGCTTCGACCCCTGGACCCTAGTCTCCCCTAAGGACCCCAAGGCCAGCCAGGCCCAAGCTCACCTACCTCAAACAGGCCGGCGTTGGCGTCAAAGCAGCTGGGATAGAGGATGGCATCTTCCCTTTGGTGGAAGTGGGCGATCTTCTCCTCCAGGGCTTTGTGGATGCTCTGTGGGGAGATGCGGAGAAATGCCGGCTAAGACGTGGGGGTCAGGGGTCTGCCAACGGCCAACCAAGGCCCAGGCCCGGTTCAGCAGAACCGACCTGCGGGTCTTCAGGGCCAGCTCCCTGAGGGAAAGACCAAGTGGACGGTCCCCAGACCAGCATCCTTTCCTCCCAAGGGGTCAAAGGTTGTGTTTGACCCAAAGTGTCATTTCAGAAACAGAAAGAAGAGGGGGAGGGGTTCTGTTTGTGGCTGCTCACTTGGGCCTGTAGGGGGTTTGGGATCAACAGAAAATTGTTAATATAACGACCCAAGTTGTTACTACTAAATGCAGCGGGGGTGCTGCTCCCTTAAATGATCCTTGTAATGTCAGAATTTCCTTGGCCAGAAATGGCCTTCTATTTCTCCTCCTATGACAACTGCTCTTGATTAGATTGAGCAGAGCCACAGATCAGGTCCCCCCCTCCTGAGATCTCGCCTGTTGGGGGAGCCCGGCTCAAGCTGGACCTAGGCCTCTGATGTCCTTGCCCCTTCCGTTGGGATTCACGGCCTGAAGGGCAAACCAGAGGCGGCTTTCCTCTCCCAGACTGCCCAGGGCCGCTGACCAGGCCTCCTGCGCTGTCTCCTCCCCTCTTCTCCTAATGGTTTAAGAAGCTCTTTCACAAGTCTTAGAGCTGGAAGTGGAGCCAAGATGGTGGGGAGCAGGCAGTCTCAGAGTTGGGAAATCTACCGGCTATCTCCCGGGGGGCTGGCTTACTGCCCCATTAATTATCTCAATTAAAGACACTTTATTCCCCAGCTCACATTCTGATTTACTTCAGAACCTGACAGAGTTAAAGGTTCTGATTTTTGCCTCTGGGATTTGTTTGATCTTGATCAAGAACTTCCCCTCTCCTTTCAAGAGACAGGACCGGGCCAGATGAGTTCTGTTATTTCTTCCAGGTTCCTTTGCAGGCATTTATATGCACGACTTGAGAAGCCTTCTGCATGCAGGCTTCCCCAGAATGAAGACCAGGGGGCCCACGGCTGAGAGCCCCTGCCCTGTGCCTGTACCCGTGAGGGCAGGAGGGTGCTGGAGCAAGGGCCCTGATCCGGGAGATGGGATGCCTGGGTCCTGGCTCTAAACATAGCCCGTGCTTACAGCGATGGTTGATTGATCACTGTACCCTCTGCCTCAACTTCCCTCACTCATAAAATGGAAAGGGAAGATGAAGAGCAGGGAATGAGCATTTATCACCATGCCCCAGCATCTTGGGCGTACCTGAACAGTCTCACCTGAACAACAGCCCTGCGAGGGAGGTGCAGTTATGATCCCCATTTTACAGATGAGGAAACTGAGGCAGACTTAGTGACTTAACCAGAGTCACAAATTAATAATCAGGGCCAGGACAGCTCCCACTTCAGGGCTTTCTCTATGGACAGTGTACACAGCAGCTGGTCTATAAATCAATAAGTAGTCTGTTTGGGAGAGCAGAGACTGGACGTTCCAGAGATCTTAAACCAAACAGGGACTTTCCCTGCCTTTCTGAGCTGCGTAACCATGAGCCTCAGCTCCTGGCTTTCTGCCACCTAATTAGCTGCCCCCTCTTACCCTTTCTGCCTCGAGAACATCTCTCTCCTCTGACCCCTTGTCTCCACTTAACATTCTGGCCCCTGGCCCAGGCCTGTATCGTCTGCCTCCTCACCCATGGAAATCTGGGAATCTGTCCTGGAAGCTGCTAAAGTGGCCTCCCTTCATCGTGGAGCTGATACTATCTCCCCCTCCCCAGTAAACTCCAAAGGCTCCCTAAGTTGGATTAAGCCCTTCACAGCCATCTTTTCTGGCCTCAATGGCCACAGTTCCCCTCCCGCACACTCCCTGCAAGCCCCCACCAGGGATCTCACCCCCATTTTTGCACCTTTCTACTGCCCTCCCTCACTTTTCCTTCCCAGAATCTCTCTTTGCCTTCCCGGCCCAGCTCTGTCTTCTGCCTGATCCCCCTTACTGCCGCTGCCCTTCCTCCCAAACTGCTTTGCACTTAGCTGCTTCACATTTATTCTATTTCTAGTAGAAATACCCTATCGTCTCTAAGTTAGGGCTTGTCTGTTCCCACATCCCCGGCACTTAGCATGGCATCTGGCACACAGTAGATGCTTAATAAATACCACTTGATTGATTGCTCATGGCTCTGTTATCACACCGCTCCGGAAAGGCAAATAGGAGACAGAGAGTCCCTCCCATTTTACAGGTGATATCATTACTGCTGAGCGGTGGCAGGGCTGGGACCAGAGGCCAGGTGTCCGATCTCCCAGGCCAGGGCCACTCCAGAGCCACCTGAGACACGGCTAAGCAGGCCAGGGGACTGTGGGAGGCAGCGGCTGGGCCACAGCTCGGCAGAGCATACCTGAGTCCCACAGATGAACCGGACAGAGCTGAGGCCCGCTCCAAACTGCTCCAGGGCCGTCAGACCAGCTTGGATCACTTCTGGGTGGCTGGAAAGACCCAGGTAGTTGTTGGCGCAGAAATTAAGGATTCCTGTGGTAGAGAAGGGAGAAAAGCACAAGGTTTAGAGCTTTCCCAAGGGCTGGTAAGTAGGAGAACCCAGATTTATCCTCAGATCTCCTGACATAAATCCAGGCTCTGGAGTATATAACTATATACCCTAAAGATTTCTGAGGAGCACAGCGGACAGCATGAGAAAACAGGCCTGGTTGGGGGAAGTATTATCCCAAGGGCTTATAGGTTCTAAGTAGGAGAACCCGGATTCCTCCTCAGATCTCCTGACGTAAATCCTAGGGCTCTGGAATATATAGCTATATACCCTGAAGATATCTGGGGAGTCCAGTGGACAGATGAGGAAACAGGCCTGGTTGGGGGAAGTATTATATAGTATATATATATATATATATATATATATATATATATCTATCCTAAAGGCCTCTGGGGAGCACAGCGGACAGCACACTAGATTTGGAATCAGGCAGATCTGACACGAAATGTGACCTCAGTCACCTATTAGCTATGAACCCCCGGCCAGTCATTTAAACTCTCTCAGCCTTGGTTACCTGTCTATAAAATGGGAATCATAATAATAGCACCGACTTCTGAGGACTGCAAGGAGGTGCAAAGGTTGGAGAATGTTTTGCAAAAACTCCGTAACTATTACTGCAAGTCCAGGGACTCCCAGGAACCCAAAGCCTTTCAGCGTCTCATCCAACGTATGCCGTGGACCCCCGGCACAAACTCAAAGGCAAGGCTCCAGCTTTCTAATCTGCAAAATGTTCTGGAGTAATGGGGTGATGTGTGTGTGTAGACATACACAGAGAGAAAGAGGCTGATAGGGAGAGAAAAAGAAGAGGGAAAGACAGAGGAAAAAGAGAGGGAGAAAGGAAAGGAGGAGAGAGACAAAGAGAGGAAGAGTGAAGGAGAGGGGAGAAAAAAAGAGAAGAGAGGGAGAAGGGAAGTGGCTGGAGCAGCCAAAGTCAACAGCAGTTTCTTGGGCCCCTGTCCAGGGAGTGGGAAAGTGTAGATATCCCCCTACTCCAGAGTGAGAAGGGAGTCACAGCTCACTGGCCAGGGCTGCTCTGGTCAGGTGTTCTGACTCCCTTTTCTTTGCTCATTTCTGGCTAGCCGGCTGTATCCAACCCAAACAGAACTTGGGCCACTAGCCTAGATGGAAGGATCCCGCAGGTCTCATCTCACAGAGAACCCCACCCTCACACTATCTCTGCAGTCTTGTTCAACATCCCCTACTTCTGTTTTAATCTGCTTCCAGAGGCCCTGCGGGGCTACTATTTGACAGCTCCACTCTTATTCCCTGACCCCATCTCCAGCTGCTCTGTTCCCAGGTCACAGAGGGCCAGGGGTAGGGTCAGCTTGAAGGACACCCAGTCCTTCACAGGGCACATCTGCTTCTAAGTCCCTCCTTCACCATTTGAAGTATTTTGCCTCTTCTTCTCTCCCTTCCTTCAGATTCTCTGCATCCTTCAAAGCCCAGTTCAAAGGCTGCCTCTACCAAGAAGCCTTCTCTGCAGCCCACACCATTTCTTCCCAATAGGGAGCTGACTCCTGCTGCTCAGGCTCCTGAAGCGTCCTAGGGGACACTGCTTAATTAAGGTTGAGGATACTATGAAAATCTGAGGCCCCCAGTGTCCAAGGCACTTGTAGCTGAATGGGAGGACACAACCTATATATAATCAGTCCATCCAAGACCCTTAGGACATAAACTCTAGTTTATACTGCTCTCTCCTTTGCAGAGAACCATGACTCTACTCATTCAGCCAAACACACTTTTTTTTAAAATTAAAACTTTTTACATATACATGGACAATTTTTCAACACTGACCCTTGCAAAATCTTGTATTCCAATTCCTCCCTTTCCCCCACTCCCTCCCCTAGATGGCAAAAAATCCAACATATGTTAAACAGTAAAAATACATATTAAATCCAATATATTTATCCATATTTATATAATTCTCTTGCTGCACAAAAAAATCGGATCGAAAAGGAAAAAAAATGAGGAAGAAAAAATGCGAGCAAACAATAACAAAAAGAGTGAAAATGCTATGTTGTGATCCACACTTAGTTTCCATAGATCTCTCTCTGGACACACACTTATTAGACATCAATTATAAGCAGAGGTAAAACACCAGTACACTGTTCAAAAGGCATTGATTTGTACTGGGGAATAAAGGGATTCCAATGGGTGGGAAATGATGGGAAACTAAGACCTTTGGTTCTTGAGATCCTATGTTGGGGTTCTCCAAGCTCTGAATTTGGAATCAGGAGCCCAGTGGTTGGCTCTCAGCTTTCACTTGCTCCCTATGTGGTGATGGCTATTCATACATCAGGGATAAAACCCTAGCACAGTTCTAATAGGGTAGAGCTCCTGAGACCCCAAGGAACTTATCTGCATTCTGCTTTTATCTCTCTGTGGACTGTTTTTATCAGGTTTTTTGTTTTCTGTTTTCTTTTTATCACCTAGCAGATTGTCTTTCCTTGGGGGTTGCTGAATAGATTTTTATTACTCATTAATACACTACTGGTGGAATTGTAAAATGATCAACCATTCTGGAGAGCTGTTTGGAACTCTGCCCAAAGGGCTATAAAATTGTGCATGCCCTTTGACCCAGCAGTGTCTCTATTGGACCTATATCCCAAAGAGATCATCAAGGAGAGAAAGAACCCACATGTGCAAAGATGTTTGTGGCAGCCCTTTTTGTAGTGGCAAGAAACTGGAAACTGAATGGATGCCCATCAGTCGGAGAGTGGCTGAACAAATTATGGTATATGAACGTCATGGAATATTAATGTTCCGTAAGAAGCGACCAGCAGGACGATTTGAGAGGCCTGGAGAGACTTGCATGAACTGATGCTGAGTGAAATCAGCAGAACCAAGAGATCATTATACACAGCAACAAGATTATATGATAATTAATTCTGATGGACATGGCTCTTTTCAACAATGAGACAATTCAGGCCAGTTCCAATGATCTTGTGCTGGAGAAAACCATTTATACCGAGAGAGAGGACTGTGGGGAACTCAGTGTGGATCACAACATAGCATTTTACCTTTTTTGTTGTCGTTTGTTTGCTTTTTTCCTTTTTGAGCTGATTTTTGTTGTGCAGCATCATTGTGGAAACATGTATAGAAGAATTGTACATGTTTAATGTATATTGGATTACTTGCCATCTAGGGGAGGGGATGGGGGAAGAGAGGGAGAAAATTTGGAATGCAAGATTTTGCAAGGTTGAATGTTGAAAATTATCTTTCCATGTATTTTGAAAATAAAAAAGCTAGGGCAGCTAGGTGGCGAAGTGGATAGAGCACCAGCCCTGAAGTCAGGAGGACCTGAGTTCAAATCTGGTCTCAGACACTTAACATTCCCTAGCTGTGTGACCCTGGGCAAGTCACTTAACCCCAATTGCCTTAGCAAAAAAAATAAAATAAAATAAAAAAATAAAAAAGCTATTATTTAAAAAATAAAAGAAATTCCCTGTCTTAGCCCTGAGGTTTCGAGAAGCCCATTGCTCTAGACTCAGAAAGGCAGGAGTGACTCTAATTGGCTGAAACTGTGCTAAGTGCCCTAAATCATAGAATGGAAATGGAGGGGCAATCGTGGGAAGCAGAGTGCTCCCATATAGTCAGAGCATCTGGGAATTTGACGAAATGGAGGTGGCAATGGGATGGTAAATGGGCCAAGGTAAGGGAACAGAACAGATGTCATGGGCCAAGATATAAGTGGAACTGGGGAGGCTTGAGTTAAGCCCCAGTGAGGTTTAACTCTTACACTGCCACAATATCAGCCTAGAATCTAACAAGCAACAAAGTTGAGATGCAGGCTTGGGGCAGTTTGGGTAAACTTTGCCCCTGGGGGGATGGATCTGACTGTGGGGACCTTAGTCTAAGAGGAATATAAAAGTGGTCTTCAGAGTAGGGAAAGAGAAGGTCCTAAAGAAATCTCCTGCCTGCTTCAGCTTCCTTGTAGAAGAATAACCTTTTTCTGGAATGCTTTTATCTAACCTTGGAGCCGTTTTCCCCTGGGTCTAGAGCAACGTGTTTTTGGGAAACACTGCTTTTTTTTTGAAACTTTGGCTTCTTGAGTGACTTTTAAAACACCAGATCTAGGTCAGCAAAGCAAAGTGGAAAGGCAGGAAGGAATAAGATAAAACTGGGAGTTCAGCACTGGAGAGAATAGGCTCACAGGATTTAGGGGTGAAAGGGATCTTAAGAGATCTGATCCAACCCTTGAAGAAAGCTGGTCTAGACTGGTGAATAGGATATTAGAAAGGGCTAGTGAGAAACTGTAGGACCACAGAATCTCAGAGAGGGACCTCCAACAATCTCACTTTTCATAGATACAGAAGTCTAGAGTAAGCAGGAGACTTTTGCATGAGGTCAGACAGGTGGAGGACAGCAGTGGAGGACCGAAATCTACATCCTCTGACCCCAAATCCATATTCTAACCTACATATCTGTCAGAAAGAAGCTTCTTGTCATCCTACCATCCCCTGCACTAAGATGTGCAGCTCAGAGGGTCCCCCGTCCACCAGCCCTGCTAGATTCCATTAATTGGTTGTGAATAGGGAGCCTCAAAGGAAGAAAGTGAACTCCCAAACTCAGCCTCAGGCTATTAGGTGGAGACTGAGAGCGTCCTAGGATAGGTCTCTCCTATTTTAGAGGCCCACCTAGAGTGAAATCCATTCTATATAGTGAAGCTGGAAACCAGTCTAGGTTCTCATTAATTCATTTCTTTCCACCCTTAATTAATTCCATCTTTCTAGCTCTGACTCACAGAAGCCACAGAGGGCTCCTGAGACCCATGAGTCCAAGCTCTGTGCCAGGTTTTGCTCGTGATGTGTCCCAAACTCATCATCCACTTTCTCCTTCTGGCTGGGTGAGCTCTAAGAATACTCACATTGCTTCTCTTTCTTTCTACCAATCCTCACTCCTTTTCTGGATGGCTAGAGCCCCCGAAATGAATGCAGATTCTCAATGTACAAAGTGACTAATATTCCTTTCCAATGAGACGAATCTTTCTGTCACGAGATATTTCTTCAGTTAAGTTTCAACTCCTTTCAGACACGGTGCATGCTTATAAGTCTTGCTGTCATTTCCATGTTTATGGATCCTCTCATTCCTTTATTTGACCATAAACCTTTATCATTCGGGTATTCCCTTTCCCAGTCTTACATTCTATAATTTCCCTAGTTTGTTAACCATTCTTAAACATCTTCGTGTAAGAACTCAAACCTAGAATCTATTCCTGCCCCTTGAATCTGCTATTTCAATTCCTGCCCCTTGAATTGGCTGTTTCATTTCCTGCCCTTTGAATTGCCTAAAAGGTCCTGGGAAGTTCTTATCTTCCACATTCCACAATCCGGAGTATCTATCTGTGGCTCTGAGGGTAGATGGTGGAGTCAGACTACAGAAGGCTTGAAATGCTTAACAGCCCCTACAGGAGGCCACGGAAGGCTTTGTGAGGAGGAAAGTGATATAATGAGGCCTGGGAATTATGAAGCTGACCTGTGTGAGCTATCTGGAGGCAGAAGAAGGCTTTGCCCAGGAGGCTTCTCCCCCGAGATCCCCACCTGCCCTCCACCCCGCTTTTCCACTGAAGCGCCACAAATTCAGACCTGACCTTCGAGGGTGTCCCTGCCCCTGGCCCCTGCAGCAGCTGCCCCCTAGCCTTCAGCAGGAACAGCCTGTCCGCCCCACTCGTGAAATCGGGTTAAATGGACAGGAGCGGCGTTCTCGGGGGAAACTGGGCACAAAGGGGCAGCTGGGGGTCGGGGGGGGGTGTAGATGGTACATGCACGTGAATCTGCTTCCACCCTTAACTCCCAGCTACTTCCAGGGGTCTAACTCAACTAACTGCCAGCAATTTCCTGGGGAGGAAAGCGGATAGTGGTGGGGGTCCTGGGTCGCCGCCCTAAGCTAGCCACCTGCAGTCCGCCAGTTGGGGGGGTTCGCCTTCAGCGCTGGGGCAGGGGAGGGGACGGGAGCATCCGTGCCAGCCTCCCCTCCCCCCACCCTCACCTCCCCGCCTCCCCCAGCTCAGGGCCGGCCTTACCTCCCGGACTGCCCTCCACGCTAATGTGCGGCCCCTGCTTGGAAGTGATGATTCTCTCGCCCTTCCACGTGCCCGCCCCCCGGATCGCCTCCAGCTGGTCCTCCAAGATGCCCGTGAGTTGAGCCAGGGCCGACTGCGCCCGGCGGCCTCCCCCTCCTGTAGCCACAGAACGGGCCCGGGCCAGGGGCGAGCGCAGGAGGCGGCCGCACCACATCGCGGTCAGTCACACCTGAAGTGGGCAGAGACCCGAGTGAGCTTCCGCCGGGCGGGGGCGAGCGCTCACTCAAGAAGCATCTGCGGGATCGCGAGTCGGGACGCAAGGGCTCCCGGGCAGCCAATGGGGAAGCTGGGAGCCGGGCGGGGCGGGCCGGGCCGCGAGCTGGGTTCATTTAAAGGGGCGCAGGGGACCGGCTCTGGAAGTGCACCCCATCCCTTTCTCTCCCCAGCCTTCCACCTAAGTTCCCCCCCCCGCCCCCTTACCCTGGCACGGCCACCTTTGCCAGCGTCGCCACCAGCTGAAAATCTTCCCGCCCGTAAGGCCCACTTTATAGATAGGGAGTCTATTAACTCGCACAGGTAGCACCAGGAAGCACTTAGGGAGAGCCTCCTCGGGGCCAATTAGCCAATCACGGAGCAGTTCTTGAGAGCTCGCGAAGGAAGCCTGGGCCTGGCAGGTAGGAAAGCCTGAGTTCAAGTCTCATCGCTGCCATTTACTGATGGAGTGACTCCAAGCAAATCACTTGAACCCTCTGTCCCAAGCCAATTCTCTAAGGCTATAAGTCGTACAAAGTCGGCCTGCTTTGATAAAGGGACTTTCCTCACCTGGGAATTTGGTAAAGCAATTCAATCTTGGATCCGCCCCCCTCCCCCTTTAGGGACCAGAGGGGGGGTGGGGAGGAGGGGGTATGGTGCTGAAGAGAGAAACCTTTCCCTCAAGTAACTTTTATGGGGGAGGGGGGAACGAGATCGGGCAAAAGACACAAGTAGCAAAGAAACTGGCTCTCGATGGTCAATCAGCAATCAATATTTATTAAGCACTTATTGAATGGCAGGTATAATAATCGCTGAGCACACAAAGAAAGATAATGGTGTGCCCTTAAGGAGAGACCACAGTCTAATCGTGCTCCCTGCATCCCTACACACCGAGCTCGGATACCGGTTAGCTTTATTAGCCTGTCAAGCCATTTAACCTCTGCTGGTCTCAGTTTCCTCATCTGTAAAATGAGGGTAATAATGGCACCTACCTCCCAGAGTGGTTGAGAGGATCAAAGGAAGCATTCTGTGTAAGGGGCCGGACACATAATAAGCGCTACAAAAACATTAGCTGTTATTTAAAAGATGGAGTAGTCAGCAGGACAAGCCAAGCCGGCTGCAGGCGCGATGGGGTGTGTGCGTGCCCGCGGGTGGGCAGCAGAGGACACAGGACTCCCCATCTGGAGCTAGGGGGTGTAGACAAAAGACGGAGGGATTTGGAGTCAGAAGAAGTGGGTTTCAGCGCCGGCTGGGCTGCTTAGGAGCTGTCATCTTGGCCTCTGTGGCTTCGGCCTCTCACCTGTATGACGCATGGATTGGTCTAGACTTGAGATGGTCTCTTAGGGTCCAGGCCTACCCTGAGTCTTAGGAGAATAATTGGGGTGGGCTTTCTCCAGAAAGGGGGATTTGCGCAGGGCCTCGGGGGATGGGCAGCCCCTTAAGGGAAGGGAGTAGGGTGGGGCCGGGGGGGGGGGATTTATCCGTGTTCCTCTCCCTAGCCGGCACATTCTGCCCACATTCCCAATCCTTAGATGGGCGAATGCCCTAGTCCCTTAGAGCACTCCCCACACACACACTTCTCCCGGAAGGAAGGTGGACCTTCGGAAAAAGGAAGCGGGGGCGGGGGCTTTCTCCAGGAGCGACTAGGGAAGCCCTTGTGGAGCTAGTCCGAGGCCAAGGGTAGTGCCCCCGGCCCAAGCCGCGTTTGGCTCCTCCCACGCGCGGGATGGCAGTGGAGATGGGCACGAAGCAACAAGGACTCCAGCCCTCGCTTTCGGGCGGGGCGGGGCGCTCTTTACTTACAGGACCCCGGGTGCTGGCACCCTCACCCCGCCCCCAGCCCCTACCTCATTCCTATTCCCCTTTACTTACCGGATGCTCAGCCCCTCCCCATCCTGGCCACGCAGCCCCTGCTTGCCAAGCTTCCACACCATCCCGTTCCGCTCCCCCGCCCCCTTCTGCCTCCCAAACCTATAATGGGCCTAGGGTGCCCAAGACCCCAGATCTTCCTCTGGGAAGAACGTAGGGCGTTCTCTCGTCAAGCTTCCCCCCATTTCACTCCCCACCCTTTCCGTATTTCCCAAACCTTCAGCGGATGGCGGCGGCGGGTGAAAGGAAAAGGCCTCAGAGAGCTGGATATAAAGGCATTAGTTTTGGGGGTGGGCTTTTTTTTTTTGGTCCTTTTTTCAATTTTATTTCAAACTCTAAAATTACAAAGACAGCAATAATCACACTCAAAATAAAATACAATGCAAATGAAAGAAAGGGGCAGGCGTCAATCCTGCCAGATTTTCCTCGGGTACTTAGAAACAAACATACATACATACTAATTGCCCCACAGTGGGGGGCAGCACCAAGCAAACTTAAGCAAGGACTAGGTACAGATCCAGCTCTGTAAAAACTACGAGAGCAAATTCAAAATTGACTGCATGATGTCTTTCTCCGCTCCTTCCCCCCCCTCCCCACCCACTCCCTCCCAATTCCCCACCCCTAATCTACGACTACAACTACCTAGAAAATAAAAAGTCCAAAGAGGTTGGGCCTTTTCTACGCTAGACACGTGGCTCATTAGACAAAAGCTGGGGTTCGCAAAGGCGACCCCAGAGGCAGAGAGCTAGACCGGAGGGTACGGGTTAGAGCGAGAGCCTGCCTGAACCCACTCTTGCCGAAAAATCGCCATTCTGCGCTATTCAGCAAAGTCAGGGTTCTGGGCCGGCCGTCCCCCTCACCCCCAATCCCCCCACTCTCGGGGCCAACCAACCTACTCTTAAGAGCAAAAGAAAAAGGCAAAAATAAAATTAAAAAAAAATCACCCAACCCATAGAATAAACAAAGCTATCACAATGATGCAGACACACACAAGCACAAACCTTAAACGGGATAAATTCAGGCACTTGTTCAAGACTCTCTCTCCCCCTTACCTCTTTCCGACAAAGTTCCCACCCCAGCTTAAGACCCTCTCAGAGGTTAGGAGACAATACATCCTTTCCCATCCACAAAGGAACACCCCCCCCAAAAAAAAGATGGCTAATAGTTGCAGCTCCTCTCCACGCAGTTCCAATAAGCTGCTTTCTTGCTCCGTTTGGAAACGAAATCCCAAATCCTAACCGAGACCCCCATCGAGAGCTCAGGAGAACCTTTGGGGTTGCCTCTACATCCAGCCGTGTTTTGGGAAGGTACTCTATCTTAGAGGAGTTTTCCTTTTCGGCCATAACCCTCCTCCTTGTCCCTGCAAGCTTTGTCCCCCTCAAAGGGGCCCCAGACCCTGCCTTTTGGAGACCTGTCCAATGGCTGTGACTAGAGAGAAAGCGTTAGCAAAGTCCCTTTCTTCTGGGTGGAATGAGCAGTCTCCTTTCCTCTGTTCCCCTTCCCCCTTTCCCAAGACCCCCCATTCCCCACACCCCGCAAAAAGTACTTTATATAAAATCCCCCCCCTTAAAATCCATTACATCAGAAAGGTCTTTAAAAAAAAAAACCAAGTTAACAAAACAAAATTTACGGGCGGTCTCATGATTATGGAGATTGGCCGATCGGACTGTTCTCGGTTGATTGGGTTAAGAATATAGGAATTATTTGACAATTTCCGAGGAATCAAAGTTCAGTCTCATTATAAAGTCGCAATAGAAAGGGGACCGAGGTTAAAGGGATGGGGAAGAGGCGAAATCTATTTACAGGACGAGCGCCAGAAAGCGTCCAGAGGGGCTTCGCGTTCACTTCTTCTTAGCCGATTTCTTGGCACTGGACTTGGCTTTGGGCTTCGACGACTTGGCTTTCTTGGGCTTCGACGCCTTCACCGGCTTGCTTTTGACAGTTTTGGGCTTCTTGGCTTTCTTGGCCGGCGTGGCGGCTTTTTTCTTCACTTTCTTGGCCGCGGCTTTGGGCTTCTTGGCTGGAGTCTTGGCGGTGGCAGCCTTCTTGGGCTTCGCCGCCCTCCTGGGGGTCGCCGCCTTCTTGACTTCCTTCTTAGCCTTCTTGACGGCCGGCTTCTTGGGCTCGTCGCCCTTGGCTAACCGGAAGGAGCCCGAGGCACCCACCCCTTTGGTCTGCTTGAGGACCCCATTGGTGACCAGTCGTTTGATAGACAACTTGATCTGCGAGTCGGCATTCTCTCCCACTTTGTAGTGGTTCTTGATGTACTTCTGGATGGACTGGCGGGAGGAACCGGCTCGGTTCTTCTCTGCCTGGATGGCCGCCACGATCATGTCTGAGTATTTCGGGTGGTCCGTGGACTTCTTGGAGGCCTTCGCCTTCTTGGGCTTGGTGGCCGGGGCCGAGTTCTCCGTCATGCTGAGGGTTCGCTTTGGCTCGCTCCTCGTAGTGTCCCTGGTCACCCTTGGGGAGACAAGTCCTCCCCGGGATGGAGAAACACGCCCTACTAGGGGAGCACAGGGGGAGGTGACTGGGAAGGGGACACCAGGCGTGGCCCCGGAGCGCGGGCTCTGCCGCCTTTTTTTTGGGGGGGGGTCGGCTCCCAGAGGGGCTGAGAGATGTCCGAAAAAGGCCGCCCCCCC
>JAJPUD010004150.1:90814-113387 GCA_023553655.1 Myrmecobius fasciatus | reverse complement strand
GGGGGGGGGGAAGAGAGGGAAGCCCGCAGACAAGGATGCTCCATCTTTGTCTCCACTCCAGAAGCAGCCTCTGACCTTGCCCCTGCCCTTAGCATCCTAAACCAAGGTCTGACCGGAGGGCACGGAGCGGGCTTCAGACACATCCCCACACCTTGAACCTGGGGCCGGCCAGCTCTTAGGCTTCCTTCCCAGCCAGTCTTAAGAGAATAATCCTGTGTCTTGCCAGGAAGTTTGTGAGGATTGGGGGAGGGGGGCCTAGGAAAGGCTCCCCTCTTTAGGGCTTCAGGTGGTTGGGGGCCAGTCCGGATTAATCTAGGGGTCTCCCCAAGCCCCCTCTTCATAGAAGAGATTTCCAATAGGCGTTAGTTTCCTTCCTTAGGGATTTTTTTTTTGGGGGGGGTCTGGGGGCAGTGGGAGGACTCCGCGTCTAGAAACCCGAGCTTCCTGGTCTGGAAAAGGGAGGGCTGCGGCAGGGGTCTTGAGGGGTGGGGACTCAGGAAAGAGGGGGGTCTCGGATCCGCCATGAGAGTCAGGGAAACTTTCACTGCCCAGACAGTGAGTGCATGCATGCAGCGAGAGAGACGCTCCTATCGCCATCTTGTTGGGAGAATTTTCCAAAATGTATATCCTTTCTCCTCCCCCCTGCCCGCTCAAGCAGAGAATGGGAGGGAACCTCTTGGGGTGGGGGCAGCTTCTGGGGCCCCAGGCTCTTCGGGGGTGGCCGGAGCACAACCTCTAAGGGTGGCTAACCTTGGGGTTTGGAGATGCCCCAGAAATGCCCAGTTCTCCCTCTCCTCCCTTTAGTTCTTCCTCGGCTTTCTCTATTCCCTCTCCCAGCACCCCCCCCCCCCGTCCCCACCCCACTTATCTTTCAGCCCCCTAATCGAGAAGTCAGGAACTTCTCAAAGAAAGATAAACTGTAAGAGATCTTTTAATAAGGGATTGTAAATCATTAACGTGTGTCCTTGGACGCTTGGGGGCTATTGACCCACATGGCATCGTTTATCGGGGCTGAGGAGTGGGGAGGTGGGGGGAGAGGGGAACCTTTGGATGGGGGGAAGGGCGGCTTTGAACCCCGAGAGCAAAGGACTTCAATAAATCATTGAATCAGGTTGGGGAATTTCTGGTCCCCGGCTACTGTCATTGCTGCCCCAGGGATTCAAAGGAACCACGCCCCAACCTCTCTGGTGGAGGAAAGTTACTGGGGTTATTTGTCACCCCTTCACCAGCCCCTCCTTAGAGGCCAAAGCGATTAATTCTTCTAGACCGAGATTGCAAGGGGGGAGGGGCGGGTTTAGGGCCGACGTGAGACATGCGGGACTCGGAGTTCAGAAACTTTGCTGCTTTATCTATAAGGCACAGAGCTGGGGGGAGGGGGTATGGGGGGGGAGGAGTGAGGAAGGAGGAGAGGAGGGAGATAGCTTGGGGGGCGGCTGGAGGAGAAGGGGAAGAAGGGGAAGAGAAACGGTGGGTCCCCAAAGTGTTTTTATTTTGTTGTTATTTACATATTAGCCTAAAACCAACCAATGGGCAGCTATCAGGTTAAATCCCAGTTCGTATTTTATTGTCTAAACAATCCTGGGCCAGTTCCAACCCGCATTAGTCGTTCCAGATCCAAAACAGTCTCCTGGCCATACATAGTACAGACGGTCCCCATCCCTGGGATTGTTCTCCCCTCCCCCTCCCCCGTTCAGCCTCCCTGCAGGTGGAACTCAGCCCTTTTCCGGACTGTGATAGCCCCTCCTATATAAGGCCTTTGCTGAGTTCTTCCAATTTCAACCTGACTTGACATTTTTATTTTATTTTATTTTATTTATCTTTCATTTCGTTTTTTTTCTCATCTTTTCATCACCTTTCCTAATTGATTCTTCAGTTCTTCCTCCACACACCTGGTAGAATGATTTGGGGTGGAATGATGTCCCTCTTCAGCTCCCGGCACCACCTAGTTGCTCCTACACTTATTTGTGCCACAGAAGAGGCTTATAATAAAAGCTTTGTGATTGTTTGATTATTTGTGTACTTGTCATTCCTCTCCTGGAGAATGTAAACTCCTTGAGAGTAAAGACTAAACATTTTTGTCTTTGAGACATGAGCCCAGCTTGTTCTTGGTATACAGTAGGTGCTTACTAGTAAAGTGGATAGGGCAATGGGCCTGAGGTCAGGAAGATTTGAGTTCAAATCCTGACTCACACACTTATTAGCTGTGTGACCCTAAACAAATCATTTCACTCTGCCTCAGTTTCCTCATCTGTAAAATGAGCTGGAGTAGGAAATGACAAACCACTCCAGGTACTGTGCCAAGAAATCTCCAAAGAGGGTCACAAAGGGTTAGACTGGACCAAATAATAACTGGTGCTTAGTAAATGTTTGTTAAATAAACAAACAAGCATTTAACTGTTTGTAGACTACAATATTGAATACAGGGAACAGGTGTAGCCAGACTGGCTCATTCTTCTAACAGTAACTAAATTTCAGTTCTTCTTCTTACCCTTAACCCCACTGAAATAAATAAGCTAATAATAATAATAAACAAATAAATCAAGGGATTTGGAGTGAATATCCTGGAGACAGGTGCAATAGATTAATTATATAATGATAACAAGAAAAAGATGGAGAACAATAAGGAGGAAATAGAGGAGGAAGAGTAGGAAAAGAAGAAGAAAAAGGAGGAGGAAATGTAGAAGAAAAGAAAGAAGAAGGTGGAAGAGGAGGAGAAGAAGATGGAAGAGGAGAAGGAAGTGGAGAGAATATGAAGAAAAGAGGAGGAGCAAAAGAAGAAGAAGAAAAAGGAGGAAATGTAGAAGAGAAGAAGGAAGAAGAAGAAAGAGAAAGAGGAAGAGGAGGAGGAAGGATTAGATCTCTGCTATAGGGAAGTTCCTTCCACCAATGCCAGTCAGCAACTTCCCTGCAGTTTATACTCTTCCAGGGCAGTCTAGAGATCACACAATCAGAATGTATCAGGTGGAACTTGAATACAGATCTTCTCTTCTCCAAAGCTGACTCTCCATCATTAAACCACCCTAACTCTATTCAAATGATGAAGATGAAGAGTTTAGCGATTGAGTTGAAGTCCTGTAGGGTAGGAAGTAATTGCTAAGGAGGCAGCTGTAATAGAAGAAAGTCTGGATCCAGAGGCAAAAGATCTAGTCTTGGGACTGCCAGATTAACCCGAGCAAGTATTTTCTCCTCTTGTGGGCCTCCTCAGATAGAAATGAGAAGACTGGACTAAAGTTGAGGTCCTTAACCTCTTGTGTCAGAGAGCCCTTGTGTAGTCCAGTGAAACTTTTGGGCCCCATTCAGAATCATGTCGTTAGATGCGTAAAATGCACGAGATGTCAAAGGAAATCAGTTCTATTGAAATAATTATTAAAACATTAAAAGCAAGCATTAAACTGAGAATCCCTGCACTAAATGAGTGGAAATGTCTTTACCAGCTTTAAAATCCTAAGATCTTATGACCATGTTGGATTCCAAACACTGTCACTAATTTATTTCAACCCTGTAAGGCTCCGCACCAAGTTACCTCCATTCTCTGGGGCTCAGTTTACTCCTTTGTAAACTGAAGAGGCTGAGCTGTGATTTTTCAGGCAGATCCCTTCTAGCCTCGCCATGGATATTGCTGTTCTCCCTCAGGGAATAATAATCATAGCTAGCATTTATAGAGTGATTTAAGGCTGGCAAAGAACTCACAAATATTATTTCTCAAGATGCCCTCTTTCTCCCGAGAAATAACTGAATGAACTGAGTGCAAATTGAAGTTGAACTTTCTTGATTACTTGATTTATTTTTTTGCTTCCTTTCTTTCTTTGCAGTATTGCTAATATGGCAATAGTTTACGTGATTTCACATATTTAACTGACACTTTTCCTTGTTTGGGAGAGGGGAAGAATTTGGAACCCAAAATTTAAAAAAAGAAAATAATGCTATAAATAATTGTTTTGTTGAAAATAAATATTATCTCAATTGATCTAAAAATGGCCCAGGGAGGAAGATGCTATTATGTCCCCATTTTATAGACCAGGAAACTAAGGTTTTGAAGTTAGGTGACTTGCCCCACTTGGTTGCCTCTAAAAGCAAACAATCAATATTTATTAAGCACCTACTCTTTGCCAGACACTTTGCTAAACTCGGAGGGTATGTTATTGTTGTCCGGTCATTTTCAGTTTTATCTAACTCTTGTGATCCCATTGGCATTTTCTTGGCAAAGATCTTGGAGTGGTTTTGTCATTTCTTCTCCAGAGCATTTTACACATGAGCAAACTAAGGCAGACGGGCTTAAGTGATTTGCCCAGGGTCACAGTATCTAAGGCTGGATTTGAACTCGGGAAGGATGAGTTTCTGACTCCAGGTTTATCACTCTATCCATTAGTACTACCTAACAGCCCTGGGGATATAGAAAGTGATAAAAGAAAGTCTTTCTCTCAAAAGCTTACATTTAAGGGGAGAAACCCTAAACAAACAACTATATACAAACAAGCCAAGTACAGGATAAATGGGAAGTAATTAAGAGGAGAATGGCCCTGGAATTAAGAGATGGAATTTTAGTCGGAGCTTAAAGAAAACTAGATCAGTCAGTAGCTGGAGCAGAGAAGGGAGAACCTTGCAGTTCTGGGGGACAGCCAGAGATTGTCCAGAGGGGAGGGATGGAGAGTCTTGTTCTTGGACCGGTATCATTGAATTGGGGAGTAAGATCTAAGAGGCCTGGACAGAGTCTGGGTTACCAAGGGCTTTGAATGCCAAATAGCATTTTGTGTTTGCTCGTAGAGGCAATAGGGAACTAAAAAAGTATAGTTTTCGAAGTGGGTGGGGGTAGGGTGATTTAGACCTTAGTTTTATTATTCATTCATTCATTCATTTATTTATTTTGCACACGAAGCCGCAGATCTCTTATGTACAATTTGATTTTCCTTTTACAAATATCATATCTTATATAAAATTTCCCCCTCCCCAGAGATGTCTACATTAGACATACACACATATGTGTATGTGTCTAATGTATATGTGTGTGTGTATATATACATATATACATATACATATGTATATATATAAATCCACATCCATATCCATACATATAAATCCATACTTTCTCTGGATCCAGATACAATCTTCCTTCATATGTCCTTTGTACTTAGTTTGGGTATTTACAGTAATCAAAATGCCTTGGTTCCTGAAAGTTGTTCTTAAAACAATGTGGCTATCACTGTATGCAATAGTCTATTGGTTCTGGCCATTTTGCTCTTTATTATTTCATGTAAGTCTTTCCATGCTTTTCCAGCTCATTATTTCTTACAGCACAGTAGTATAGAGAGATTGGGGAGAATTGAGAAAAGATCATTGGTTTTGATCACTGGGCATTTTGGAAAGAGCAGTGTTTGTAGAATGATGGGGTCAGAAGCCAGATTGTAAGAATGAGAAGGTAGTTAGTGGGGATGGAAAGATTCAATTTTCTGGAGGAGAGAAATGGATTATGTTTGTAGATAGTAGAAAATGAGCCCGTCAAAAGGGAGAGATTGAAAGTAACAGTGGGGATAACAGATCTGTTGGGATAAGGATTTGAAAGGTCTGTTTGGAATCCCAACATTGACACTAATTGGATTTGTGGGTTTCCTTTATATCATCAATAAAATGGAAATAAAAACACTGCCTTCCTCATTGGGGTATTATGAGCATTAAATCAGATCTTGGGTGTAGTGCCTTTGTAAACTTAAAAAGAATTATATGTGTCAAGGATGATTATTTTTATTGTTTGATTTGGATGGACAGAGTGTGGGTGAATCTGGAGGCTACTACTAGTTAGTTCCTGCTGACCTTGCCTCTTTCCCACAAAATGAGAAGACCCAGCCACCTTCATCTTGGATTCTTAGCACTTCACATGGATTTAAGTCACCATCCCCAAGGTATCAAAGTGATCATTCTCAATAATAGAACTGCTCCTCTCCCACTGGACTGTAGCCCCTTCCGGCAGATTTGTTGGCACAGACAACTCCAAGTCTTGCAGACTATGAAGCAAATGACCCCTTTTAAAGCTGGAGAACCCTTTAAAATGCCCTAGAATAGATCAGAGACTACTCACACTACTCATGGGAAATGGAGTCTTCATGGTACTGAGCCAAAGTCAGAGCACCGACCTGATTGGGAGGAACTGGGGGGCACAGGCAGGCTAAAACTCATTGTAGAAACTTGGGCACTGAGGATGAATAAGGTGATAGGGAGACAATCTCAGCTCAGAGCTAATGTGGAGAGAGTTATATTAGGGGATGAGCTAAGACGGGAAGGGAAGGTGGAATTGTGTCAAGGCTGGCAGTCCTAATAGCCACCATTTCTATAATTTACTAGCTCGTTTGGTTATTATCACAAGCTGTGAGGGAACTACTCTAGGCATTATTGGCTTGATGTGACAGGTGAAGAAACAGATCCACCCAAGCAAAGTCATTTACAGAGAGTAAATGTGAGAGGTGGGTTTTGAACCTAAATCTCCTAACTCCAAAATTCAGGGTTTATTTCTTTCGATCTGCCTAGACTATCATTTCTAGCTCTTTTCTTCAAGCATTAGCTTCTTCTCTATCACCTTCTTAGAGAAATGGAAGATTCCCTATGTCTTTGAGCTTATTGGGGAAAGAGATGTAAAGTTTTCTTTCTCTCTGACCAACTGCTGAAATAACAAACTACACTTGTAAACCAGAAAAATGTGATGGGACGGGAATGCACCAATCAGGGAGCAGAGGACCTAGAATGAAATTTAGCCTTTGCCAATTGCTAGCTGGTGACTTTGGACAAATTATTTTCCCATTTGAGCTTTGGAATTTATGCTATTATTATATTTATACTATTATATTTTGCTATTATTATATTTATACTATTACTATTTATAAAACAAAAGTGTTGAATTAGATCAGGGATTCTTAACTTGAAGTCTTTATGCTTAAAAAGGATCTTTTGGTAATTGTAATTTGTTTCCTTTGTAATCATGTATATTTTATTTTTTACCCTTAAAATCTTTATTCTGAGAAGAGGCCAATAGGCTTCCAAGGACTTTTAGTGGCCAGCAACACAAAATAGGTTAACGATTCCTAGATTAGATGATTCTAAGATCTTTCCCCTTTCAAAATCCTGCAATCTTCAATTTCCACCAATTTATTCTTCATGACTTGCTTCAGAGTAATATTCCCTTATGTTTGAATTTTTGTTATTGTTCAATCTATCTGACTCTTTGGGACCCCATTTGGGGTTTTCTTGGCAAAGATACTAAAATATGTTTTGCATAATTTGTGGTTTCTTAATTGTGGGTGGGGATAAGGGAGAGAATCTAGAACTCAAAAATTCTAAAAACAAATGTAAAAAATTACTTAAAATGTAACTGGGTCCAAGGTAATCCCAATAAACTTTGCATTGAAAAATGCCTTCTGTATCCAGAAAAAGAACTATGGAGATTGAATGTAAATTTTTTAAAAATGTAAGTGAAAAAAAAAAACTTTATTTAAATAAATAAATAAAATGCAAAGATACTGGAGTGGTTTGCTATTTCCTTTTCCAGCTCATTTTACTGATGAAGAAACTGAGGCAAATAGAGTTAATGACTCGCCTAGGGTCACACAGCTAGTGGTGTCTGAGGCCAAATTTGAACTCACATCTTCCTGATTCTACATCTGTCCCCTAGTTGTCCATTTAGATATTCATATTTCAGTCAGTGGACACCAATTTTATCTCAGTCCTTTAAGCTTTGGGGTTTCCCCTTTCAACCTGAAATGCATTTTTTTCTTCTTGCATCCATCTCTGAATACCTTATCCATTCTTCAAGACCTTCTCCAAAAGTCTACCTTTCCTGAAACTTTCACTGATTTTCCAAACAAGAAGGGTTCTCTCTTTCTCCTCTGAACCCATCAGAGATATTTCTTTGGACCTCTCTAAGGCATAATACATGTTCTCTCAATTGTCTTTCCCCACTTCAGTCATATAGCTGCCTCAGCGATCTCCCCAAAACACAGCTTTGACTGCATCAAACTACACTGTCTCTTGAGGTGCAATGCACAGAGCACCCATCCTGGAGTTAGGAAGACTCATCTTGAGTTCAAATCTGGCTTCATTTACTAGCTGGGTGTCCCTGGTCAGGTCACTTCACCCTGTTTGCCTCAGTTTCCTCATCTGTAAAAGGAGCTGGAGAAAAAAAAAGGCAAAACCTTCCCAAAATCTTTGCCAAGAAAACCCTAAATGGCATCATAAAGAATTGGACATTGCTGAAATGACTGGACAGTGGCTCCTGATTACTTTCAGGATCAAATATAAAATCCTCTCTATGGCTTTTGAAGGCCTTTAAAACCTGCTCCCTTCCTCCCCTTACTGCCCTCCAAGCACTCTGGGATCCCTCTGACTCTGGTCTAATTGCTCTTTCCTCCTGTTTGACTCCTTATCCCCATCTTGGTCATTTGCACTGGCTGGTACTTTTTTACCCCTGACTTGCAGCTTTCCTGATTTCCTTCAAGACCCAGCTCAGATTTTTCCTTCTGGTTTTCCTGGTTCCCACTCCTCTCTAGGACTTTCCTTCTGAAATTACCTCCCATTCCCATCTACATGTCTGGTAAATACATAGTACTTAGCATGCTATCTTCTCCATTAGAATGGAAGTTCCTTGAGGGTCTGACCAGGATTGTGTTTTTGCCTTTTTTTGTGTCCTTAGTACTTAGGACAGCGCCTGATTCATGGCAAACTCCGAACAAATGCTTGCAGTCTGCCTGAAAATATAATAATAATAATAATAATCAATACTAGTTATTTATTAAAAAAAAAGAGAGATCCCCAAGCAAACTTTGTCCCAGAAAATAGCCAGGTCTCCCTTTATTTCCTCTCCATTATATCCCATGACAATGAATGCTTATATTTCGGTTAACTGCTTCCATCAGCTTTTAAATAGCTCCCTTTCTCCCCAATTTCCTTTCATTTCAATGGAGTTGAGCTGAATTTGCAACTGTATTATCAACTCCTTTCAACATGAAGTCCTTGTTTTCACAGAATGCAATTTGGCTAGGTGCACCCTCCTGATATCATTGGACCTCTTCCAGAAGGAAGGACAAACAACAATTTTTAGATGAAGATACTGAAGACTTAGATGGGAACTGATTTATATAGTGACTAATCTGAGCTTCCACCCCAATCTTGTAACTTCAAGTCTATCAAGTCTTTTGTATTTTTCTCTCCAAATCATTACCCTCTCCCCCATTCTAGTAATGATTAAAATATATCCATCAAGGGCATGGTTCTCTTCAACAATGAGACGACTCAAACCAGTTCCAAATGTTCAGTGATGGAGAAAGCCATCTATACCCAAAGAGAGACCTGTAGGAACTGAGTGTGGACCACAACATAGCATTCTCATTTTTTCTATTGATGTTTGCTTGCATTTTGTTTTCCTTCTCAGGTTTTTTTCCTTCCTTCTTGATCCGATTTTTCTTGAGCAGCAAGATAACTATAAATATCTATACATATATTGGATTTAACATATATTGTAACACATTTAACATGTATTGAATTACCTGCCATCTAGGGAGGGGATAGGGGAAGGAGGGGAAAATTTAGAACAGAAAGTTTTGCAAGGGTCAATGTTGAAAAATTACCCATGCATATGTTTTGCAAATAAAAAGCTTTAATAAAATAAAATAATAAATATATCCATCAACATATTTTTCAATTCCACTTGACATATAGTTATTAACTTCCTACTAGATGTTGAGTTTTGTGTCCTATATTGCAGAAGAGTCAAATCCTGAGAAGATGTTGTTTTTTTATCTTTAGGGTCTAGGATACACATAACTATTCCATTCCATTCAACACATCCTTAAAAAAAAAGTAATACACACAAGGGACTTGACCATGGCAAAGCAGTAGCAAACAGCTTCTGTCCTCCAAGAGTTTATAAAAATTTGGGCTATATTATGTGTAAACAATTAAGTAAATATAAGATCATTTGAGGGAGGAAAGGTAGCCCAGTAGATCTTGGAAGGAAGATAAAAAATCCAAGAGGAGATAGAGGCAGACATTCATAGAGACAAGAGATGGAGTTTTGAGATTGAGGAAAAGCAAGACCAGTATGACAGAATGTACAATTTGAGAAATCGGATAATATTAAATCAGTCTGGAAAGAAGATTGACTGTGAAGGGCTTTACTTGCCAAGCTGAGAAGTTTGCAGTTTATCCTAGATGTAAGTGGGAGCCATTAAAGATTCTTGAGCAGAGGAGATGCACATATAGATAGTACAATAATATATGATTGGTGCCTCAGAAAGGGAAATTTGTTGTTTTTCAGCCATTTTCAATCATGTCTGATTCTTTTTGATTCTATTTGGGGTGGTCTTTTTTTTGGCAAAAATTCTGGAGTGATTTGCCATTTTCTTTTCCAATTCATTTTACAGATAAGGAAACTGAGGCAAATAGGGTGAAGTGACTTGCCCAAGGTCAAGCTAATAAGTATCTTAGGCCAGATTTGAATTCAGGAGGATGAGTTTCCACTGTACCTCCTAAGGATGTGTTAATGTGAAGTGGGAAGAAGATTGTCATTTCATAGAAGAAGGAACCAAAAGAGGAATAGTTGAAACTATAAAGAATGGGTTTGAATTTAAGCTACAAGGAAGGAGGATTTTACAAGGAAGAAAGAAGAAAGAAGAAAGACATATATATGTCTGAATCAACCAACCTTTATTTCTCTCTTTTTTTTTAATTAAAGTTTTTTATTTGTAAAACATAGGCATAGGTAATTTTTCAGCATTGGCCCTTGTAAAGCTTTCTGTTACAAATTTTTCCCTCCCCTAGATGGCAGGAAGTCTAATACATGTTAATTATGTTAAAATACTTGACAGATCAAATATGTGTATACATATTTATACAGTTATCTTGCTGTACAGGAAAGGAAAAAAAAACCTGAGAAGGAAAACATAATGCAAGCAAACATCAATAGAGAGAGTGAAAATGCTATGTTGTGGTCCATACTCAGTTCCCACAGGCCTCTCTCTGGGTGTATTTGGCTTTCTTCATCACTGACAATAGGAACTGGTTTGAAACATTTCACTGTTGGAGAGAACCATGTTCCATCAGAATTGATCATCACATAGTATTGTTGTTGCCGTGAATAATGATCTCCTGGTTCTGCTCATTTCACTCAGCATCAGTTCATGCAAGTCTCTCCAGGCCTCTCTGAAATCGTCCTGCTGGTCGTTTCTTACAGAACAATAATATTCCATAACATTCATATACCATAAGTTATTCAGCCATTCTCCAATTGATGGGCATTCATTCAGTTTCCAGTTTCTTGCCACTACAAAAAGGGCCGCCACAAACATTTTTGCACATGTGGGGCTCTTTCCTTCCTTTAAGATTTCTTTGGGATATAGGCCCAGTGGGTCGAAGGGTATGCACAGTTTGATAGTCCTTTGGGCATAGTTCCAAATTGCTCTCTAGAATGGCTGGATCCTTTCACAGTTCCACCAAGAATGTATCAGTGTCCCACCGACTTTTATTTCTCAATGTATACCTTTTCTCTTCTCTCCTAAAGATCCATCCCTTAGCATAAAGTATATAAAAGGGAAGGAGGATGGAGAAATTCAGATTAACCAACATATCAAAAGAGTCTGCCATTATCTATAGTGTTCCATACTTATAGTTCCTCATCTCAGCAAAGAAAGAAAGGAAATGCCTTCTAATACCTCTTTTTTGAGGCTGAGAAAAAGCAATTATTAAGTAATGACTCTATTACTATACACTGGGCAAGATTCTAGGAATACAAAGACCCTACCTTCAAGAAACTTATATTCTCCCGACTTGGAAAAAACATGTACTCACACAAGAGTACAAAATACAAAATGCATACAAAGAAACCAGAAAATGATCTCTTGGTGGAGGAGGCACTACCTTCTGGAGGTGGGGAGGTCAGGAAAGTCCTGTAGGAAGCAGCTTTTGAGCCGAGCTGGGAAGGAGTGGAAGACTTCTAAGAGGTGGGGATAAGGAGCAAGTGGATTCCAGGCTGGGAAGACACTGAGACTAGAGATGGGAGGTTCAGAATGGGAAACAGTCATCGGAGCAGTTTGTCTGGATTATAGAACACACAAAAAGGAGAAATGTGTAATAAATTTGGAAAAGGTTCTTCCCAGGCTTTAGATCCAAACAAGAATTCTAGGGGCAATAGGGAGCCACTGAATTTATTGAGCAGGAGAATAACACAACTTTTTGATGAGAGTGTGGGAAATGGACAGTAATGGGGGAAGACCCCTGCAGAGGGAGGGGAGATCTTAAAGAGCTGGAATTTGAATCTAGGTCCTCCCACATCAAGCACACATTCTACTGTTCTACATACAATAAGAAAAAGGGAAACCTTCAGTAGGGTGTCAGTCATATTGCAGAGTTCAAGAAAAATGACACTTTAGATGCTGTATTTTTAAAATTTATTAAAACTTTTTATTTGCATAACATATGTGTGGGTAATTCTTCAACATTAACCCTTACAAAGCTTTCTGTTCCAAATTTTTCCCCCCTACTCCCCACCCCTCCCCTATATGGCAGGATATCCACTACATGTTAATTATGTTAAAATACTTGACCAATCGAATAGATGTATACATATTTCCACACTTATCATTTTTGTGCAAGAAAAATCTTATCTACAAGAAAGAAAAATCAGAGAAAGGAAACCCAATGCAAGCAAACATCAATAGAGAGCATGAAAATGTTATGTTGTGGTCCATATTTCACATCCCTCTCTCTGGGTGTATATGGCTTTCTTCACTGAACAATTGGAAGTGGTTTGAGACATTTCTTTGTTGAAGAGAGCCATATTGATCATCATATAGTCTTGTTGTTGCTGTGTATAATGATCTCCTGGTTCTGCTCGTTTCACTCAGCATCAGTTCATGCAAGTCTCTCCAGGTCTCTGAAATCGTCCTGCTGGTCATTTCTCACAGAACAATAATATTCCATAACATTCCTATACCATAATTTATTCAGCCACTCTCCAATTGATGGGCATCTATTCAGTGTCCAGTTTCTAGCCACTACAAAAAGAGCTCAACAATGACTCTTGCAAAACTTTCTGTTCCAAATTTTCCCTTCTTCCCTCCAGCCTCTCCCCTAGATGGCAGGTAGTCCAATACATGTTAAATATATTAAAATATATTTCATATGAGTATTGCCAAGTTTTTCAAATTTCCTAAAGCTCACCTGCATTGCAGTTATATTGGTATATCATAATTTATCCAGATGACTCCCTGACTCTCTTTTTTTTCCAGTTCCTTGTGCCACAAAATGGGCTGCTATAAATATTTTTGTCGATTTGATCTTACATTACATCTAAGGATCCTCCAATTTCTGATATCCTAAATTCTAAAGTACTTCCCTATTTCAGTAATATATGTTCTGAGTCCTTCCAACTTCAACATTCCATATTATAGGACCCCCCCAGTATCTGATTTTCTATATTCTTTGATTTGCTTACTTACCTCTTTAGGATACAATTCAAGCACTATCTTGTCAATGAAAGCTTTCCTGGCCCCTCCAAAGATTAGTGCCCTTTTTCCTAGTCTGCTTTGTGGTTAACCACATTGTATATGTATATATTGACTTTATATTTGTATATGTGTATATATTGACTTTTTATATTTATACCACATGAAATTTTATGTACTTAGCATTTTTCCTAATAGAATGTGAACTCATTGCAAGTAGGGGTTGTTTCAGTCTGTTTAGAGCCATCATCTAGCATGGTGTTTGCCACAGAGAAAGAGCTCAATAAATACTATTGATTACAGTTCTCATATCCCTCCAAATTGTGTCAGTCTATAAATGAAAGAAAAAGTCGGTCTTGTGCTTTAGAATATAATTATAACAAGGCTATATTGTTTATCTTTTTTACTTTTGGGGAAGAGAAGGCCTAAAGCATGGCAGGTTCTCTGGCTCCTTAGGTCATCATCATCATCATCATCATTAGGCTTTCTATAGTCCTATAAGGTTTGGAAAACACTTTACTTATATTTTTAGTTCACTTGATCCTCATAACAACTCTGGGAAGTAGGTACTATAATCATGCCCATTTTACAGATTTATATTTTACACACTGAGGCAAGCAGATATTAAGTAACTTCTGGCTCACACAAGATTTAAGCTCAGGTATAGTACTCCATCCTCTGGGCTAAATCCTAAACTCTTTTATAGTTAGTTTAGAGAGGTCTTGAGTAAAATTGGGAGTTAGCTCTCTGTGTTTTTTTTCCTTAAGAGTAATCCTAACAACTCTCCTTTCCAACCCTTCTCCAGCAGCCATTCTCCTGTGTTCAAAACACTAGGTTGTTTTTTTTTGTTGTAGTTGTAGTTGTTGTTGTGTTTTTGTTTTTGTTTTGTTTTTTGTTGTTGTTGTTTTTAAAACAGTCCTCAACTCCACCCTATCAGTTAAGGACATCAACCCCTGCTGGGTTTGGACATGGAGATAAGGAGAGGCCCTGAAAGGGAGGTCAGGGGAGAGGAGAATCACTATGAGGAGGCATTCCAGGAAAAGACCCAGGGTACACAGAGTCCTGACCCTTTTAACTTTTGGGAAACAAAACACTTTTTCTCTCTCTCTCCTCCCCCACCCCCAAGCAATCCCATCTCCTTCAGGAAGCCTTCCTCTGTTGACCTGGCAGGGCTTGGAAGATGATTTTCCTTCTTCCACCTGGTGGAGGGTATGAGAATATTGGATAGGGAGGATGAGAGAGAAGAAAAGTTCCAAGCCCCCTCTGAGCTGAGAAACTTGGGTGTCTACAAAAATGGGAATGGGGGATCTTAGGAAAAAGGAAAGTAACAAAAATGTTCCAGAGGCCAAATCTAAGAAAGAAGCAATTAAAAGCCAGTACCTCAATTTTCTATTTACAAATGGTGAAGGCATGAGTAACTAGCACGATGATGAACTAGGGACCCTATGCAAAGAAGTCCATTTGACTTCATAGATCTCACTGTGCCTCAGTGAGATTGGACCCATATCTATATCATGACTCTACAAAAGGAGCAGGACCAGTTAAAAGGGTGGAACACACCTGTTGTGCAATTCATCCATCTATTTTCACTTTTATCCACTTGTCCATCCACCCACATATCCATCCATCCATCATCCATCCACACATCCAGCTGCCCCTCTCCCAATCTATCCTCACCTCCATCCACTTATCCATCCAATCACATATTCATCCACCCATCCATCCATCTATCCACATATTCATCCATCTATCCATGCACTCACATATCCCTCCATCCAACTATCCATTCTCGTATCCATCCACTCATCCATCTATACGTGTGTATATATTTATATTTTTATTGACATCTGTTGTGTTTCTATTAACTTCATTTCTAAATATGTTCCTTTTCCTCCTCTTCCTTAGAAAACCAACCTTGCAACAAAGACTAAGAAAGAAAGAGGGAAAAAGAATCACCTCAATTCAGCAAAATTAACCAATATAACAACTGAATCAGTTGTTAATATATAGATAATATACAGGCTGATCCCAAAAGTCTTTGTATGGTTTTAACCCGTAAAAATTTAATAGGTTCTATACCCACAATCCTTCACTTTTGTAAAGAACTAGGGAGAGGTACATTTTCTTCTTTTTTCTTCAGCTGCAGGTTTGGTCATTATAAATACATAACATTTAATTGTGTATTGGTTTGGTACCTTCCATATATATATATGTAGAGAGAGAGAGAGAGAGAGAGAGAGAGAGAGAGAGAGAGAGAGAGAGAGAGAGAGAGAGTTGAAATCACTGTGCAAATTGTTTTTCCTGGTTCTGCTGACATTATTTCATATGAATTCACTTTCATTCTTCCCCCTTTCTTCATATTTGTAATTTCTAATGACGTGCTCTTCCATGTTTTGTTTAGCTGTCCCTCAATTGAAGGGTGTTTATTTCATTTCCAGTTATTTGAACAGTATTATATATCAAAAACTTCTATGTGGGAATCTTGTGACCCAAAGTGAGTGGTGAGTGTTAGGCAGGAAGCTTTGTGAAGATCAATAAAGGAAAAAACAAAAGTGATATTGTCATTTCAGTGTACCATAGACCACTTGGACAGAAAGAGGAAATAGTTGAGGGATTCCGGAAAAAGATCATAAGCCTGGAACATGTATTGGGGATTGTAGACTTCAGTTACCTAAATATCTACAGGAATTCTTTTTTCCTGCTCAAAGCAGAAAAACTAATGATTTCTTGACTTTTAAAAATGATGTCATCCTTTAAAAAGTGGAGGAAAACGATAAGAGGGACTTATTTTGGTTCTGATTGTCACCCACACAAAG
The DNA here is from genome assembly GCA_023553655.1 of Myrmecobius fasciatus. Lineage (NCBI taxonomy): Eukaryota > Metazoa > Chordata > Mammalia > Dasyuromorphia > Myrmecobiidae > Myrmecobius > Myrmecobius fasciatus. The sequence continues at coordinate 97,090 of JAJPUD010004150.1, read as the reverse complement.
GAGCTGATTTTGGGGTGAAAATGGGAAATGGGGGGAGGGCACAGTAAGACCTTAATCTTAGAAATGATGACTGAGGGGAGGAAGGCCAGGCCTAGACTGATATACTTCTTGTGCTGGAGAGAAATTGTGTTTCAAAAAAATGATAGAAAAGGAGGAAACCATGGCCTCAAATTCTCCAGGGGAAGTCAGCTGAGGAGGTAGGATAGGTTCCAAAAATAAAATTCTAAAGACCCAAAGAAAAATGATTCAGAGGAGGAGAAGCTAAAGAAACCAACAAATGTACATTGGCTGACTTCAATTTTTTTTTTTTCTAAAGCGATTGGGGTTAAGTGACTTGCCCAGGGTCATACAACTAGAAAGTGTTAAAAGTGTCTGAGGACAAATTTGAACTCAGGTCCTCCTGATTTCAGGGCTGGTACTCTATCCACTGCACCACCTAGCTGCACTTTTTTGTAAGCTCCATTTTCAGGAAGGGCAAGAGTTAGATTACTACACTTGCTGAACCACACTCAGTGATAAACAGGAGAGGTATATCAGTACTGGAGAGCACCACATTTCCTGATTTCCAACCAAGAATGGAGTCTTCAAACAATAAGTCAGTGAACTTGACTTGAGTTCTTTGTGTAGAGGAATTGGGCTCCCCAAGTTGGGCTTTGTTGGGGCAACCCAGAACAGTAAATTTTCCTTGATATGGATTTTACCACCCCCTCAACATGCTCCCCCCCAAAAAAAAGAGACCGGGAAGGTAAGAGACCAATGGACCTCCCACCCCGGAACTCTACTTCCAACTCCCTCAGTCCACAAATTAAAATGCAAAATCAGTATTATAGAATATTTCATAGATTTATCACAATTAGTGAGTATTCTCATTTTCTCTTGTAAGTCTTATCTCTTCTATTTCCCAACCTCCACACAACCCCAAAGGAAAATATCCTGGAACCATAGTTTAAAAATCATTTATTGGTGATTCAATGAAATTAGACTTTTAAAGATATAGGATTATAACTTCTAAGCTATACCCTACCACTTCCAGGGATGTCTAATGCCCTACTTCATTTCATAATTATGTCTCCTTTCTCCACCAAGAAATAATGTCTCCCAGACACCATTTTCAGAGAAGAGTTATTACTCCTGTCCCAATCCCCTAATTCTGGTAGACACATCTGTCTCCCATTCTGAGGCCCTTCCGACTTCTGACATTCTATGGCTGAAAGTCCCTCCCAGCTCTCTCATTCCCTGTTCTAAGGGCTATCTCTGTTCTGAGATTCCTTGTTCTAAAGCAGTGGTCTCCAAAATCAGATTACTGAGGGCATCCCGCTCTCCCATTTTTTTTTCTCCAGAACAACCATACCTTCCTTTAATTCCCAGCCCTCTTCCACTTCTCTTCCTCTCTCTGCTGTTCAAGTTCCTGCCTCCCCATCCCTTGTCTGAGTCCAGTGATGGCCCCTTAGGGTGGTTAGAATCTGAATTAGTTGTTACTTATAGCAACCGCAGGTACCACCGGGAAAACTGGGAAAAATCTTGATCACCTCTTGAGTCAGAGCCCTGTCTCTGCTTTCTCACCCTCTTTGTTTGGGGTGGATCCAGTGAATCACTCTGGAGGAGCAAGCTTGGATGGGTTGAGATGTGGACCAGAAAGTAATTACATTATTTTTCTGCCAAAATTCACTGCTCTTCCTAGTTTCCCTGTGACTGTGGAGGGAACCTCAACACCATCTCCCCAGGTTGAGGACCTCATCCTCCATTCTCCCTCTTCCTCTCCCATCCAATCCGTAGTCAGGTTTTATCCTTTCTACTCCCATAACGTCTTTCGAGTCCTTTCTCCCTCGCTAATAGCCACCATCCTGTTCTAGGTCCTCATAATCTCTTACCTGGTCTATGACATCCTGCTCGCCTACAGCCTCAAAGTTCTTCCCATAAAAATCCATCCCCCACAGGGCTGCCAAAGTGATGTTCCTAAAGCAAAAGTCTCCCTCCCATCCCCTATTCAAGAAACTTCAGTGGTTCCCTATTATCTTTAGGATTAACTATTATTTCATCATTTTTTAGTTTCTATTTGTATGTCTTTATATGTGAATATATACTTTTATTTGGTTATTTATATTTAATTGATTCTTTTGCTACATTCTTCTTTTTTTTTTTTTTAATTGTTGAGGCAATTGGGGTCACACAGCCAGGAAGTGTTACGTGTCTGAGGTCACATTTGAACTCAGGTTTTCCTGACTTCAGATCGGTGCTCTAAGCACTGTGCCACCTAACTACTCCTAAAACTTTTTATTTTCAAAACATATGCACAGATAATTTTTCAACATTGACCCTTGCATAGGCTTGTGTTTTCGATTTTCCTCTCCTTCTCCCACCCCTGTCCCAGATGGCAAGCAAATATAAGTTTTATGATACTTAAAATTATCTAAATGCTGTTCTAAGGTTCCTCCCAGCCCTGACATCCCCTGTTCTCCTGTTCTAAGTTCCCTCCCAGCCCAGACATCCCCTGTTCTAAGCTCCTTCCCAGCTCTGACATCCCCTGTTCTAAGCCCCCTCCCAGCTCTGACATCCCCTATTCTAAGCCCCCTCCCAGCTCTGACATCCCTGTTCTAAGCCCCCTCCCAGCCCAGACATCCCCTGTTCTAAGCTCCCTCCCAGCCCTGACATCCCCTGTTCTAAGCCCCTTCCCAGCCCTGACCTCCCCTGTTCTAAGCTCCCTCCCAGCCCTGACCTCCCCTGTTCTAAGCTCCTTCCCAGCCCTGACATCCCCTGTTCTAAGCCCCCCCCCCCAGTCCTGACATTCCCTGTTCTAGGTTCCCTCCCAGCTCACCCATCCCCTATTCTCAGGGCAGTTCTCACAGTTTACTCTTCCTATGCAGCTTCCTTCTAATCCCAAACTCTCCTTTTGGATCACTGATGTCACAGGCCTCAGGCAAGGTCAGATGGGAGGTCTTTTTCTGGTGTTTGTGGGGGTTTCCCTGCAACTCTGAAATTACAGTCTATAAATTTAGATCCTGGTATCCCACAGACTCTCCCCACATGAAGCCATCAGTCTCACGAAGGCCAATTAGTGCAGGGCCTGTGGGTGCTCAGGAAATTCCGGTTGACTGAATAAAGGGCCAGGAGACCAGAGGGGCTGGTTGAGCCGGGGCCAGTGGTCAGACAGGTTTTTCCAAACTTCTCTGTAAGACTGGAGTCACCCAGTCCTAGAACATCAGAGCCTGGAGCCACCCCGGTAATCCTGCTGTCAAAACTTGAGTTTTACAAATGGGGACCAGAGAGAAAAAAGGATCTGCCTAATTATCGATAGTGATTTTAGGCCAGGCGTGTGACTTGAGCCCATAAGGCAAGACTCTCAGGCCGGGGCTCTGGGAGGTGTATACGTGCAAAAGGATCTGTGTTAATGTAGCTGAAGGTACAGAATGTACGTACCTGGAGACCAGCTCGGAACACAGCTCTGAAACAGCCTCTTCTGGGGCCTTTCCCTGCTCCCCCCCCCCTTTCCCTTCTCCCTAGCATCCGGGGCCTTCTCTTTGGAGGTCACCTCCCATCTCTCTGTAGGCATCTGGAACACAAGCATTTATTTATATAAGCATAATTATTTAGATATAATATAATTAAAGTATAGTGTAATATATATAAATATTATTTATAGAAGTATAATTATATAAGTAAATAAATAAGCTGAAGAAAACAGCATTTCTCACTAGAATGTAAGTTGCTTGAGGACGAGAGTTATTTTCCAATTAAAGAAAATTTTTGAACATAACAGAGGAGAATTTCCATATACAAAGTACAACAACAACAAAAGGTAATTGGATATGAAAGGAAACCTTTTTACAAACAACTCTTTTTCCCTTTTAAGTACATGATAAATCCAACACATAACTCTTTTTTTCATTTAATCCTATTTTTTTTTCAATTTCATGTAAAGATAGATCTCAACATTCATTTTTGGTAAGCTTTTTGAGATCCAAATTTTTCCCCTTTCTTCCTCCTTTTCGAAGACAGCAAGTAGTTTGATACAGGTTATACATGTATAATTATTCAACACATGATTTTCTTTCTTTTTAAATTTAATTTAGTTTTTTTTTTAATGAAAGCCTTTTATTTTTCAAAACAGTGGACAATTCTTCAACATTAGCGCTTGCAAAACCCTGTGTTCCAATTTTCCTCCCTCCTCCACACCCTTCCCTTGATGGCAAGTAGTCCAATAGATGTTAAATTTGGTAGAAATATATAATACATGATTTTCAAAGCTGTTCTACTTGTGTGTGTTTCTTTCTGACTTTTCTGTTCTCCTCAACATTAAAAATGAATTAATGACTCTCTCTCTCTTTCTGTTTCTCCCTCTCTCTGTTTTTCTCTCACTTCTGCTCTCTCTCCCCCATCCACCCCTTCCTTCTGGAAAAAAAGGAAAATCTCTTATAATAAATAAGCATAATTAAGTCAAACAAATTTTGACTTTGTGTCTGGAAATGTAGGTCTGATTCTGTTGCTCTGTTCCATTTTGTCTCCATCTAGAGGGTGGGCAGCAGATTTCATATTTAGTCCTCTAGAACAAGGTTGCATTGCTCAGAGTTGTTAAATCTTCCAAAGTTATTTGTCTTTATAATATTGTTGTATAAATAGTTCTTCTGATTCTGCTTATTTTCTTCTTCATCACTTTATACAGATTTTTTCAGTTTTCTCTGAAATGGTTTAAAAATTTATTTTTCAATTATTGGGAATTTTTTTTCCTTCTCATATCTCTCTGGGAAAAAAAAGGATGAAGGAAAAGAAGGAAGGAAGGAAAGAAGAAAAAAACTGAGAAAAGGAGGGAGGAAAGGTGGAAGGAAAGAAGAAAAAAGAATATGAGGAAGAGGAGGGAGAAAAGAAGAGAGGAAAGGGGGAGGGAGGAAGCAAGAAAGGAAAGAAAGAAGGAAAAATGAAAGAAGGGAGGAAAGGAGAAGTGACAGAGGAAAGGAGAAAGGGAGGGAGAATGGAAGGAAAGAAGAAATGAAGGAAAGAAAAAAGGGGAAAGGAGGAAGGGAAAAAAAAGAGGGAGAGAGGGAAAGAGGGAGAAAGAATTACAAAATGCCATAAGCACAACTGAGCAAAAAATCTCCACATTGGTCCTAACCAAAAAATATATTTCTTTTTCTGCATATTAGTTTGTGGCCTCTGTGACATGAACTGGTGAGTATTCTTTGTCAGTCCTCTAAAATCACAATTAATTGGTAGCAGCTAGGTGGCCCAGTAGATAGAGTACCAGCCCTGAAGTCAGGATGGGCCTGAGTTCAAACCTGGCCTCAGATACCTAATGTTTTTTTAGCTATGTGACCTGGGCAAGTCATTGAATCCCAATTGCCTCAGGGAAAAAAAAATCATGATTGATTATTTAATCAAAGTTCTTAAAAGTCTTTCAAAATTGCTTGTTTTTATATTGATTTTACAATATAAATTGTTCTGGTTCCGCTTACTTTGTTTTTTATCAGTCCATACAAATTTTCCCAGGTTTCTAGGAAACCATCCCTTTTGTCATTTCTTTTAGCACAGTAGAATTTATGTATCATCACATGGATATACCACAATGTGTTTAGTCATTCCCCAATTGCTGGGCACCCCCTTGTTTTCCAGTTTTTGCCACCACAAAGAAAGCTGCTATAGATAATTTTGTAGATATAGGACCTTTTTCTCTTTCTTTGATCTCTTCAGGGTACAGCTGGAGCACTGATATACCAGGATCAAAGAATTTAGAAACTTTCTGTACGTAATTCCAAATTCCTTTCCAGAATGATTGGACCCATTCACAGCTCCACAAACTATGCATCAGAAAATGTCTATTTTCCTTCTTTCTTCCCTCCCTCCTTCACTTCCTCCAAAACTCATCTTTTTTTATTTTTGTCATCTTTAATGATGTGAGATGCAACCTCAAAATTCCTTTAGTTTTTCAATCATTATTAGTGATTCAGAGTATTTAAAAAATATATGTCTAGAGATAGCATGGATTTCTTCCCTTTAGAATTTCTTGTTCATATGTGGAAATTATTTATCAATTGAGAATGACTTTTATTTTTATACATTTGAATTAGTTCTTTATGTATCTTGGAAATGAGAAACATCATGCAAAGATTATTTTTCCTAAGTAAATTTTCCTTCCAAGCTTAGTTGCATCGTCAAGAAACATTTATTAATTGTCTATATGTGTCAGTCTCTATCCTAAGCAGGAGGGATGTAAAAAGAGGAAAAATGGAAAGTCCCTTCTCTCTCTCTCTCTCTCTCTCTCTCTCTCTCTCTCTCTCTCTCTCT
>JAJPUD010004150.1:52390-79592 GCA_023553655.1 Myrmecobius fasciatus | reverse complement strand
ATCCATCCTCAAAGCCACTGAGTACTTTTCTGATGTGTTACAGTTCCCCACAGCCCAGACTTTTTTTTTAAGTTTCCCTGAGATCCATCCCCAAAGTGACCAGGTACTTTTCTGATAACCAGAGGGTTCCTCGTGCATTATAGTTCTCCTCGGCCTACTTACTCAGCCTCCTTTTCAGACTGTAAACCTCACGGAGGGTTATATTCTTCTTGTCAGCCCTCCCAATGTCTTGCACCCAAACATTTGTTGGGTCATTCTGGAGCCTCAGGAGGGGAACGTGCTGGAGAGGTGGGGGACCGTGGGAACAGTTGGAAAGCTGTCAGTTTTGGCTGAACTGCTGTGCTCACAAAGGAGGTCTATGTCTGGAGCTGTGATGTGAGAATAAAACAAAAGCCAAATCCCTAAACTCATCAAGACAACTTAAATCAATTTAAAAAAAAAAGCCAAATGATAGCGTAATGTCTCTGAGACTCAATTTGCTCATCTGAAAAAAACCACTGCCAACACTAGCTGTGGGACTTTGGCTCTTTCTGGGCCTCAGTTTACTCATCTGTTAAATGGGCTCGGTGGCTTCTCAGGCCCCTTCCAGCTGCACATCTCCCATCCTATTGATTACTGGAACGTAGAGGGGCAGAAGGGCCACTGCCCCTTCCCTCACAATGTCCACTTCCCTCTCCCAGGGACGAAGAACCCAGAGCTAAGTAGGATGTTTTATTAAGTTAAAAGTTTTGCTGTGCAGGGAGAGCACCCCGCCTTCACTGTTTGGCTTCCGTGGTCTGGCTTTAGGACTTCAGGGTCCCAGGCTCCTCCCTCCCAATGTCCATCTGTCCGTCCATCCATCCACAGGCCCCAGGTAGCAGGGGCAGCCAGAGGGCCCACAGCAGGCAGCAGCGAAGGAGTTGGGGGGTGGGGAACAGGGAGGGGATGGAAAAGCTGGCCCTTCTCTTCCAGGCTGCCTGACCCCCAGGACCGAGCCGGGGCTCAGAGGCCACGGGGGGAGGAGAGAGCCCACTCAGTCCTAGGCATTCTTAAAAAACAAAACAAGACAAAAAAAAAGGAAATAAAGTGTTTTTTCTTTGGGGGGAGGGGGAGGAAAAAATCTCTATAAAAATCTTTTCACATATAAAATCCCGAAGAAGGTGCAAGTTAAGACCCAGTGTGACGGGCGCGCTCAGATCTGCAGAGTGTGTGTGTGTGTGTGTGTGTGTGTGTATGCGCGGCCCACGAAGGCATGGTGAGAAAGCTTGGCTTCTGGTCTCCTCGGGACTGGGGGGACCACGTCTCCCTTCTGCCGGACAATCCAACAGGGGATGGAGCGACTGGAGCCTGGAAGACAGGAGGTGGGAAATCAGAAGGGACTTTGCCCGAGAGTGAAGGCCAGTCCTCCCCCCAAAGGCACAGAGAGGGCAAGCAGCTCCCTCAGATCCCACAGCCAAGGCAGGGCTCCGACTGGGGTCTCCCATTTTCTAGTTCTCCATTCTTTCCTCGTCTATTGAACAGGAGTAATAGGCCCTGCCTGGTCCACCTTGAAGGGTGCTTTGGAAGAGTGACAAAGACCCTTAGGGATCATCCAATCCGAATCCCACATTTTACAGAAAGGGAAACTGAGGCCCAAAGCAGCACACCAAGCAGCAAACATTTACTAAGCACCTACTGTGTGCCGGGCATTGTGCTGAGTGTGGGATGAAGCAAAAGACAGCTCCTGCCCTTAAGTGGCTTACAAGCTAATGAAGGAGCCAGAGCCGGTCAGATTCTCAGTCCTGCTGTTCCTGACCCCCAGCCCCCGGCCCCCTCCCCTCCCCCCCACCTCTAGTTGTCCAGATTGTTCCGCATTGACTCCTTTTCCCGCAGGGCGGCCATGGCCAGACGCAGGTGCTCCTTCAGCTGCTCGATCTCCCGCTCTGACCGAGACTTGATGTGGTTCAGCTCCACGTAGACATCCTGGTACTTCCCTGAGGCGAAGCGCTTATCCTGCACAGAGCACAGGCCTCCTCAGGGCTCCTTCCTGAGAGCAGGTGGGGAAGCTCGGAGGCAGGGGGATGGACGGGCCAGGCCCTCAGGTCTGGGGGCCAGGCCGGCGATGACGCAGGAGATGGGCTGCCAGCGTGGCCCCAGATGATCTCGCTAGCCAAGGTCTAAGTCTTCTGCCCGGCCCCCAAGGCCTCTCCTAGCCTCTCCGGCCCTCGGGCAGCCTCCCTGATCCCCCTAGTCAGGGATGACCTTCCCTTTTGCACTGCCTGGGAACCCTTTGAAGGCCCCTCCCCCAGGCACCGATGTTTTCAGATTAAGTAATGGGCCTGAGGCAGGACAGCCCGGCTGGGGGAGCTTATCTATGCGGGCTTCTGGACTCCCAGCAGGGGCTCTGGGCAGTGAGGGTGAGTCACTGCTGAAAGTCTGAGTCAGTGGGGGCTGGGAGGGAGCTTAGAACAGGGGATGTCAGAGCTGGGAGGGAGCTTAGAACAGGGGAGGTCAGAGCTGGGAGGGAGCTTAGAACAGGGGAGGTCAGAGCTGGGAGGGAGCTTAGAACAGGGGATGGCAGAGCTGGGAGGGAGCTTAGAACAGGGGAGGTCAGAGCTGGGAGGGAGCTTAAAACAGGGGGTGTCAGAGCTGGGAGGGAGCTTAGAACAGGGGATGTCAGGGCTGGGAGGGAGCTTAGAACAGGGGGTGTCAGAGCTGGGAGAGAGTTTAGAACAGGGTAGGTCAGAGCCAGGAGGGAGCTTAGAACAGAGAGTGTCAGAGCTGGGAGGGAGCTTAGAACAGGGGAGGTCAGAGCTGGGAGGGAGCTTAGAACGGGGGTGTCAGGGCTGGGAGGGAGCTTAGAACAGGGAGTGTCAGAGCTGGGAGAGAGCTTAGAACAGGGGATGTCAGAGCTGGGAGGGAGCTTAGTACAGGGAGTGTCAGAGCTGGGAGGGAGCTTAGAACAGGGAGTGTCAGAGCTGGGAGAGAGCTTAGAACAGGGAGTGTCAGAGCTGGGAGAGAGCTTAGAACAGGGGGTGTCAGAGCTGGGAGGGAGCTCCCAAGGCTAAAGCTATACACATACTATAAAACTACCAATGTTTAATGTTATGATGTTTTCTTTTTTTTAATCATAAAAAATATAAAAGTTTTAATTTCGAATACAGCCTATGCTGTATATACATACACACACACATATAACAGGCAGATAGACAAAACTCTTTGGGGTGCCCAGGTCCTGTCATTTTTATGAGCTGGTTGACCAGGGGAGAATGGCCTAGCGTTTTGGGCATCTGGAGCATCTCCTGCTGACTCACACTCACAAACTACACTCCCCTCCCCCTCCTCTCCCTCTCCCCAACACAGGGGCATTTACAGGCGTCTCAACCAGACATTGCAAGGATGTCTGCAGCCTCCTTTGTGCTGGGGGTGGGGGAAGGGTCCCCGGCCCTCCCCCAGTGCCCAGCGGGCTCCTCACAAGGCCGGTTCCACAGCCCCTGCCCTCCCCCTCCCCACCTCCATGCCCCAGAGCCCCCTCCGGGCTCCCGCCAGTGGTCCCACCTTCTGGATCATCTGCAGTTCATCCCGGAGACACTGAACTTCCTTCTTGAGATACAGCAGCTCATTCTCTTTTACCCGGAGCAGCATCTGGGGAGGGAGGGAGGGAGGGCGGCACTGACCACTCGGCTCTGGGGGAGCCAGGCTCGGGACAGCGAGACGATGCTTCCCCGCTGGTGCCCTCCAGCCCGCAGGCTAATCTCTGCTTGGCATTCAAGGCTCTGATCACTCTCCCCTCCCTATCAGGGTCTCGCTGAAGGTCTGCGACTTCCAGAACACATTTTATCCCACTCTGAGCTCAGCAAAATGAGTTTTCTCTACAACAAACCTGAGAAGGCGGCCGTGAAAGTATTACGATTCCTTTTCCTTCTTGGCTTCAAGGGGGAGGTGAAAGAAAGCTTATTCCCTGACCCTCACCCCTCAACAATGACTGATATCAGTCAAAAAATTCATGAATAAAACATATATATATATATATATATATATATATATATATATTTTTTGCTGAGGCAATTAGGGCTAAGTGCCTTGCCCAGGGTTGTACAGCTAGGAAGTGTTAAGTGTCTGAGACCAGATTTGAACATAAAATGTATTTCTTAAAAGACATTATTATAGCTGCCATTTTATAGATTAGGAGACTGAGGCTGGAAGGTAAAGGCCTGAAACCACCTGGCAGAAGTGAGACTCCCATCCAGGTTTCTCCTGACTCCCCCATCATCCCACCCACAGTCACTGCTCCCCCACAGGATGCTCGCCCTCACTCGAGTTTTCCTGAACGATGTTCCTACCGAAAAGCTCACCAGAAGCCTTCTATGCTTGGTTTGGCAAAATCTCAACTTGCCACTGGGCAGATCATCTCCCCACCATCTCCCCTTCCCACAGGACCGTGAGATTTAGAGCTGAAAGGAGCCTCACTGGCCACTCGGCCCACTTCCCACCCATTTTTACAGATCAGGAAACTGAGTCACCCTCCGTGACCAACCCTGCACCTACAACACACACATACCCCAAAAGGGGAAGCTCTGCCAAATGTCACTCAGATGATGGGGGATGGGGGCACTCTGCCTCCCTTCCCCCCTGGATTGACTTCTCTATTTACATACACACTCCCTTGCTCACATACTATTTCTCCCAGCAGACCCGGGGTAGTTCAGTGTCTCCAGCCCAGCTTCTCTGATCCCAAAGCAAGGAGCAGAACCCATGGCCTCCACTCAGCAATGAGACCCTATTCTGTCAGGCTGTTCCAAGTGACTGAAGACCAAACAATAGTCTCATATTTTCTCTTTCTGCCTCTCCCTCTCCCTCCTTCCTTGTTATCTGTTTAATATTTCTAGGTCAGCATGGCCAGAGTTTGAATCCTGCCTCAGATATTAACTAGTGGCATGACTCAGGATAAATAGTTTTGCTTCTATCTGCCTCAGTTTCCTTCTCTGTAATAGGAGAGTCCCACATCTTGGGGCTCCTAGGTGTGAAATGCAGGTTCTAGAGCAATGTCGGCTGGTCCGAGCACGATAATATCCTGTTTCCTCAAGGGGTTCAAGTAAGTCCTTTGGCGGCTGAATAACGATTCCTCCATATAACACCTAAGACACCTGCTGAGGGAAGGCCTGTTCTAGGTGACTTTCAAAAGAAAGGATTATTTTATTCTGTGTCTTTGGATCTCCTGCATCTAGCTCAATAGATGGCACACAGTAGGTGCTTAATAAATCCTTGCTGATGAATCTCAAAGGCCCCTGGAGCTCCAGAGCCATGATTTCTTGGGTTTTTTTTTTCCCTTCTGTGCCTAGTACAAAACTGGGAACACACAGATCTTGAATTCCCCTTTTTGTGATAATGTGTGAACCTGGGCACGTCACTTCTGTTAAAAATAGGACTGATAGTTCACTTTTCTGTTCTTTTTTTTCTCTCATGGTTTTCCCCTTTTGTTTTATTTTTTTTCTCCCAATGTGATTCATAAAGAAATATTATTAAAATAGTTGATATATGGGGCAGCTAGGTGGTACAGTGGATAGAGCACCAGCCCTGAAGTCAGGAGGACCTGAGTTCAAATCTGGTCTCAGACACTTAACATTTCCAAGCTGTGTGACCCTGGGCAAGTCACTTAACACCAATTGCCTTAGCAAAAAGCAAAAAAAAAAAAAAAAAAAAGTTGATATACACATATAATCAGAAAAAAAAATTAATTAAAAAATAGGGATGATAATAGTACTTAATGAATATAAAGACCTCAGTATTTTAGTTTACAGCTGGAAGGGACCTCAGCAGCCATCTAGTCCAAGTAAACTGGGGCCTTGAGAGGTGGCCACAAAGATAAACTGAGGCAGGATTTTAATCCCATTTAAAGTGCTGGACAAATGCTGATGGTTATTATTATTTTAATTTTTACTAGTAATAATTATGATAAGCACATATTAACTGGATTTCTCAATTTCAGGCAAACCTGATAGGACACTGTTCGGCCCCAGAGAGGAAGGGAATGGACACGTGACAGATTTTAGGGTCACCCCAGTAGAGAAGTTTGTGATTACTAGAATCTTTGGGTTTAAGATGGAAGAGAGCTTGTCTGTCAATCAGTCCAAACCTCGTTCACAGATGAACAAACTGAGGCCTACAGTGATGAAATTACTTGTCTAAGGTCATGCTGGTATACAGTAGGATTTTAATAAATGCTTATTGAACAAAAATATTCTTTTTTTTTTTTTTTTTGCTTTTTTTTTGCTGAGGCAATTGAGGTTAAGTGACTTGCCTAGGGTCACACAGCTAGGAAATGTTAAGTGTCTGAGACCAGATTTGAACTCAGGTCCTCCTGACTTCAGGGCTGGTGCTCTATCCACTGCGCCACCTAGCTGCCCCTGAACAAAAATATTCTTGATTGCCTTTTCTCCAAAACCAGCCTGGAACCCAGGGCTCCTGCCATTCATCATAGCAGCTGGGGGGGAAGGGGCGTCTCACCTCCAACTCACAGGAACTCCTCTCATTGTTGCGTCCTAGGCCGTCACTGGAGGCTTGGGAGGCGATGAAGCTTCTCAGTCGGCCGATCTCTTCTGACAGGCGTGAGTGAAGCTCCTGGCAACCACAGCATCAGAATGTTAGAGCTGGAAGGGACCCCCAGAGTCCTGTAGTCCAAACCCTTTATTTAACAGTGCAGGAAACTGAGGAACAGGGAATTCAAGTGACCTAATCAAGGTCACACAGGTGGTAAGAGACGGACTTTGGGGACTCAGAGTTTGCAGTGGCTGAGGACAGGGAAAGGATGGCCATTGACAAGTTTTTATCCTGATCCCAGAAATAAGGCAGGGTCTCCTAGGGCTAAACGGGGATTTTCCCCAAAGAAGCCAGAACTTCTGGAGATGCTGGGACATCCCTCCATGTGCTCAACCCCTCTGTCTTCTCCCTATCCCCCCAGCCTGTGACTCCTACCTGGTTCTGCCGCAGGAGCCCCTTGCCTTCCTGCTGGCAGTGCCGTAACATGCGCTCCCGTTCCTCAGCCTGACGGGTCAGGTCTCCGATCTCCAAGCACTTTTGGGAGTATTGTTCAGAGAGAACCTGTAATTCTCGCTTCAAGGAATCCACATCGGACCTAGGGACAAGAGGGAAGGTGAAAGGAGGAGAGAGAGACACACACACACACAGAATAAGAGAAGAGAAGGAGAGGAGAAAGAGGGAGGGAGGGAGAGAATGAGAGTGACAGAGACAGAGAATAAGAGAGAGAGAAGGGGAGAGAGAGAGAGAGAGAAAGAGAAGGAGAAGCAGAGAGACAGAGAGAGAGAAAGAGAGAGACAGACAGAGAGAGAGAGAGACAGAGAGAGAGAAGAAGCAGAGAGATAGAGAGAGAGAGAGAAAGAGAGACAGACAGACAGACAGAGATAGATAGAGAGAGAGAGAGCAAGCATGAGTCATCTCCCACCTGCCTGCCAGCCCAACCCTCCAGGCCAAAGCCTCTTCCAGGTGATCAGAGCTCAGAGGCCTAGAAGGAAGGGAAGGAGTTCAGGACTCTCTAGAGGCCATTGACAACCAAGAGGCACTCCTTCTTCCTCTGGCCCAGCTTCCATGAGGTCTGAGGCACTCACAGAAGGCTCCCTGGCCTCTGTAGAGTCATAAGTTAGGGACAGTTGTCAAGAAAGTGGACATAATACAGATGTAAAGACTGGGAAACTGAGTCTCTAGCCACAGCTAACCTTACTCAAGGGCAAATCATCTCTGCTAATCTCATCTGTAACAGAAGAATTACACCAGATTAAAGGTCTTATTGGGATCCACTAACCTGTTCTTTAAAAGATTTTGTTAACTATAGGTCAATGCAATCGATTTCCTTTGTAAACTTCTGTATTTTATTTTATGCTTTTAAAAACACTCATCTAATGAAGAGGTTGATGGGTTTCATCAAACTGCTAGAGGGGCCAGGATACATATAAAGAGTTAAGGACCCTTGGATTAGATCATGTACTTAAATCCCTTAGAACATTCCCTGTTCTAAGCTCCCTCCCAGCTCTGACACCCCCTGTTCTAAGCTCCCTCCCAGCCCTGACATTCCCCGTTCTAAGCTCTCTCCCAGCCCTGACATCCCCTTGTTCTAGGATCCCTCCACTATTCACCTATGCATCCATGTTGAGTACTGTCACCTACTGGTGAAATGTGGTACTGCAGCCATTTGCCATGAATTTGGGGGATATTAAGGTGGGGAGGTCAAAGCCCACCTTTCAGGGCTGGATGAAGTCTCTGGGGTGAGGGAGAGAAAGGCTGGGATGGTGATTCTCTGAATATGGGGAAGGGGACGGTAGTACTGACTTGTACGTCCACTTCAGACATCAGCAGATCCTACCAACCAGAGCCAGACTTACTGATTATCTAAGAAAAGGTTGGGAGCAAATCTGAAGCATGCAGACTGGACTCAGAAGTGTGTCTTCCCCTCAGAGAGCTGGATGTTAAATATTCACCAGCGCCCCCCTGCTTAGCTGACTCAGGAGGGGCAGCCCAAGGGAAGCCAGTTGGACTGCCCAAGGGACTGCAGCGGGGTATGTTCATTCTCTTACTGGTGCTGTTTCCGGAGACTCTCTGGACCTTGCTGAAGACTCCGTGTCTTTCCCAGTTCCTTGTTTAGCTCTTCTTTAAAGGCTTTCTTCATGGCTTCTATGGCTTTTGGAGAAGAAAGAGGGAAGAAGGCAAGAGGCAGCTGTTAGACACCAAGCTACCCTTCCTTTGAGAACGAACGCTAAAAACTGTTATTATTGGGAAAAATAAAATTATTTAGTATAATTTATCATTCTTTATTTATTATAAAATATTTATTTATATTATAAAATTTATTTAAATAATTTAAATGGTTAAATTTAAATATTTAAATAAATTAAATAAATATTTATTATAAAATTATTTATAATAATTTTTATTTTTTTGCTGAGGCAATTGGGGTTAAGTGACTTGCCCAGGGTCACACAGCTAGGGAATGTTAAGTGTCTGAAACCAGATTTGAACTCAGGTCCTCCTGACTTCAGGGCTGGTGCTCTATCTACTGCGCCCCCTTTATATTTATATTTTATATATTTTATTTTTTATATTTTAATTTAAAAAAATGTGTCAAGCCATCCAGAGGAAGGCTTTTTGCCACTAACATCTTGGACTTTAATTTCTTCAAGTGGGAAAATAAGGTCAGACTGTGTGATCCTTTGCGATCCTTTCCAACTCTAAATCTATGATCCAGAACGGACATTCTTTGAGCCTCAGTTTGCTTTCCTGTGATATGAGGGTAGTAGACTAGATGCAAGTCCTTTCCCATATAAATGTATGATCTCTCTAAGCCTCAGTTTCCCCCTCTGGAAAATGAGGGAGTTGGTCTTTGCGATGTCATGTTCCTTCTAATTCAATGAGCAGGGACAAGAGTACCTTTGGCTCTGCCTTTCATTGCCTTGACTTACGCAAATCATTTACCTCTTCTGCCTCAGTTTCCCCATCTGTCAAATGGGAATCTTAGACCACATGATCTCTCTGAGATCCCTTCCTCACTCCGATGGCCAATGAAATAGGAATTCCTTTAGTCCCCAAGCTTTTTCTAGGTTTCCCATCTAGGGCTGGGAAGGGCAGGAAAGGCCGAGGAGGGGGGCTCACCAGAGGCTGTAGCTGCTGTCTCCTCTGCCAAAAGCCACTCTTTCTCCTGTTGTAGCCGCTCCAATTCCCGTTGGTGATGTCGCTGTAACTCATCCATCACTTGCTGGTGGGACGACTCCATCTCCGCTAGGCTCCGCTCACAAGCTTCCTGCAGAAGTTGGAGCAGAGGGGTCATTGAGGGGCAGGAAAAGAGAGAACTCTCCTTATCTGGGTTCTGGTAAATGACCCTTTGGGATTTCTGAAAGCAGTAGAGTAGAATTCTGAGAGGTAGAGAAGGGGGCCTGCATCTGTTCTGTAATACATGCCGACAACAAATGCTGAATTTATTTATGTAGTTTATTATTTACACATGGCTTACCACTTATAAAAATGGTTTATTTTATAAACAGTTCCTATTTACAATTTAGAAATAGATAAAAAAATTATTCTTATTAAAAACAATGTGAAATAATGATTTTTATAATATCTTTCTGCATAGTTCACATTTTATAAATATATTTCTAAAATAAATATAAATAAAATAAAAATAAAGCAAATAAAAAACAAGACTATATATTAAAATACATATATATTTATATTTATAGCATATCCTCTTATTAATATGTGAAACAGTCTGTGCAAGATACAAGATGGAATATCACGCTCAAGGTACAACTGGAGGATGGATTGGAAAGAGGGTGAAAATGGAAACTGAGAGCTCAATTACAAATCTATTACAATAGTGTAGGCAAGAGATAAAGGAAGAAAAAGGTCATCATGGTCTAAGGTATAGTGCTCTGATGATAGTGGAGAAGGGATGGATACTAGAGATGCTATGAAGGCAGTAGTTCTGGGAATGATGGGATGGAGGAAGTAGGGGAGAGGAAATGTCTTTCACAGGATGACTCCTGAGTGATTAGAAAGCTACTACTCTCAAAAGAAACAAGGAAATATGGAGGAAAAGCAGGTTGGAGGGTTATGGGGGAATGAGCTCCACACTGGACATGTTGGATTAGTGATTATATTGTAAAAATGATCAACTGCACAAGATTTAGCTTTTCTTCCAGTTTGAAAAGTAATACTTCCTTCTGCTATGAAAGAGACATTACTACGGGAACTAGAATGAAGTAAAAGTTAAAGTGAAAAGCTTTGAGGGCCCATCAGTGGAGTCTGAGACATGAACAGATCCATTTTCCCTGGATTTGGAAATTAAATTAAATGGGTCATGTATGTAGGGGGAAAAATTTGTAACAGAAAGCTTTGTAAGGGTTAATGTTGAAGAATTACCCATACGTATGTTTTGCAAATAAAAAGTTTTAATAAAAAAAGAAAGAAAGAAATGAGTCATCTATGAACCGATGAAGAGAGTTGTTAGTAAAAATCAAGTAAGGATGGAAAGGATGATCCAGGTTGGAAAATGCTATCTAAATCCAGAGAGAGAACTGTTGAACTCTTGAGTACAGACTAAAATATAATTTTTTTCATTTTCCTTATCCCCCCCCCCCAAAAAAAAGCAATCTGGCTAATATGGAAATGTGTTTTGCATGACTTCACATGCATAATTGATAACATATTGCTTGCCTTCTTAGTGGGTGGAGGAGGGAAAGAATTTGGAACTCAAAATGTTTTTAAAGTGAAAGTTTTTTAAATTAAATAAATAATAATGTCTCTCTTCACCCCTCAAAAAAGAATTAGAGATGCTTATAGGATATCGGTGAGAGATACCTACATTTTGATTACATGAAATCAAAAATTGGTGTTTTTTTCAAGTACAAAATCAGTGCAGCTAAAATGAGACAAGAAATAGTTAACTTGGAAAAATCTGCATCAAATACTTCAGATAAAACTTATTCACGTTACATAAAAAATGATAAAAATGATTAAGGACATAAGAACAATTCTTTAATAGATAAGGCGTCAAAGGACATGAACCAACACTTTTCAGAGAAGCTATCGACAACCATATGGAAGAATGACCCAAATTGTAGATTCTGAGAAAAGCATATGTTAAAAGAACTCTGGGGTAGCTAGTTGGTGTAGTAGATAGAGCATCAGCCCTGAAGTTCAGGAGGACCTGAGTTCAAATCTGGCCTCAGACATTTCCTAGCTGTGTGACCCTGGGCAAGTCACTTAACCCCAATTGCCTCAGGGGGAAAAAAAAAGAACTTCAATAGTTCAACTCAATTGGGCAATTTTGACAGCAAAAGAAAATGACAAATATTAAAGGGACTTTGGCAAAACAGGTACATTAACAGAATTGTGAAGGGGGGGGGGTCTTACCATCTTGGAAAGCAATTTTGAATTACATTGGAAAGTAACTAATAATCATACCCTTTGACCCAGAGAGCCCATTTCTTGACGCATATCCCCAAAAGGGCAAAGACAGAACAAGAAGTCCCCTTTATATCCAAGTATAGCAGCACTTTTTGTGATAGTAGAAAATTAGCGATGAATAATTGATACTTGTCAATTATGGCTCAGCTATAATTATGAGATATGAATATCACGAACGTTACTATACCAGAAAAAATAAGACTTAAGAAAGGCATGTGAACATTTCTATGAACTGATACTGGAAAATAATGATTACAATAATGAATAATTCACATTATAATGATATAAATGGAAAGAATACAAAACCAAATTTAATCTGGAAAAGAATTGGGAAAATAGTCAACAGAGCAAGGCATTGGAATCAAGAAGACCCATCTTCAAATTCAGCCTCAGATGTTTACCAGCTGTGTGATCCTGAGTAATCACTCAAACCTGCTTGTCTCAGTTTCCTTATCTGTAAAATGAGTTGGAGCAGGAAATGGCAAACTGCTCCAGTGTCTCTGCCAAACTCCAAATGGAGTCACAAGGAGTTAGATATGACTAAAACAACAACAACAGTAGCCTTCCTCCCTTCTTTGGGATGGTAGAGGGCACATGTACTCAGACTAATAAAGTGATGTATTGATGAATCTTATTGAATTTTTTTTTCTACTTAAAGATAGGTCACTGGGTAGAAAAGGGGAGTAAGAGTAGGGGAATACACTCAGAAATGAAGCTGTTATAAAGCAATTTTTTTTAAATGATTAAAGCAAACAATGGTAATTAGGGCATGGAACCAAGAATGAATCTGAAAAAGTGCCAGTCTTATGAGCCCGGGCTGACCCACAGCTTCCACAGATGCCCAAAACAACCCCCCAAAAACCTCATTTAAGCTCTGATGGAGGTGAAAGACTAACTGAAAGGTCAAGATCATGACTGGAAGTAAATGGGATGACCAGCGGTGGAAAACAGAGAGAAAATGACGCCCTCCATTCTTAATCTCCCTCATTGGGGCAAATGATCTTCAGACCAGAAAGGACCGAATGAAAAGGGGTTAATGAGGGAATTTAACCCAAGATAAGCAGGAGACGGTAAGAAGACACCTGGCCATTCTCCATTAGGGTGAGTCACCTGGTCCCATTTGAATTACATCCCAGGGCACGGAAAGCAGAGGCGGATGTGATTGCCAAGCTGCCATCCGGAATCTCCGAGAAGCAGAGAAAGGCGGCAGGATTGGAGAGCGAACGCCATCGGGGAAGGGGAAGAAGATGGATGCTAAAAAGATTCTGACAAAATACTATGGGGAGGAGTCATACTATTAGATATGATTAAGGGTAAGCAGTATGGGGTAGTCAGGGGAGCTGGGCTCAAAGGTGGGGGAATCGGGGTTCTCTTCCTGATTATGTACCCTAGACAGCTAAGGTTCTGAGTCCCAGACTTGTGTCAACATGCATTGGTAGAAATCTAGTCCCCATTCCCTAGTATATTACTAATATTAATGAGACCGATAGCTTGGGATACAAGGAATACTATAAGTCAGAATGGGATGGTTAAGAATGAATGATGCTGGATGAACTTAATTTCCATCTTTGTTGGGATCACCAAGCGGATATACCCAGCCATCCCATAGCCTGCAGAGTTTCCTTGATTTTTCAATAAAGCCGGAGGCCAAAATCTCTCTCTTGTGGACAAGAGGGAAGGCTGGAGGCTGGATGATATTGAGGTTTGATGGGTTTGGGAACGATGGGCTCCCTGAGCTCAGGGTGGTAATTAATGGGTTGAAATCAACCCAGAAGCAGGGGTTCTTAACCTAAGAACTGGAAACTTGTTTTTAAAAATATTCTGATAACTGTATTTCAACATAAATTGCTTTTTTAATTTTATGTATTTTATTTTCGTCATTTAAAAAAACTACTTTCTGGGAAGGGATCCATAGATCTTACCAGACCAGAGCGAGGTCTTTAATCTTGTGTCCTAGTGAATGGTGTTTAATATTTTTACTGAAGATTAAATGGGCATTAATTAAGTGCTTCCTGTATACCGAACATCAGGGATATAAAACTAAAACAAAGACAATTTGGTGACTTGGGATGAAGGTACAGGGAGGAATACTTGATAATCTGCTAATTATCAGATATGTAGAAGAGATAAAGATGAAAGGGATAAATAAAACTGGGCAATGGAAACAGGATTTAAAAAGTTCATCTTGGCCATTGGTGAGTCGAAGCTAATATGATGATGATGACGATGTTTTGTTATACTTGGCCCCAGAGGATGGGACAAGGATCCATGGGTGGAGGGTACAAGGAAACAGACTTAGATTCTATGACCAGCGACCAGACTCGTCCCAGAGTGGACTTGGCTGCCCAGGGCAGTGGGGTCCCCATCACTGGAGGTCTTCCAACAGCAGTCAGATAAGCTCTCGTCCAGTACAATGGAGAAGGGAGACTTGGTCACTGCACCGAACCAGTGACCGAAGTCCCTTCCAAAGGCGACATTCTGTGTCTCGTACTCCTCTCGCTACCTCCTCTGTGCAAAGTCTCCCCACCGAGAGGTAGCTCCCCATGGAGAGCTACCAGCTCAATAGGCAGATTTTTGAGCTTTCCACCAATCCTGCTCCTGTTTCAGATGTCCTTCTTCCTGCTGACAGTCCTCCTTCCCATCACACACGCAGCCTCCAAACCCCGTCTTTCACACTATCTCAACCAGTTGTGCTTTCTCGCCCAACCTACTAATACCACCCTAGTGCAGCACTTAGCCTGCGGCCACAGCCTCCTAACTGTCCTCCCTGACTCCAGTCTTTTCTCCCCATTTATTCCAATCCAATCCAATCCAATTCAACTCAACTCAACAAGCATTTATTATAAGGGTCTGTTCCATGTTAGGCACTGTGCCAGCCCTGAGGATACAGACGCAGAAACAAACAGATCTTGCCCACAAGAGGCTTCCATTCTACTGGAAATGTCAAACACATACAAAATAGGGAGATACAAGGTATTAAGGAAAAACAAAGTAACATTAAGCAGGAGAGAGTTCTGATAACTGGAGGTTGGAAGATTAAGACAAAATCTTAGGGGCAGCTAGTGGACAAAGCAGCAGCCCTGAAATCAGGAGGACCTGAGTTCAAATCTGGCTTTGGACACTTAACACTTCATGATCTTGGGCAAGTCACTTGACCCCAATTGCTTCAGGAGGAAAAAAAAAAAGACAATATTTGGACTGAGCTTTGAAGGAAGCTAGGGATTATGGGAGGTAGAGAAAAGGAGGGAGAGAATTCCAGGTTTGGGGGAAACCATTTGTATGAAGGTGGGAGGTGAGACTCTAAAATACAGAGCAATTGGGGGCAGCTAGGTGGCGCAGTGGTTAGAGCACCAGCCCTGAAGTCAAGAGGACCTGAGTTCAAATCTGGTCTCAGACACTTAACATTCCCTAGCTGTGTGACCCTGGGCAAGTCACTTAACCTCAAATTGCCTCAGCAAAAAGCAAAAAAATCAAATCAAATCAAATCTATAGGAATTGGGAGAAGCCCAGTTTGGTGGAAACAGAGATGTGAAAAAAGGCTGGAAAGACAGCTGGGAATCACACTGGAGAAGGCGAAGGTTTCCATGTCACAGGGTGACATCAAGTCTGCACTTTAGGGGACTCAATTTGGGGATCAAAGAGAGCCATTTTGTTACCACCCTTGAGACATGTAGTAAAACATTTTACAGAGAAGCTGCATGAACGGAAATTCAACGGTGCACTATTTAAAAACAGAACAGCGAGCGGGTAGCTGGGTGAGGAGGATTGAGAGGAAGGAGACTGAGTCAGGGAGACCAATTAGGAAGGGAGCCATCCAGGAAAAGGGAATAAGGCTGAACTGGGGTGAAGCCCAGGAGTGGGAAGCAGTGTGATCTGGAACGATCCCCAAGACCTGAAAGCTTGAGAGGGAGGGGAAGTGGGCTTGACAGAGAAGGTCAAGGATGATTCCTCATTTGGAAATGTGGCTGACTCACAGGAAGAGGAAAATCAGAAGGCTGCCAGGTTAATCTGATAACATCGCTCTTTTGTCCTAGGGACCCACCAAGGTCAACCTACTTCAAAGGATTAGATTTCGAGCTGAGGGAACTTGGACATTAGCTTGGAGGGCAGTATGGAGTAGTGGGTAGGGGCTCTGCCTTGGGAATCAGGAAGACCCAAATTCAAATGATCTGAGTCGGGTGACCTTGGGTAGCTCAATTAACTTCTCACAGCCTCAGTTTTTTTCATCTGTGAAATGAGGCCACTGGGGGCAGCTAGGTGGCGCTGTAGTGGATAGAGCACCAGCCCTGAAGTCAGGAGGAGCTGAGTTCTAATTTGGTCTCAGACACTTAACACTTCATGACCTTGGGCAAGTCACTTAAACCCAATTGCCTCAGGGGAAAAAAAAATTAAAAATGAGGCAACTGGATTCAGTCCAGCTCTAAATATAAGACCCTATCCTAGTTCCTCCCCCTCTCCCCAGATCCCTGTTTACAGATGAGGAAACTGAGGTTCAAAGAGATTAAAGGGAGGCAGGGACTATGAGTTAGTGTTTGTATTCTCACTGTGGTGGAATGGGGAGACCAGGGTTCGAATCTCACCATCATCCTAGCCATAGGGCTATGGGCAAGTCACTTCATCTCGGTTTTATTCAGCTGAGATATGGGGATTATAAGGCTTGAAGAGGATTTGTAAAGATCAGAGGGGGCAGGATTGAAAAGCGCTTTTCAAACCCTGAAATCCTATGCCCTGATTAGCTTTTGTTGCTATTGCCCTTTCAGAATCTTGTACCAAATGTTGCTTTTTTGATAGCTGCTGACTCACTTCCATCTGCCGTGCCTTGGGATGCTATTGGGGGTGGACGGTTCCAAAGCCCACCGCCCTCCCCCAGTGCCAGGAGGAGCCCTCGCCAGCAAGGCTCCAGCTGGGCCTGTGGCTCGGCTTCTGTCGCTACAGGGATGGGGAAACAGAGTCGCTTTTTGGGGGGCCAGAAAGAGCTCGGTCTCTCCCCAGCCATGCCCCGCTCACGTCCCTTTGCCCTTTACCTGGGAGATATAGCCCCGGGGGACGTGGCCATCCTCGTGAGGTTTGGGTGGGTCCCGGGAACCGTCCCCTCGGAGACGACAGGACTCCAGCTGAGCCCGCAAGGACTGGACCTGTGTGAAGAGCAGGGTGGTCAGTGCTGGGGCCCGGGGGAGAGAAGCAGCCCCTGCTGGGATTCAGCAGCCAGCGTGGCCCGTACTGTGCAGCTGCTGTCTGAAGGCCGGGAAGCCTCAAGCCTCGCCAGGACTCACAGGGGCCAGAGGGGCCTGTACCTCCTTCTCCAGAGCCTCCGTGGAGTCTGCTGAAGGGCCCTTCTGCTCCCCTTTGCTCTGCAGCACTGTGAGGGGCACCCGCTTGTTCTCCCTCAGAGGCAGCTTCTCCAGTTCCAGCCACTTTTTCTCGATCTCGTCACTCAGCCGGCTCTGCTGGTCCTCGGTCAGGGGGCCCCCGAGGGCCTTGCGGGGCCCCTCGCCCACCCCGGGATCGCCGGCCCTGCTCTCCGAGGCCTCGAACCACTTCCGGCGCTCCTCGGAGCGCTGGGCCAGGTCTCTCTCTAGCTCGTCCTGCTTGGCCCCTCGGTCCAAGCTGCGGACGCTCCCTCCGCGCCGCTGCGGGGTGCCCGGGGTGAG
The DNA here is from genome assembly GCA_023553655.1 of Myrmecobius fasciatus. Taxonomy (NCBI): domain Eukaryota; kingdom Metazoa; phylum Chordata; class Mammalia; order Dasyuromorphia; family Myrmecobiidae; genus Myrmecobius; species Myrmecobius fasciatus. Next base: position 62,010 of record JAJPUD010004150.1, on the reverse strand, counting down.
AGGGGAGAGCTCCACGTAATCGAAGGACTGGCGCTGCCCGTCAGCCTTGCGGTTGGTTCCTCGGCCAATGACTTCGGAAGCCGGGCGCTGCTCCTCGGACTTCAAGGAGCCCTTCTGGGAACTGTAACCATGGATGGTATTCTCTTTGTTGCTGTCCGAGAGCCTGGGGAGTAAGCACAGCCCGTTCAGAGAGTCCTGCCCAGGCCCAGAAAAATGACCCAGAACAGAGCTCCCCCTCAGGGTTTCATTTCCTGCCCCCGCGCCTTTGCCTAGGTCGTGTCCCCCAGCCTGGCGTGCCTGCTCCATCTGTCTCTTAGCAGCCGTAACTCAGGAGCCACCCCTTCCAGGAAGCCTTCCTGGATTTCCCCAGGAGTCAAGCTCTCCTTCCTCAGATTCTATTCTATTTGTAGAAATCCTCCCTCAGGGAGTCTTATTTTTGTCTGTGCATGCCCAGCACCTAATACCAAGCCCTTAATAATTTTCTCTCACACTTGTGACATTCTCCACCGATCAAAATAAATAGCCTCAAAGAAGGGGAGGATGGTCAGAACGCTGGGTTTTGAGAGTCAGGACCCCATGGACTCTAATGCTGCTCTGCAATCACCAGTCTCTGTGACCCTTTCCCTCTCTGAGCCTCAGTTTCCCCATCTGTAGGAGCATACTATGAGATCTTTAAGCTCCCTTCCTATCACAATTGTTTTTAATTATATTTAGAGATTACAAAAAGCAAAGGCTCAGATTCACCCCTTTAAGTTACACAGGGCAAAATGGAAGCACCTCATTGTTTCTGTGACCCTTTCCCTCTCTGAGCCTCAGTTTCCCCATCTATAAAAGGAGGGAAGAGCATACCATGTGATTTTTAAGCTCCCTTCTAGCTTTGTATCCTATCACAATTTTTTAAAATTATATTTCGATATTTCAAAAAGCACCTCATTGTTTCAAAGGTACAAAATCAGGAAAAAAGCACTCAAAATTCTAGCTTTGTATTCCAGAGAAATGTTGAGATAAACAACAAAGTGAGGTCATAGATGGAATGCTGGGCTTGGGGTCAACAAGGCTGGAGTTCAGATCCTGCTGTGTGACTGAGTAAATCATTTTGCCTCTCTGAGACTCAGTTTTCTCATCTATAAAATGGGCTGATAGGAGCTTAGAATGTTAAAAAAGTTAAAATTTGTTTTAAAACATAATTGGAGAAAAACTAAAATGTTATATATGTAAACATAAATATATATATTTAAAATGGGTCTAAAGAGAAACAGCAACAACAACACAGCTGTTGTACACAGCAACAAAAAGATGATTCAATGATCAATTCTGATGGATGTGCTTCTTTTCTTGATTCAAGCTAGTTCCAATGGTCTTGTAATAAAGAGAGCCATCTATATCCAGAGAGAGGATTGTGGGAAGTGAGTGTGGATCACAACATAGTGGATCACCTTTTTATTGTTGTTTCCTTGCATTTTGTTTTCTTTCTCATCTCCTCCCCCCCCCTTTTGATCTGATTTTTCTTGTGCAGCATGATAAATGTGGAAATATGCATGAAGAATTGGATTACTTGCTGTCTAGGGGAGGGGAGAAGGGAAGGAGGGAGAAAGACAAATTTGGAACACAAAGTTTTGCAAGGGTGAATGTTGAAAACTATCTTTGCATGGATTTTGAGAATAAAAAGCTATTATTAAAAAAAGAAAGTAAAAAAGAAAAAATAGACAAGAGATTTTGCAAGGGTGAATGTTGAAAACTATTTGTATTTGGGAAAATAAATATTATTTAAAAAATATTATTTATTTTAATTAAAATTAATTATTATTAATTATTCATTTATTAAATTATAGGTTATAATAAATTATTATTAATTTAAATTAATTAAATTATAGCATATACTTATATATTAAATTATATATTATTATTAAATTAAAATATATTTAAAATTAAAATGTATATATTATTCTTGCACATGTTTAACTTATACCAGAAAAAAAATAAAATTAAAAAAAAAACTCTATATTGGATTACTTGCTGTCTAGGGAAGAGTGAGGTAGGGAGGGAGAAAAATTAAGAACACAAAGTTTTGCAAAGGTGAATGTTGAAAACTCTCTTTGTATGTATTTTGAAAATAAAAAGCTATTATTAAAAAAAGAAAAATTTGGAACACAAGAGTTTGTAAGGGTGAATATTAAAAACTATGTATATGGAAAAATAAAATACTCTTAAAATTAAAAAAAAATATATCCTATATGGAATTGCTTGCTGTCTAAGGGAGGTGGAAAGGGAGGAAGAAAAATCTGGAACAAAATAATTTTTTGTCGGAGCAGCTAGGTGGCGCAGTGGATAGAGCACCAGCCCTGAAGTCAGGAAGACCTGAGTTCAAATCTGGTCCCAGACACTTCCTAGCTGTGTGACCCTGGGCAAGTCACTTAACCCCAATTGCCTCAGCAAAAAAAAAAAAAAAAAATTTTGTCAAGGTCAATATAGAAAAATTACTCCTATGTTCTATAAATAAAAAGCTTTAATTAATTAAAAAAAATTTGGAACACAAGGTTTTGTAAGGGTGAATTGGGAAAACTATCTGCATGTATTTGTAAAACAAAAAGCTATTATTTAAAAAAAAATGGGGCTAAAAGTCAAATCAGCCTCATAGAATTATTGTGAAACTCAGTCAGCCCATGCGTTTAAGGCACTATGCAAACTTTAAGATATTACGTGTTTTTCAATTTTTTCAGTGATGTCTGATTTTTTTGTTAATTAATTTTGGAGTTTTCTTGGCAAAGGTACCAGAGGGTTTGCCATTTCCTTCTCCAGCTCATTTGACAGATGGGGAAATGGAGGCAAACAAGGTGATATGACTTGTGGAGGGTCACACAGCTAGTGAGTGTCGGAGGTGGGATTTGAATCCAGCACTTCCTGACTCTATCCACTGAGGCACTGGCTGCCTTTGGGTGTTAAGTCGATGGAAGTTATTAATATGCTGGTGATCAGTGAAACAGGCAGAGAGCAGCCCGATGTGATGGAGCCCGTCCTGCCTTTGGCATGGGACTCTGGCCAGTTTATCTACCCAGCTGGCAGGCGTCCCAGGCAACTCTCTAAAAAATAAATTCCCCAGCAAGTAGCAGAAGGCATGGGTAGAGAGAGAGCTGCCTTCCCTGGGCGTTCCCTGGACCAGTAACTTCACAGGCTCCATCCCCTTCCCTTTGAGATGGGGGCAATCACTCCTCCCCTCTCTAGCTCCCAGAGTTGCCTTTGGAGCACCCAGATACAAACGGGGGTCTCTTTTGCTAATAATCTGCTTTTAGAAGGGGGCCTCCGGCCTCCGCCCTCCTCCCAACAGAACTCCCTCCTGCACGTACTTGGTGACGTCTGGGGCATTAGCCGGTCGGACAGTTTTCCTCAGAGCCTCGATCCAGTTCCTCCGGATGCCCGAAGTCATGGCGGACAACGTAAAGACAGCATCCTTCGTCTGCAAGGAGACCCCAGGCGCGGTTTAGCCCAAGCCTGGTCCCATCCCCCTTGTTGGATGGACCACAGCTTGCCAAGATGTCTCATCAGGGCTGTTGAGGGAACTCTGGAATGGGGGGGGTCCATTTCTCCCCTTCCACTTTTGGGGTTCAATACTAAGCAAGCAATGAGCCATCAGTGAATACTTGTCCAGAGCCTAGTGATGCAGTGGCTAGAGCGCCAGACCTGGAGCTGGGAAGATCTGAATTCAAATGTAATCTCAGGCCCTTCCTAGTGGCAGGATCACTTAACTCTCCCTCAGTTTCCTCATCTGTAAAATGAGCTGACAAATGAACGACTCTGGGATCTCTGCCAAGAACACCCCAACGGGGTCACACAGAGTCGGACGCAACTGGAAAGAGTGAATAACAACAAAACTGCACGCCCTGGGACCACAAAGTTTACAATCTAATCCCAGGTAGTTCAGAAGGGCTCCCAGTCACGGAGGTCACTTTGCTCTCCAGAGGAGGCCCTGATCTTCCAAACTTCAGACCTGGCGCTTTCTCCGCCGTACCACCTAGCAGCACCACACCTGTTCCAAATGCCGTGCCCTCCCTGCCACTTCCAACCACTTGCCTCTGGTCGCACACTTTCCCCTTGCAAGGAACTCTTAGAAACCCTCCCGAGGCTTGGCGCTTGTGGAGAGGGAAGCAGCAGCAGACACTGGAGTCAGGGATCTGGTTACATGAGGCGACAGCAGCAGGGGAGTTTGGGGGGCTAGAGAGGAGGAGGGGAGGGCTGGGGATCTTTTACACACCCCTTAGTTCCAGGGAACCAGCTGGGCTTGGGCTAATGAAAGAGCAAGGAGCCTTGTAATCAGTGAGCTTTCAAAAGTAATCATGGAGAAAGCCCGAGGCCTAAAGGCAAGGTCCCTTGGCGTCATCCCAAGGAGGTGCTTGGGTTTCCTAAGATCATGAAGACTAAAGCTGGTCTTCTCATAGCTACCTCATCAAGTAGTGAGCTCTCCGTCACCAGAAGTATTCAAGCAGAGACCAGCTGACCCTCTTCCTCCGCTTCGCAGATTTAGCGTGAGAAGGCAATTTATAAGTCGTCGGGTCTAGACTTTATTTAATAGAGTAAAACTGAGGCTCTGAATTCAGGTTAAGAAACTTGCCCAAAGATCACCCAAGTAGCAAACCTCAGGTGAGATTTGAACCCAGGCCCTGGGCCTCCAAAGACAGTTTTTCTGGTTTAAGGTTCTAGGATTTGCTAGGTCTGGGTCCCCTCCCACACTCACATGGATCTGGAAGCCATAATTGCGTTGGACAGCGAATTCTGTCACATCCGTACAGGAGCGTAAGTCGATCTCTCCGTCCAATTCATCAGCCTGGGACAGAAGGTGACATGTCAGGGAATCAGAATGCTCCCAATCCACCCTGGTTCCACCTGGACCCCTGACTTGTCTAATATTCTGGTCCTGTGCTGGGGCGCAGATAATCCATCAGCCTCCCTCCTGATAAATGCTCACTCTCCCAATTCAGCTCCAATCTGGGTAAATCTTAGTCTGGGGTTAGGGAGCCAGGGGGAAATCAAACCTTCCTGGCCGTTATCTTTTTATTTTTGTCATTTTCCCCAGCTTTTTCATAGTTTTTGTCTAAATATATTCAATATTTTACGTTTATCCTTTATTAAATTATTTTAATTTAATTCATTAATTAAAACTTTAATTTAACGATTAAAAATTAAATTCTAAATATATTTAAATATTCATTTTCCCTTATAAGTCATCCCTTATGACAAAGATTGGAACGAGAGGAGGAAACTGAGTAAAACCAAAGGTCAGTAATTCAATCTGCCACTATAAGCAATGCCCTTCCTATATGGAGTCCCCCACCTCAGAAAAAAGGGGAAGGGGCTGACTGTATTCTTCCTGCTTTTTCAGTGAAAGTTCCAAGAAGACCCCCAACCTAAGTGGGGAGCACCCCAGCAGGTGCTCCCAGCCCACCCTCATCCCACAATATTACCTCTTCGGCATTGGAGTCCCGGTAATATTTGAGGCTGGAGTCAGTCAGCACAAACCAATGTTTCTTCCACTGGAGGGAGGGAGAAGCTGGAGGTCAGCAATAGAATGACTTGGGAACAATTGAGTTACTCAATGGCTGAATGGGGGGAGTGCAGCGGCCAGGAAGTCTCCATGTGGCTGCAAATGGAGAGTGAGGGGAGAGGCAGAAAGAGGAGGAGCTCATCTGCCCAGCTTCTACTACATGGAAGGAAACTGGATTAGAGCTTCGAAGTTCTGGGTTCAAATTCTGACTTTGTTGTATGATTGCATAAGCCAGTCCTTCTGGTCTCGATTTATTCACCTTATCTGTATTGACTCTATAAGATGAGGGGGTCTGACAGGGTGGCTCCCACCTCTACTCCGCTCTCCTAGCCTCAGTTTCCAGACTGTAAAATGGGCCCCCCCCCAGCTCTTGCCTCGATCTAATACCCATTGGTCACCAAAGCCGGCCATTAGCCTCTAGAGGGCAATGGAGGGCCGGGAGGAGGTGGCCGGCCAAAGAGCCTGGCTAAAGAATTAACCACATCAGCCAGTCTGGCCAGCTTTTGGCCACGCCAAGGCCAAGAATGTCGGAGCTTATGGCTAGGGAGCCTCTTTCCGGGGCTGGGTCACTCACTCCCTGGCTGGGCTAGGACCCAGTCCTGGACAAGTGCCGTGGAGGAAGGGCTTAGGAATCCTTCAAGACTAATCTTCTCTCCAATTTTACAGATAAGGCCCCAGAGGCCCACAGCCAGGAAGGGCCTGGTCCAAGATAAGGAAGAGAGTATGAAATAGGGACAAAGACAAGAGATCAGATTTCCGATCCTGCTGGAGTCCTATCTGAATGATCCTGGGCAAGTCACTGTACTTCTGAGCCTCAGTTTCCCAATATGTCAGAGAGGATAATAACATATATAATACAATAGCGTTTTAAGTTTGCAAAGTACATTATAAATATCAACTCATGTGACCCTCACAACAACCCTGGGAAGTACTATTATCATCTTGTTTGCTTGTTTTTAACAATTTTATTTTTCAAAATACATGCAAAGATAGTTTTCAACAATCATCCCTGCAAAACTTGTGTTCCATATTTTTCTTCCTCCCTTCCTACCTTACCTCTCCCCTAGACAGCAAATAATCCAATATAGGTTAAATATATCATCCTGTTTTACAGATAGGGAAACTGAGGCAGACCAAGGTGAAACACAGGAAACTGGATCTGAACTTAGAACATCCTGACACTGGATCATTATATATATATTATTATTATATATGTAGATATAGATAAAGGGTGGCTTTATCTAGTATAATATCTAGCTACCATTGTCAAAAGATGCATTACATGGAAAATGTACCCAATTCCCTTCCTGACTCCTTTCCTCCATTTCCGCTAAGCTTTTCCTTCTCAGAAGTCCCATACACTCAAAGGGCCTTAATCATGCACCAATATACTTAATTATACACTTCTGACTAATTGTTCCAGATGTGTAGGTCTTTTCAAGAAAACCATGAACCTTCAAGGACAAAGATGGGAAACTGAGGCAGACCAAGGTGAAGCACAGGAAACTGGATTTAAACTTAGAACATCCTGACACTGGATCATTTTACATATATATATATATATATATATATGTATCATTATATACGTAGATATAGATAAAGGATAGCTCTATCTAGTATAATATCTAGCTACCAAAGTTGAATTGTGCCCAATTCTCTTCCTGATCCCTTTCCTCTATTTCCACTAAGCTTTTCCTTCTCAGAAGTCCCAAACACTCAAAGGGCCTTAATCATGCACCAATATACTTAATTATACACTTGGGACTAATTGTTCCGGATGAGTAGGTCTTATCTATTCAAGAAAATCATGAGCCTTCAAGGACAAAGCTCAAGCTTAGAAGGTTCCTTCCCCTTTCCCACATCTCCATATGAAAATACTCAACTCCCAAAGGTGATGGCTGTGTAAGGAGAGAAGGGGAGGTATCCAGGGGATGTTGTTAAGGTAGAAGCAAGATTTGCCAGTAATTGGATACCAGGGGTTGATGGAGAGCTTGAGGGGGACTAGGAAGACGGGCATCCTCTTCAGTAACAGAGACAGCAGATAGAAGGGAGAGTTTTGGAAGGAATACAATTTTGTTTTAGATGGGTTCAGCTGAAGGTAGATATGGAATATCCCATGCGCCATGTCCAAAAGGCAATGTGGGCAACGTGAGCCTGGAGCTCGGGAGGTATCGAGTCTAGAATCACTGACATAAAGATGATACCAAAATCATAGCAACTCTAAGTTAGAGACCACAGGAAGAAAAGAGGGCTGAGGGTGTCCAGGGGAAGAGTGATGAACAAGGTCCAAGGCTGCAGAGAGGTGCGGAAGGATGAGGATTGAGAAAAAGCCATTGGGTTTGGCCATTAAATCGATAACTAGAGAGATCATTTTCACTTGAATGATGAGGTCAAAAGCAAGATTTTGCAGAAGTTTTACAAAAAAAAAAAAAAAACAAAAATGAGAGAAAGACAGCTAGATGGTACAGTGGATAGAGCACCAGTCTTGGGGTCAGGAGGACTTGAATTCAAATTCAGCCTCAGGTACATACTAGTAGTGTGACCCAAGCAAGTCACTTAACCCAAGATTGGCTCAAAAACAAACAAACAAACAAAAAAAGAGAATAGGAAATGGAGTCACCAGCTGTAGAATGGAATTCCTTTTTTTTCTTCTTAATTATTTTTTCCTTGAGTATTTTATTTCCCCCCAATTAAACAATTTTCAACAATCATTTTTGAAATTAGTTGTAGATTTTTTTCTTTTTTGATCTGATTTTTCTTTTTGAAATTTTTATTAAAGCTTTTTATTTTCAAAACATATGCATGGATAATTTTTCAACATTGACCCTTACAAAATCTTGTGTTCCAAATTTTCCCCCCTTTTTCCCTTAGTCAGCAAATAATCTAATATATGTTAAACATGGGCAATTCTTCTATACGTTATTTCCACAATTATCATGCTGCACCAAAAAAATCAGATCAAAAAGGAAAAAAAAATGAGAAAGAAAACAAAACGCAAATGAACAACAAAAAGAGTGAATCACACTCAAAAAGTGAGCCACACTCAGTTCCCACAGTCTTTCTCCATCACAAAATCATTGGGATGATCTCATTTTTCTTGTGCAGCCTGATAATTGTGGAAATATCTGTAGAAGAATTGCACTATTTAACATATATTGGATTACTTACTGTCTAAGGGAGGGGAGTGGGAGGGAGGGAAGGAGAAAAATTTGGAACACAAAGTTTTGCAAGGATGAATGTTGAAAATTATCTTTGTGTCTATTCTGAAAAGAAAACACACCAAATGGACTAAAAATTAGACCCCTTTTATCTCCCTTGGTCCCAGATCTTAGGGATTACAGGATCTAACTCCCTTCTTTTTCTCTTTTCTTTTTGGAGGAAATCTGGGTTAAATGACTTGCCCAGGATCACACAGCTTTTGTGTCAAGTTTCATCCTTCTGAATGCACAACTGGTGTACTACTCACTGCACCACCCAGCTGCTTCCAACTCTCCTCTCTGCAGATGAGAGAAGTGAGACCGCCAGGGTCACATTTGAACCCAGAGCTTTCGACTAATAATCAGGGCTTGTTTTCATTCTGTCTCCCTCCTCTCTGGACAAGTGCTGGGAGTCCTAGAATCCTCAGGCCAGAGCAGTACGTGGTGGTAATGAAAGCCTTCGAGGGCACTGAGCCAAGCAAGGGGAAATAGGGTCAGGACAGAGCTATGGGGAAGGGCTCACATTGGCACAGGGAGGATAAATAAAGTGGGAAGGAGTCACAGAGCAGGCATCCTTCTGATCCTGGCCTAGGGGCAAGCAGTCATAGAGAGCAGAAGACAGCTCCCAGACTAACATCATAGAATTAGAATTCAAGAGCTGGAACAGGTAAGAGGTCATCACCCTTTCATTTCACAGATGGGAAACTGAGGCTGGAGAAGGGACCTTCCCTAAGTCCAAAGGATCGTAGATCTTGAGTCCGCAGGTAACTGAGAAATCAGGTATTCTTCTGATTTTACAAAGCGAGGAGACTGAGATTCAGTTTAAAGTCATCAAGCAAGTAAGAGATCCAGTTTTAGGACCCACTTAAAGTCAAAAAGCAAGAGAT
>JAJPUD010004150.1:5167-18194 GCA_023553655.1 Myrmecobius fasciatus | reverse complement strand
GGATCGATGGGGAGATGAAGCCCTGGGAGCATCCCTTTGGGTGGATCGATGGGGAGAAGAAGACCTGGTAGCGTCCCTTTGGGTGGATCGAAGGGGAGATGAAGACCTGGGAGCATCCCTTTGGGTGGATCGATGGGGAGAAGAAGACCTGGGAGCGTCCCTTTGGGTAGATCGATGGGGAGATGAAGACCTGGGAACTTCCTGTTGGGATAGATGGGGAGATGAAGCCCTGGGAGCGTCCCTTTGGGTGGATCGATAGGGAGATGAAGACCTAGGAATGTCCCGTTGGGTAGATCGCTGGAGAGATGAGGCCTGGGGTGTGTCATGATATATAGATTTTGCAGGACCAGGATTCCGTGATGTACTTCTAAGTCCACTTTGTAGACTCTGGGAGGTCTGGGCTGAATCCAACTTGTTCCTTTCCAAGGAGAAATAACCACTCTCCCCACAAGACTTAACCCGGCTCTCCCTAGAACTCTGGTTCCCATGACTAGAATCTGGAAAGAGAAGAGGGGGGACACTGAACACCAAAGGTACAACAAGGTAAGGCATCAAACTGTATCACTGATAAGCTAACACCTTTTACCCTGGTGAGTTCTTAGTAAAGAGCTCCACTAGTTCATTCTGGAGCTGCTGAAGAAGGGTTGGGAGACAGGAGATTAGAACATGGTTCTTCCATGTCAGCAGGTGAGGCTGACCTGATTTCACCATCTTCCATGTATTATCCTCATTTATAAATAGGCTCCTATATTAGGATCATAGGATTCAGAGGAGAAAAGGATCTTAGAACAGAGAATGTCAGAGTTGGAAAGATCTTCAGAGATTGTACTAATATTCTCTTTGCCAAGGGCCCTCCTTCTTCTGAAATTCCCTGTTCTAAGTTCCTTCCCCACTCTGACCTGTTGTAAGCTCCTTCCCAGCTCTGACTTCCCCTGTTCTGAGGTCCCTCTCAGTTCTGGCATTCCTTGTTCTAAGGCCCCTTCTAGCTCTGGCATTTCCTGTTCTAAGGCCCTTTCTAGCTCTGACATTCCCTGTTGTAAGGCCCCTCCCAGCTCTGACATCCCCTGTTCTAACTCTCTCCCAGGTCTGACATTTCCAGTTCTAAGGCTCTTCCCATCTCTGATATATCCTGCTCTAAGGCCCTTCTCAGCTCTGACATTCCCTGGTTTAGGTCCCCTTCCAGCTCTGACATTTACTGATTCCAGATCCATATGAACAAGTGATTCTCCCTAAACCCTGTAGAACCCAAAGACATAGTGATTACTTCTCATAGATGATGTCATAAGATTTCTGCTCAGTCTGGCTTTGTCAGCTTCTGACATCCTTCCCAGATTTAGGATTCTATGCCCCTGAACCCCCAGATTTCTATTCTTGATCTAGAACCACCCATCCAAGGTGTAATCCTGTTACTCTTCCCTTTCCAGAAAGGCTCTTCAGAAGTACTCTTTGAGCCTGAGATAGAGGAGAACTTACCTTCCCTCCTGAGTCCCAGAGCATCACCTGGGGCTGATGTCTTAGAAATGGAGGATGGAGCCTTCCGGGGACTGTCAGCCTTTGCACGCTCCTGTTGCCTGGCAAACATCATGATGAGCCTGTCAGAGTCCTGCGGCTTATTGGACCAGTTGACAGCATCCAAGTCCTGCATGGACATAAGGGGTGAGAGGCTGGGGGGAAGCTTCCAAAGAGCCCTGATTCCAGGATCTCATGGGCTTAGGGAGCAATACCTAAGCTAGGGATTTAGGGCTCCTGGAGTGTTAAGAGGGATGAGAAAATGGTCCTCTCTCTCAGAACAGTGTAGCACAATGGATAGAGCACTGGAATCAGAAAAAATGAAGGTTCAAATCCCATCCCTGTTCTTTATCTGTGTGACCCTGAACAAGTAACCTGTACCTCAGTTTCCTTATCTGTAAAATGGAGTTGTACTTAAAAGCTTTTAAGGAGTCTTCCAGATTTAGGATCCTATGATCTTTCACAGAGGTGGGGGACATGTGTAGAGACTCAAGTAATATTTTGGTTAGTTTTGCTGAAGTGCTTTTAAATTATTATTATTTTTCCCTGAGGCAATTGGGGTTAAGTGATTTGCCGAGGGTCACACAGCTAGGAAGTGTTGAGTGTCAGAGCTCAGATTTGAAATCAGGTCCTTCTAACTTTAGGGTTGGTGCTTGATTCACTGTGCCACCTCGCTGCCCCTTAAATTCTTTTTAAGAAGGGATGCCTTGGTGGGTAATAGATGCAGGAGGGGATATATTTGAAAATAAAGATGATGTAAAAAACAAGACATACTAATATAAATTAAACATCTGAAAAATTAGATGAAAAAATATACTTAGTTACAAAAAAGAATGAAAAAACTGGAAAGAAATATCTTCCTAGACTTTTTTTCTGGATTATTAATCATTTTATTAATTATGGTTAGTGAATAATTAATTAGCAGATGGTCATTTGGCTTTCTCTCATAAAAAAATGAATCATGGAGACCTCTCAGTGCTTACAGGTTTAAATCCAATCTAACTTCTGACATTTGCTACCTTTCTGATCTTGGGCAAGTCACTCTCTGAGCCTCAATTTCCCCATTTGTAAAATGGACTAGATCTCTGAACTTCCTTTTTGCTCTAAATGGATGAGCCTAAGATCCTCTAAGCACCTGCCATGATTCCTCAGGTGCCACAGGGCAAAGTTCTGCCAAGGGTTTCAGCCCCCTGCTGCTTCTGCTCCCAACTCCATCCCCATTTACAGACCAAAGTGTGAATAGAAAGTCTTTTCTGGGACCCAGAGGGAACCCCTAATTTGAAGCGCAGGATTCAAAGCCAAAGGTAACTAGACAGACTCTCCCTAAGAATGAACTTGGCCAGGAGGTAGGGAGCCCATCGAGCTAACCCCATTGGCTCTGGGATTCGGCCAGGATCATTTTTCAAAGCATGTCTATATTGCTCATCACCTACCCTCGCCAAACCTGGTAAGGTGGTGGTGCAAATTGCTGCTTATGAACAGATCTTTTGATTTCACCAGGAGAGGGAACTCCCAGGTGAGGAAATTCCCTCTCCCAATGCAGATCAGCCTCCCCTTGGAATTTTGGGCACTGAGAAATTACTCAATTTGCTGCTCATGGTCCCTCCGCCAGTAGGTGTCACTGAAGCAATTTAAGCCTGGGTCATCTTAACTCTGAGCCCCCATCCTCTCCTCTGTCCATTCTATCACACTCATTTTAGAGATAAGGAAAACAATTCTGAGAGGGTGAGGGATTTGCCTGTGGTCACACAGCTGACAGAGCTCTGGTTTTTCCTCTGAGCCAAGCCTAGGGTTCTGTCCACCAGATCAGCCTGAGTCTGGGGGGCTGGGGTGAGTCTGATGGGCCACTCTGTACCCCCAGGTATTCCTTGCCCCTGCTCACCACAGCGTCTGGGGTGCTGATATCATCAGGACAGTGGGTGCCTGGGGTGCAGTCGGGGCTGATGCTGGCAGCGGTTCTGCCGGCCTGGCTGGCCTCTGAGGAGTTTCTCAGCTGTGTGCAGGTGAGGCTCTCTAGGTAGGGTACCCCACCCCCGATCTCTTGGCACCCAGGCTGGGCTTCGGAGCTCTCTGCTGAGGGCCACTCCACTGGAACCCCAAAACTAGAAAAGACAGACACAACAGCTAATGCCAAGGCACAAAAGGCAGTGCGGTATAAGGGACAGGGCAATGGACTTGGTGCGAAAAAGAACAGAGTTCAAATACCAGCTTAGACACTGAATAGTGTAATTGAGCAAATCACTTAATTTCTCTGTGCCTCAGTTTTCTCATCTGTAAAATGGCTCAATGGTTCCCTTCTAGTTCTAAATCAGATACTATTCCTTCCCCCAAAAAGATGGTGAAGTGGGAGAAATGGACAGACTGTGTTACAGATGTATATGTATAACAATCTCTGTCCTTGAATCACAGATCACAGACATGATGATAATGTTTACATGACCTTATTACATCACAGGGGAACTCAGATGAGAGGCAGTTGGGAGAGTGGACTGTTAGAAAGCTCAATAAAGTGATCTCAGAACAAGCCAGAGGGCTGGGGAGCACCTATCTGACAGATAAGCTAGTAAAAGTCACAGTCGAGATTTGACTTTCACAGATGAAGAAACAGAAAGGAAAGGGACTTGCCCAGTGTCTTCAAGTTTGTAAGTGTCTGGAGCAGAATTTGAACTCAGATCTTCCAGACTTTAAGCCCCAACCCTCCATCCACCCTGCCACTTACCTGTCAATATTTTTATTTATCTTTCTATGTCAGCTGTTTATGACCCATATTGGACTTTGTCACTGTGATTCCTCTCCCTTCTTGCTTCTCCTCCATGCCATTTCCTTTGTCCCATTAATGAAGGGAGCTCCATTTTGGGGAGTGGGGGCAGGCCAGCTATGTTTCCTTCCCTTCTCAACTAGGCTCTGAACTCTGGCACCACCATGCCTCTATATGGGCGCCTTCTCTTCTCCTCTCTTTTCTGTATTGTCATCCTCTGTTAATTTTAAGCTCCTTATTAATTAATAATTGTGGTAATTTAATTGCAAGCCCCTTAAAGGTAAAGATTTTCTTTCATTTGTATTGGTTTTTTGCTGCTTTATTGAATAAATTTTATTCACCAGCCTGTCTGCCAATTTCCTCTTTTGTATAATGAAGGGGTTTGACTGGGCAACCCCATAAATCTATGATTTGAAGTCTCACCTGACAAACTGAGTAAGATTAAGAAAAAGTTTTCCAGGCTGTCGGAGAATTGTACACTATTAATAACTATGTAAAATGATAGAACAGATCATTAGTCCTGGGAAATATCACCCCATTCCCAACAAATCCTCCAAGATACTAAAAGATGGAGCCAGTGAACTCCGGAGAGGCTCTGGGAAGTCAGGCCCCTGGTGTGATGCTGCTGGAGATGCCCATCAGCCTAATATTTCTGTACAATTGGAAATCATGTGAGAAAAGTCCCCAGAGTTCTGACCCAGAATTCCCTGCTGGGCACATACCCTCTGGAGATCAGAAATAGAAGGGAAGGTTCCCATTGAGCAAAATATTTATAGCAATAATGTTTGTGGTAGCCCTCCCCCCCCCAAAAAAAAACCCTCCAACTCCTCCAACTAGAAACTAGTGGATGCCCATCAGTTGGGAATCGCTGAATACACTGTGTGAATCCCAATGGAATGGATGTCACTGACCTCATAAGACATAACCACTGTAAGAAATTCATAGACAGGAGAAAAGTCAGCAAGGGGAAAGATACTGTGGGACCACAATGGTGCCGGGAAAGCAATATTTAATGGCAGCCAGCCCCAGATTAAATATGGTAAATGACCTGATACCAGGTAATGGTTCATGAAGGAGCCTCATTTTTCTTGGAGGGAGGGAAGGGGGAGACTGGCAGGGGAATGTTGCCTAGAGAACTGTGGGGATTGGAGGCCCAGGTTTTGCTTTAACTTTCTTTTTCTGGAAAGGGTCAATTGAAATGAGTGTAGTGTTAAAACAATTTGTCATGAAATCTTCCTTCCTTCCTTCCCTCCTTCCTTCCTTTCTTTTTCTTTCTTTCCTTCCTTTCTTTCACCATTCCTTTTCTTTTCTCTTTCTTCCTTTTCTTTTTTCATTCTTCCTTGCTTCCTTTCTTCCTTTTTTCTTTTCTTTTCTTTCTTTCTTCTTCCCTCCTTCCCTTTCTCTTTCTTTCTCCTTCCCTTCCTCCCTCTCTACTTCCTTCCTTTCTTTCATTGTTCCTTTTCTTTTCCCTTTCCCTTTCCTTTCCTTTTCTTTCCTTTCTTACTTCTATCCTTCCTTGCTTCCTTCCTTTCTTAAAAGAAACTTTGAAAGTCTAAAAAGGGAAAAAAATCTGGGAGGGGTCAGCCGAATAATTGGAAGTGTGAAGATAAAACCCTTTAACTTTGAAGAGAGGTTAGTAGTGGGGTTGGTGTTCCCAGAATTCAAAATGAAAGGATCAAATGCCTCCAGAGATCCAACAAGTAGACATTTCAGCCCTGGGGGCTTCTGGGCAATAGAACAGCCCAAAGAAGTGGGGCCAGGAGCCTCTGGGAGAGACCGTCTGATGCTATGAACTTGGGTAAGGAGAATGCAGAAATGTGATATGGGCTGTACGAGACACCTCGGCTGTCTAGAGTTTGCACCTGGAAATGCTCTCCCACTGGAGAAAGTTTAGTCCTGCCACGGACTGGTTGAGTAACAACCATAATAAAGGGGACTGAAAAGTGTGAAAGAAAGACTTTGACTGTGGATTCCTAGAATCTGGCTTCGAATTCTGCTTCAACAACTTACTATATTAGCTGTGTGACCTCAAACTGGGCTTTGCTTTTCTCTTCTGTTAAATAGGGGAGTTGGACAAGAGGATCTTTGAGTTCCCTTGAAGCTCAGCTCAGCATCAGGAGAGGTGACCTTGGGCTCCAAAAGACTCAGTAGAACTCCAAGTCAGGGAGATCCCATCCAGAGGAAAAAGTCCAGCGCCATGTTGAGACAAGCTTAGCGTAGGTCCATAGCTCTGGAGCCGGAATGGACCAAGGCCACTGAATCCAACCTCCCTCCCCTCATTTTTCAGTTAAAAATAAGAAACCTAGATCTAGATCATATAACAAAGTGTGTGATACAAGAGTTGAACCCACATTCTCTGGCCTCCAAGTCCAGGGCACTCTCCAGTCTATCCTGATACCTTTGATACCTCCAGAGTTTGTCACCAGAGAATTATCATTATTATTATTATTATTATTATTTTGGACTCGACAATTCATAAAGAACTCTGTGGAGAGGTAGTGACCTGAATCGGGAAATATCTACTTGGAGGATGTCTCCGTCCTATCATAACTATGAGAATGGGCAGACCAAGAGTGTTCTCACTATTCTACAGAGAGGATTTAGGGTGAGAAAGTAAACATCAGGATTTGAACTCAGGTCTCTGGTCTCCAAGTCCAGGGATGTGTAGAGTACAGGATCATCTTTCCCAAAGGAGTGGGCAAAGAGGAAAAAGTAGGGGTGAAGAGGAGAGTGGGGGAGGAGCAGCATGATGGCAGGAATCTGACCACAGGGCAGGGCTATCTGGTGCCCACTGGGTGAGGGTACACCCAAAGATGAGCCTCTCTCACCAGAAGGCAAGCCTAGAGGAGCCAGCCAGGGTGAAGGGTTCAGGTGAAGGCTTCTTGAGACCAGCAGCATGCCCGCCATGCTCCTCCCCCACCCTCTACAAGGTGATATGCAGGTGTCTGGATCAGGACCTACCTCTCAGGCTTATACCCCAAGGCAGTGGCCACCACCAACTCACAGCTGGGGGTCAAGATGCAGAGGGTATCCTTTCGGTGGTGGGGACCTTGCTGTAGATCACAGTAAGGGGCCTCAGTCCCCAGAGGTGTTCCTGTCTCCTGGAAAAGGAGAAGAGTAGCTTTTGAGACATGGAGGAGCAGATACTCAAATGTAGGGGCTCCCCATTCTGTTTTAGTTCCTCCATGGGGGCAATCGTGAGATTGTATGTGTGTGTGCATGTGTATGTGACTGACTGGCTGTGTGATGTTTGGAAAGTTGCTTTCCCCCTCTGTGAAATAAGAACTGGTTGGTCCTGGATGGTCTTTCTGGCTCTAACTCTTGTTCCTTAAAAGTCAGGGTGTTGGGCTCATCCTTTACAGATCCCTGTAGTGTGCCTTGTAACCTGTGTGCTGTTATCATGGGTGGAGAGATGCACTTGTGGCTTGAGGTGTGAAGGGGCAAGAGAAGCTAGAAGGTAGACAGTGAATAAGGACAGAAGGAGAGAAGAGGGAAAAGAAAGATCATGGGATTTCAGAAGGACTCTAGAACTGGGGATGCCAGAGCTGGGAGGGGCCTTAGAACAGGGAATGTCAGACCTGAGAGGGACACACAAAATGTTAGTAAAGTAGAACATCAAAGCTGAAAGAGACCTCAGAACATAGAATGTTAGAATATAGGCTGTCAGACTGAGGATGTTTCTTAGGACTTGGGGTATCAGAACTCAGGGAACCCTTAGGAGGTTAGAACACAAACTATCAGAACCAAGCATGACCTTAGAACATAAATGTTAGAGCTTAGAACATTAAAAAAATCAGGGAGGGATGTTAAAACAGATTATTAATACTAGAATATACACTAACAAATAATAAAATAACGATTTATGGAATGTGTACTAATACATTAGAATTGGGAAAGTTTCTTAATCTTTTTTCTTTTTTTAAAAATTTTTTTTCCCCCTTAATCTTTTTTCTACTGGCGATCCCTTTTTGCCTGAGAAATTTTTAAGTGACCCCGGGTATATTAAGGGTATAAAATAGGCAAGCAAGCCAAACAATTGCTAATAATAAATCATACTTTTGCAATTCCCACATTCAGTTATGGAACCCACATTCAGTTATCGAAAACTTACAATTTAAGGAGCTGAGTCTTAAAGAATCAGAGCTAGGTGGAACTTTAGAAAACCCTGTCAGAACTGGAAGAGACTCAAGAACTTAGAACGGAAGAGTTAGGGATGATAAATCATAGAACGGTAGAATGGGAAATGAAAAAGCTGGGAAAACAGAGAACAAGGAATTTTAGAACATAGACCGTGAGTACAAAGAACATCAAACTGTAAAATCGGTGTGTTGAAACTTGCAGGGATCTTAGAACGCAGAATGTCAAAGCATGTATTACCAGAGCCGGAAGCGGTCTGAGGTCATAGAATATTAGAACCCAGACGTGTTGAGAGCTAGAGAGTATCTAATTCAGGGGTTCTTAACCCTCCCTGGATCCCTTTGGGGAGGCCCTTCACAGAACCATGTTTTAGGAGCGTTAGGATGAGGAGGGAAATCAATGATCCTGAAATACAGCTCTGAGAACATTTTAGAACGAGTTCCGAGAGCCCACGCTAAGAATCGCTGCCCTAGTCTGTCACAGAGATGCACATCAGGACCCGGAGGTGACCCATGATTCCCCATAGGGCACCCAGGCACTTAGTAGTAGAGGTGATAGAAAGGAGCTGGGACTGAGCCAGCAGAGAAAAATGGAAGATGAGAGGAGAGGGGAACTCTGGGATGAGGAGGGGGCTCCTGGAAGCGGGAGGATCACGATGGCCGGGGGCGGAGGGACCTGGGAGAGGGCCAGGAGATCAGGGTCTCTCCTGCCGCAGTCCAGGGCCTGGGCAAGGCCACGCCGGAGGTGTGGCGGCTCTGGGCTCAGCCAGGGGGAACCAGCTCATCACCTCCAGGGCAGCGCCCCTCCCCCGCCTTCTGCTCCCCCATCACGTCGCAAGCCCTCGAGGAGTGGGGGAAGTGCCGGGCTCCCCCTCCCTCCCAGCCCCGCCCCGCCCCTTCTCTGCTTACCTTGGTGCTGAAGGCGGGCTAGAGGGCTCCCGGCAGGGCAGGGCAGGGCGGCTGTCAGCACCCTTGTGCCCCCGGGGGGCGCGCTGCTCCGGCCCCCACACACTGCGGCCCTGACTCCCAGCCTCAACAGAGGCAGCAGTAACCCTAGAGGGGCTGGCCCGGAGGGAGTGAGGGCCCTCATTACTCTTTCATAAGCCGGAGCCGGGCCAAGAACAAAGCCGCAAATGAAACCGGCCGGAACTTGACACCTGCCGAGCTCACCTGAGGGCCCCAGGGAGCAGGGAGAGGGGCCCAGGGATACACACACACTGCGGCTCCCTCGTGGGGACGGAGCCCGGTCCTCAAAAGGCTCGGACCCACCGGGCCTCTCTCTCAGGGCAGGGAGCGGGATCCGATCCAAGCAAGAGGACAGTCCCAGACCCCCACTTGCCTCTATCTGGGGACCGATGGGGAGAAGGGAGCCGCAGATCCCTACACCCCCATAATGCCCTTCCCAGGCCCAGCTCTTTGAGACCCAGTATGGGCCGCACAGCCAGGAGCGGAGAGCTGTAACCCTAAGGCTTTCCCAGTGTGGGGAGGAAGGGACAAGGGCCTATGGCTGGGGACAGTATGTCCTCACCAGAGCTAGATCTGAATCAGAGCAGGTCAGTGGGTGGAGGCTGTCCCCAGAGGCCAGCGGGGGAGATTAAACAGTTACCGAAGCTCACACAATGTTTGGAGTCCCCTTTCTTCTCCCTGTACCCTTCCCCCTGTCCTACCCAAGGGGACCTTCCGTTCTCTCTCCCTGATCTGGTACTCAGACTTGTCTCCCTCCTGTCATAGAACAACCCAAATCCCTTCTGGGGCCCTGACCCAGTTCCCAAAGAGAAGCTGGCTTCCCAGACACCTTCCTCTACCTCCATCCACCCTCCTACCCCAGGAACCGAGAGCCCCCAGTGATAGCTACCGCTACTTGGACGGTCCCATGATCCGGGCAGACTCAGTTTCTCCTCCATGCTCAATACCCGAGTCTCCTTTTTGGTCTAGTGAGTGGTAGCTTAGCCCAGAGGGTCAGAGTGGGATTTCTCAAGCTGGCCTTAGATCCCGTAGTTCTCTGGAAACTTATTGGTTGGCATTTGTTATTTCCTAACCTCAGCTTGCCATTTCCCTTTTGGAGCATGTGTCCAGGTCATCCCTCCAGTTCCAGTGAGCCCTGCTCCACACCTGGGACTTTCAGAATCCTTATCAGATGTCACTTCCTCTGAGCTGATTTCCTGATTCCCACTTCTCCCTTCTGCTGAAATTTCCCCAGAGGGCTCCTCAAATTTCCATAGGGCCCATTGGTGGAATTCTTCCATCCCCCTCCACTCCCACCCCCGCATCCCTCTCAATTTTCTTATCATGCTTATGTATGTGTGTGCTAGCAGGGCTGAGTCATTTTTTAATCTCTGCATCCCAGCTGGGAGCACAGTGTCTTACAAACCCTATAGAAGGTGCTGAAGAGAATTCAGGTTGGGTCCCTAGGGCCCTCCAGACCTGGCCACGATTCCATGGGAGCTGACTGGGGTGGCTTGGGACAAAGATGACATAAAAGCTCCCTGGGATTTCCCAGAACCACCCGGGCATTCTATGAGTGCTTCCTGGGTTTGAGAGAAGCTCTTCATGCAGATCTGTCTATGTCCTTGTAAAAAGCACCAATTTCCTTCTGTTCAAAGTTTCTCTGAAACAAATTTTTTTTTTTTCCAGAATCAGATTAAATTCTCTTTTTCAAGGATCATTTGTCTAAAACTTGTGCAGTGTTCCTAAGTGTGACCATAAACAACAGCAACGAGAATTTTGGGGGCAGAGAGGGTATGCAGCTAGGTGGTGCAGTGGATAGAGCCCTGAAGTCAGGAGGGCCTGAGTTCAAATTTGGTCTCAGACACTTCCTAGCTGTGTGACCCTGGGCAAGTCACTTAACCCCAATTGCCAAAAAAAGAAAAAAAAAAGTGAGTGTGAAAGAGAGCTTTGGACATTCTTACACTGGAGGCCCGGTCCAGATCCTCTCCATGGATTTTAAAACAAAAACTACAAAAGTTCCATGACTTTTAAAAGTTTCACATCTCCTAGGCCAAAGTCCCAGTTGGCTTTGGCAAGCCCCAAGGGCATGGGTCATACAGCTGAGATGGAGACTGGGATGTTCTGAAAGGGCTTTGGGAGTCAATCACTCCTCCAATCAATCACATGTTTTTTTCCCCTGAGGCAATTGGGGGAATTAAGTGACTTGCCCAGGGTCACACAGCTAGGACATGTTAAGTTTCTGAGGTCAGATTTGAACTCAGGTCCTCCTGACTTCAGGGCTGGTGCTCTATCCACTGCACCACCTAGCTGCCCCTCAATCACATGTTTTTAAGCACCACAGTATACAGCACTGGACAGGGCTTGTTTTAACCAAGATAACCCCCCAAACAGACCTTGCCCTAAAGACCTTTTATCTGTTGATGGGTGTGAACCACATGACCTCCAGTGTCATTTCTAATTGTATTTCCAAGCTTCCGGGATCACCTAATTTAACCTTCCCAATCTCCACCCTCCTTTTTCTTTTTCTTTTCTTTTTTCTTTTTTTGGATGAGAAGACAAATTGGAGAACTGACTTGCCCAAGGTCACACTGTGCATAGCTGATAGTTCTGAGTGGGAATCCAGTCCTTCTGAATCAATCACTGCCTTTATTCCCCATCCTCAATCCTTCTCACCTGGCTGACTTGATCTGGTTGGCTTACCTGCTGTGTGCCGGGATCATAGTGGGTCTTGTGGACCTCAGAACAATTTTGGCAGTGACTCTCTGCAAACACACTGGTCTCAAAGTGCCCACATGAGATATTGTCTGTCACCTTCTCCATCATGGAACAGATCAGTCCAGGACTGTCCCCCAGGAGGGGACCCACTCACTGGCTGGCACCTAAAATGCAAAAGGAAAGAAAATGGATGTCAGATCATCTGCTCCCGAGTGCTCTCCTTACACACACACACACACACACACACACACACACACACACACACACACAAAATACACACACACACAACTGGTCTTCCATTGAACCATCAAAAGTATAATCTTCACCAATGCTAATTATAGTCTCTCTGTAGGTAGCTTCATGAAGCACTATGTCCAAAAAAAGAAAAAGAAAAAACCATTTTGGAGCCAATCTTCCATGGAGTGGGGTTTTTCATACTTAGCTAGGTTGGTTCTTAGACAAGCCAGGCCCAAGTTCTAAGCCTGGGAGAATCAGTCAACACTTGGACTTAGATGGGAGAGCCTTCTATAACTAGACTCACCTCTAGGATGTGAGAAGGAATTGGGGGGCTAGCTCTGGGGAGGAATAAACAGGCCCCATGGACAGAGAGTCAGTCCAGACAAGAACGGTAAGACTTTACTCACAATCCTTCACATGAACAGATTTGTAGGTTGTTTGGATCTAGAATCCCTTTGAAAGTAAAGAGTCTGTAAAAAAAAAAAAAAAAAAAGGAACGGCACTCTACAGAATCAGAGGATGTTAGAGCTTGAAGAGACCATGCAACAGAGATCTGTGCTAGAGAGACCTTAGAACAGAGAATGTCAGAGCTGGGAGGGAGCTTAGAACCAGGGATGTCAGAGCTGGGAGGGAGCTTAGAACAGGGGATGTCAGAGCTGGGAGGGAGCTTAGAACCAGGGATGTCAGGGCTGGGAGGGAGCTTAGAACAGGGGATGTCAGAGCT
>JAJPUD010004149.1:189783-210538 GCA_023553655.1 Myrmecobius fasciatus | reverse complement strand
AATTATGGTATATGAATGTTATGGAATATTATTGTTCTATAAGAAACGACCAGCAGGATGATTTTAGAGAGGCCTGGAGAGACTTGCATGAACTGATGCTGAGTGAAATCAGCAGAACCAGGAGATCATTAACTCTTTTCAACAAGATGTTTCAGGCCAGTTCTAATTATTCAGTGAAGAAGGCCATATACACCCAGAGAGAGGTATGTGAAATATGGACCACAACATAACATTTTCATGCTCTCTATTGATGTTTGCTTGCATTGGGTTTCCTTTCTCTGATTTTTTTTCTTGTAGATATGATTTTTCTTGCACAACAAGATGTGTGGAAATATGTATACATATATTAAATTTGTCAAGTATTTTAACATAATTAACATGTAGTGGATATCCTGCCATCTAGGGGAGGGGTGGGGATTAGGGGGGAAAATTTGTAACAGAAAGCTTTGTAAGGGTCAATGTTGAAGAATTACCCATACATATGTTTTGCAAATAAAAAGCTTTAATAATAAAAAAGAAAAGAAAAAAAAGAAAAATGAGGCCTTTATCAGAGAAACTTGCTTCATTTTTTTCAGTTATTATTGCTAATTGTATTGCCCTCCATGCCAACCCCCTCTGTTTATTTCATTGTTATTCCTTTGGCCCTCTCTCCTCTACAGCATTTTGTTTCTCACCACCACTTCCCTTTGTTATCTTCTTCTGGGTGTGTTTTGATCTTCTTAGTCACTATAGTAACTTTCTATGGTCAGACTCTTTTTTCTATTCTTTGCTCATTTTACCAGCCTATTACTCACTTTTTAACTCTTTGTTAAAGTAGGCTCTGTGCAGCTGTTTTCAGAGATCTTTCTAGGGACTTGTAAGTTTTTAGTTCTTCCAAGGTGGTATTACCCAAGGAAAAGTGTGTTTATTACTCTCCTGGCCTATCCCCTGGTGTCTGTGAGCCCCCACCCACCCAGTGCTGCCTCTGATTCTGAGGTCCTAAGCCCTGCTTTGGGTTAGTTCAATAGGTATGGCTTGCACCCTCTCCCATCCTGATGCACCAGACCTTTTTTGCTGACCTCCCAAGTTATCCCCAGCTGGAAAATTATTCTACTCCATCTTTTTATGGGTTCTGATGCTCTAAAATTTGTTTAAAGCCATTATTCAGAGATATTTGGAGGGGTCTAGGGAATTATCAGACAAATCCCTGCCTTTCTTCCATCATCTTGGCTCCTCCTCTTAGAAATAAAATCCATTGTTTACCTCTAATCACTGTTGTCACACCAGATCCTATAAAGTCAAACATCAATGTTGCTCTTCTCTCAAGTCTTCCATGATCACCTTCTTCTGGCCTTTTTACCCTCCTTCCATCATCAAAGATGCAAAAATGGGCAAATCTGAACTTGAAATAAAGAATTTTAAAAAAACCAATTTAAGCTATCTAAATAGGGAATGAAATATATCAGGAAGCAGTTGGTTCTCTCTCTCTCATTATAGATGTTCAAGCAAAAATTGGATGACCACTTTTTTGGGTTGTAAAAAATGTTCCTTGTCAGGTATGGATTGGACTCCATGGGATTATAAACAATCTGCAAACATCACACATAAATCACAGGTTGCATCCTTCTCTCTATTCTGTCATATTAAAGACACTACTTTTTCAATACTTGGTTCCATATGAAAGCTTCTGATTCCATCATCATTATCTTCTTTTTCCTGCTTAAGGTGATAATATTACTGTTAAAGTGCCTACTACTGGGATCAATTCAATTAATTCTACCTGAGGCAGTTTCTTTCCTTATAAATTCATAAATCCTCTTTAGACATTCCTTCCTTCTTTCTTCTCACTTTGATTCATTTAACCATTTCAATTCCCTATGCCCCTATTATATTGTTGGTTAAATGCATTTTTTTTGTTTGCTAGCCTGGAAATCTAACTAGAACTTTTAACTCTGCTTCTATGGGTTGATGCACTTCAAGTTTCAAATAAATATTCAAATGAACTTCTGGATTTGAATAGAGAAATGTTAGAAGTATTTCCAGTATGATCAAGGTAAAGGCTGCCTGTGATCTTGACTACTACTTAATAAAGTTCTGGAAAAGAGGGGAAAGCAAACGAAGGATTAATTATAAGAAGAGAAGCAAAATTTTCCATTAAAAATGAAATGATAATTTATTTAAGTCAGAGAGTTTACAAAAAATTAATCAAATAAATTAATAGATTCAATAAAGTAGCAAAATACAAAATAGCATCCCAAATAGTATTTTACATACAGGGTTAAAGCTTAGAACTGCACTAAGACTTTTGGGATACCCTCTATTGTTAAAAAAAATTCCAGAAATAAGAATTATGGCAATTCCATTCAAAATAAGTAAAAGCATAAATAAAATATCTTAAAATGAATCCACTTAGACATTGAGGACTTACAAAAACAAAACTGCAAAATATCATTTATAGAAATAAAAAATTAGAATAATTATATATTTTCTGTTTCTTGCTGGATGATCATATATGGTTAGGATTTCTCTTTTTTTTCCAATTCAACTAATTGTACCTGAGGCAGTTTCTCTCCCACATAAACTCATAAAATTCTCTTTAATCTTCCTTCTTTCCTTCCTTCCTTCCCTCTTTCTTTTCCTCTGATTTTAATTCGACTCAATTCTCTATATTTTTTATCACATTGTGTTAAATGCTTTTGTTTGCTGGCTTAAAAACCTAACTAGAATTTGCTACCTAATTTATAGACTTACTGCTATGCCAGTCAATCTGCAAGTGAGTTATTTTAAAGAACTAGATAATAACAACAATATTCATTTGAAGGAAAAAAATCATAAAATTCAAGGAAAGTAATTGTAAAAATTCAAGAATGAAGAGTTGCTAGCATTACCAGATCTCAACATATTACAACAAGTAATCATCATTGAGGTAACTAGGTTGCACAATGGATAGCACAAATCTGACCTCAGACAGATACTGTGTCATTCTGGACAAGTCACTTAACGACTGTCTATATAAAATGAGAAAGGAAAGGGCAAACCATTCTAATATCTTTGCCAAGAAAACCCCATAGACCCACAAATTCACATGACTGAACAACAACCACCAAAACTAATAAGTATGTGTTTTTTTAAATTAAAGATAAAAAACTGCATTAGAAAAAAATAGAAAAATAGGATCCCAAAGCAAATGAACCTTGTATTCTAGTATTGGTAAAACTTTAGACTATAAAGTAAGGGAGGAAGAATTATCTATTCAACAAGATCTGCTGGGAAAACTAGAAATGAATTTTGTAAAAAATGGGTTTAGACCAATAATTTGCAACAATATCATAAGAAGTGATACATGTAAAAAACAAACTAAATATAAAAGATTAGATATTTTTAAAACATTAGAAACTATTTGAAAAATGCAGGATGAGGAGGAATTAGAAGGAAAAGGCATATTTATCTCTCTGTATTCTATACACAAATACATACACACACACACACGAAAATAACAATAAAAAATTAAGTCAAGAACAAATTCAAGAACAATACTAATACTGAATTCAGAAAAGAGATAATGAAACATATCTTGGTCCTCTTGGTTGAGGAAAAATGATAATTCTAGCTATTACTCAAAGCCTATCCATGTGATTGATTATTCTATAAATTATTCATTAACATTAAGATTATTAAATTAAATTAAACTTTCTATACCCTTTGACCCAGAAATTCCCCTATTAATTCTGTTTCTCAACACGATTTTGGAATTTGCTAGAATGCCCATTTATTGGGGAATGGTTGAATGAATTGAATGTATTTTTATGATATAATATTCTTCTTCTATAAGAAATGATGAGCTTGATGATTTTATAAAAAAATGAAACATTTTCATGAGGAGAATGAAGAGAACATTATATACAGTAATAGCAATATCATTTTACAACAACTTTAAGTATCTAAGTTATTCCATTATAAATGCCAAAATTAATTGCAACATTCCTATGAAGGAAGATGCTTCTAAAGAAATAACTGACACGGGGCAGCTAGGTGGCGTAGTGGTTAGAGCACCAGCCCTGAAGTCAGGAGGACCTGAGTTCAAATCTGGTCTCAGACACTTCCTAGCTGTGTGACCCTGGGCAAGTCACTTAACCCCAATTGCCTCAGCAAAAAGCAAAAAAAATAAAATAAAATAAAATAACTGACATATATGTGTGTGTATATATGTATGCATATACAAATATACACAATCATGTTTATATACATTTAAATGTACGCATGTATGTGCATATATACACATGTGTACTTGTTAACATGTATACATACCTGTATATTTGTGTCTAATGGCAGCCATGGGGGGAGAAAGTTATGTGATAACTGTGTTATATATTTAAAAGTAATAGCCGGTTGTAGATAATAGATCTGCAATTTTAAGTGCAATCTTCTTTTCCTTTCTATTTCTCTTTGTCATGAAAATGCCTATTTTATTTCTTAAATTCAGATTTTTTAAAGCAATCATCAACTGTATGCCTCAATGCATAATATTATGAATAAATGGGATTTTTTTTACATAGAGGATATGGTACATGAATATACCTTGGTATTCAAACCAAATTCTTTCTCTAAGTCTATCAAGTTGTTTAGTGGATAGAACAAATGTGTATTATTGATATTACCTGGTTTTAACTTTTTTTAAAAAAATAGGATTACAAAAGACACCATCACCCCAAATAAAAGGACATGAACAGAAATCCTGTATTATTTGGATCAATGCTACACCAACTATTCCACCCCATCTATGTAATTAAAAAACCAGATGTCTTAGTACAAAACATACAGCAAAGATTGTGGGTACTCCAAATGCATTTAAACAATGTCAGGTCACATTCTCCTTAACCTTTATGTTCCTGGTTGGTCAATACATTCTGAGAGTCAATCAATATAAATGAAAGGCTGCTACAGATCTCATTAAATGGTCTAGGAGTGCTACAAGGACATCACATAATTGCAGTAGAGGAGTTTCTCCCTAAACAAGGAGCAATGTTCACATCTGAAGAAAACCTTCTTCACTCTTATTATCAAACAATACAAAGGAAAAATACTTTACCTGCATTTTTGCCTTCTACCAGTGTAAGCTGGTATTTTTTTTTATCCTATACTCAGAAAAATTGACTAGGAAACAGAAAGGACAAGTGACTTGGCTAGCCAATAACATGGCAGAGTTGGGGGTTAAACCTGAGTCTTCTTGGCTTTAAAGCCAAATAATTCTTTTCAAAATATCCATTACTGTATCATATGTAATAGGAGTAACATATTTTAAAAGAAGTAGCCAAATAGGAGAAGATGAGCAATACAATCATCCCAACATCCCAGCCTTGACAATTAGTCATAATTGAGATTTCATCAATCCACTCATAACCATTTTGTCATTGGTATTTTATATGTCTATGAGACAATAAAAAGGACCAGTGGATAATCCAGTGAATCAAAGCAAAGCTAGGTATTTTTCTCAAGTTCAAATATTTCCTTCATCAGCTAGGAACCCCCATTGCAGATCATAATCTTTATAGAATAGTTCCAGTGATTGAAAAATTCACTATTTTATTGCTAATTGAGGTTGGGTCAGAAAAAAATCATTTAAATAAATTTGTTGAAATGCTATAAAACTAAAGTCCCACTCTGATTCCTCACTATAGTGTGGAGGTAACCTTGGGCTGTTTAAAGGGCATGCTAGCAGAAGACAAGCCCTCTGGTAGATCTCACTTATTGAGTCAACCCAGGAACACATAGTCCAAGAATCTTCCCAATCAATCATGCAAAAGTCATCAACGACATACTGAAAACCTGGGGGTGACTTTTTGTTGTTTATGTTTTGTTTTGCTTTTTGACGGCCACTGCAGCTCACAAGATTCCTACTAAACTGTGGAGTGGTGGCAATCTGAATCAGTGGAGAGAGTACTGATACAAAATTAAATCACAAATACTTAAAATATTAAAGTAATCCCATTTGGGAATGTTGTATGCAAATTGATTAATTTGGTCTGTATTCTTCATTCTGGACTAATTAGTTTTATCCACTAGTGATTTTTAATAAAAATTACTGAAATTTAGATACTAGTTATTTAAATTGAAATGTAAATCAAGTACAGGTAATGCAGCACATGGAAATATGTTTCTTATAACAATAATAATATAGTATACATATATTATATAATGATATATTGTTGTTGTTCATCTATTTCAGCTGTTTCCAATTATTCACAATCCCATTTGAATCTTTCTTGCCAATGAAAGCAGAGAAGCTTGCCATTTCCTTCTCCAGATGATTTTATAAATAAGTAAACAAGACAAAATTACTTATCCAGGGTTACACAGCTAAAAAGCATCTAAAAAATTCAGGAAGATGAGTCTTCTTGACTCCAGACCCCCAGAATAGGATTCTCGGTGCCATTTGATACGAATCAGGGGAGAGACAACTCAAGTAAAATTAAATCACAAATCCTTGAAATATAAAAATAATTCCATTTGGAAATCCTGTATGCAAATTGATTCACTTGGCGTGTATTCTTTAGTGTGGATATGATATTATATGTTATAATATGATGACATTATATTATAATATTATTATCACCATCCTCTTTATTTCTCTTTTCCTTTTTTCCTTTTTCTCTCACAGTTTAATCATCTAATATTCAAAACATCAGTCTTTTTATTTTTCCTTTCATCATTCTCATCAACTATATTAACTAATAACAGACAATAACACTCATATTGAAATATTCTTGATATCTAGACAAGTATTTTTTCATTGACTATATTATTTTATCATTAATACAGACATTAATACATTAATAATATCATTAATACCATTAACTCCCCCAAATACACTCTTATAGGATTGATATAGGTTTGGAATTTGCATTCAACAGGCATAATCTTAAACAAGCTAATTACTGTTCAGAGCCTTGATTTAAACAAGATACAAGAAGGGAGGAAATTTATAGCATAAAAGTAATGTGCATTTAACAAACACAGTGATCACCAATGCATTATAAGAAACAGACAGCACACAACATAATACATCATCATCCCTGCGAGGAGACACCAACATCTAAATTCCAAAAGCTGGGAGAACCCAGCGTTCCCCCAGAGTCTCAAGTGGGAAGCTTTATTAGGCAAGTGGTACCAAATCTAACTGAGTTCTCAAAGCCGCTTTCCACTAAGGGGTTTTTAGAGCCTGAGAACAAAGAAGGCACTATGCTAAATATTCTCAGTTGATACATGACCCTTAAGACAGAACAGCCCCCCTCAGGTAAAAGGGTTCTATCATAAGAGGTCCATCAAAGAGAATATTTGTTTACTCCTTTATAAGAATTATGTTTACTTCAGGAACTGGTAAACACAGGCTTACCATAAAGGGTGTTCATTAATTAAGGCACCAGGAAGATGGCCAATCTTAATGCTTCCTGATATTCTATTAGATAACTGGGAGCACATTCCAAAGTTCTCAGCAAATAAAAAATGTATACAAAGGCATGGCCAAGACTTACTGGGATTCCTCACTAGGATTCCATACAACCCTCAACACCTAAAATAGCTTTGAAAAACTTATCACCATGACATTACTCACTTATTAGATTTTGCTCTCACTGTTCCCTTTCCCTCATAACAGATATTTATTGATATATAAGATCTCCTGTCCATTTTGTCAACTAAATTAAGGAAGAATGTTATCTGAAACTATCAGCTGAGTGAACTTTCATGAATTAGAATTATACAAAGCCAAGTTAGAATGTTTATTGGTGGATATCATATGTAAAATATTTTCAATGACTCAGTTAATGAAAAGACAACAGCTAAAACCTTTACTTCTCTTCTGTCATCTTGTAAAGTGGACTACAGGGACCTGTTAATCAGAACAGTAAAAGACAAAATGAGGTCTATATGAGTAAGAATGGTTTGGTGCTCTAAAAGCCAAATTTCATGAATTTTCATTGACTCTTAGAGCTTATAGATCATCAAACCTCACCTCCTCATGTCAGATGAGATTGACATCAGGACAGAGTTAGTACATCAGTGTGGTGGACTGGAATAAATACTACATTTGGAATCAGGAGTCTTAGTTTTAATCCCACTCCAAAAATCCCAAGTTCTGTGGCCATGGACAAGTCACACCATCAAAAAATCTGGGAATTGGAAGCATCTTAATTGCACATCTAGTCTAAGCTATATACAAAATAATTTCCAGTAAAATATAGCCAACCCATGACACGTTGGCACATAGATAGTACAATGGAGAGGGCAATGGACCTGGAGATAGAAAGACCAGAGTTCAAGTGTGGCCTCAGATACTAGCTATGTGTCTGGGCAAGTCATTTATCACTTCTCTGCCTCAGTTTCCTCATCTATAAAATGGAGAAAATAATAATAATAATAGCATCCACATCCCAGACTAATTATTAGACCCAAATGAAAACTATAAAATGCTTAGTATAGTTTCTGGCACATCATTATTTAACTTCTGCTTTAATCTCTCTAGGCTTCATTTTCCTTATCTACAAATTGTAATTGTACTCACATTCTCTGTATCACAGAAAAGGAAAATACTTAATAAAATTTAAATTATTATATGTCTGTCACTTGGGCATTAACTGTCACAGTGAATAGAGTGCTAGCCTGAAGCCAGAAAGACTCATCTTCCTGAGTTAAAATCTGTCCGCAGACACTTACTAGCTGTGTGACCCTGGGCAGATCACTTCACCTTGTCTGTCTCAGTTCCTCATCTGTAAAATGAGCTGGAGAAGGCAATGCAAAACATGTTAGTATTTTTTGCCAAGAAAACCCTAAAGGGGCCATCAAGAATCAGACATGACTGAAAAATGACTAAACAACATCATGTCTGTCACTAATTAGTGAGAGCTAGCTGATGGCAAAAGTTTCTTTATTCTCTCCCACATTGCCTTTCCATAACTGCTGAATTTTGTATAAAAAAAGATAAGCTGGTTATAATTAGGTCATTGTTTGGATCTGACTTCTTTCTAGTGTTGAAAATAACAAGAATTACTGTAACAAAATTAACATATTTATATTATTCTTTTTAGTATATTGCATGTTTTCACATATATCTAGCCCTTACTGGAATAAGCAGATGACTGACTGGCACATAATAATCCTTTATTGGTGATTAATAAATGCTTGCTGATTTATTGATTGCCAGTGAAATAGCAGAAGGAAATGTTGCTCAGGTATAGATTGGATTAAACTGAAATCCCTTCAAAATTCAAGACACATCCATATTAATATCATTTTAACAATGATCATCACCATAATGCTGCAGGACAAATATTATTGTATACATTTTAAAACTAAGGAAAATAAGGCTCAATGAAGTTAAATAATGACCACCACGACAACAATGATAATAGTTAACATTTATATAATTTTTGCTACGTGACAGATACTTTAGAAAGATTATCTCCTTTAATCCTCACAACCACCCTGGAAGATGTATACTATTATTATTCTCATTTTACAAATATGGATACTGAGACAAACAAAAATTAATTGACTTGTCCAAGGTCATACAGCTAGTAAATATCTCTAACCACATTTGAACTGAGGTTTATCTGAATTCAGGTCCAGTGATGCTTCCATTTTGGTCATCCAAGGTCACACACTAGTTGATGTTAGACCTGAAAATTAACTTTTCACTTCACTGTGGATCTTTTTTTTCTATTTCTGTCTCAATTCAAAGTTACCTACTCTATCATTCTGATATATTTTTTTCTTTTTTCCCCTTTTTTCTTTAGATTTTATCTTTTGAGAAGAGTAAACATATAAAACCATGGAAAAAGTCTTAAGATGTCACCATGCACTCCTCTATCTGCAGGGAGGAAATGTCAACCAATCTGAGCTGTTGGCTTTCTATCTAATAATAACACTTCCCTGGTCTATAAGAATTTATTTATTTCCTTTTTTGCAAAGTTCTTCCTTTATAACATATAAGTATATGTTATAAGGTGATGGGAAGTACAAATACTATTTTTATTCTACAGGTGAAGAAACTGAGGCTCAGAGAGATTAAAACAACTTGTCATTAAATCTATCAAAAATCTAAGATGAAAATTAAATAGATGTCTCCTGACTCCAAGATCTATAATAAATTAAAAAACAAAAACAAACTTCTAAACATTTTGGTGCAAGGAATTTCTTCCATGATGAATATCCATTGTATTTTCCCACCATTTGACTACCTTTTTCCCAATCCCTGTTTCTCACATTCTGTAAAATGAATCTGCCTATGAGAATATAATGATGTAACACATATGCCTTCTAAATAATAATCTCTTTTATATAGAAATATCTACAAATATTTGAATACATGGGTATTCATAAATTTTTATAGAGATTTCTTAGTGAGCAAATGGTACTTAGTTTTTATATAACAAATCATTTCATAAGAAATGAATCTTTCTTAAGATTGATTGAGATTGTTAAGACAGAATGATTCTTCTTTGTTTGTTATTATGTAAGCTGCAACATCAAAGTGTCAAAAATGGTGACAAAAGATTTAATATGAATGAGAATATATTTATGTTGAGAAAAATTGCACATGAATAACCTACGTCAGATTGCTTGCTATCTAGGAGAGAAGGGGGAATAGAGGGAGAAAAATTTGGAAAATACAAGGTTTTACAAGGATGAATATTGGAAACTATCTTTGCATGTATTTGGAAAAATAAAACACTATTTAAAAAAGAGAAAAGAAAGAATATACTTATTGAATATTTCCATGTGGAAATCATTTTGCTAAGCATTAGGGATGCACAGAGAATGGAAAATAAGAAGTTTTGTTTCAAGAAACTCAATTTCATAGAATAGGAGTTGTTCATATTACTATGTCATGTTTCCTTTGGTGCTCTGGTGAAACCTATGGACTCCTCAGGATATTTCTGAATGTAAAAAGTAAAATATATATAATTAGAAAGGAATCAATGATACCAAAACATAGTTATAGAAATAAAAAAAATCATAGCACATAAATCAAGAGGACAGCATATATAACTTAAATTTAGCTTAAGAACAAATAAAAAGATGGTGATCCTTCAGATGCAGTACAGGGCAGATGGTAATGCATCTTATTTATCATTATTTCCATTGATAAAAAGCATTTATTTCTGATACTGGACCATTTGATGGTACCAAGAACTTTGGTAGAGGGAACTTTCTATAATTCCTTCAGAAAAAGTTACCAGATCATGAAGTTGTTCTCTTGAGCAAATATTAGGAATGTTAGGAAAAGGCCAGAAGCAAGGTTGGTGGTTTTGTGAGCACTGATATTTATGGAGCTCAGAGGATTCTGCGTCCTCCAGTGGAATGTACACAAAAATGTTAGCTGAAGTAATAGTGGTGGTTTGGTCCGCCTAGTAGTATTGCCACTCATCCCTTTCTTAATTGCCTTGCTATCCCTGGGGTCCTTGGATTTGCCTTCCAATTGGTGGAAGTTGGTCAGTGGCTAGTATCAATAGCCTTGCTCCCATGATGACTAGGGGAAAGCATTAATGCATCAATGAAATATCATTTTCTTTCTTTTGTCTTCATTTCATATTAAATGTAGCAAATTCACCTTTCCTCCCTTTTATTGTTACTTTTAAGTGCTACCTATATTCAAATACCCACTAAATCACTTAGAATATTTCAAAAAGAAACAATCTTGCAAAACACTTAAACAAGTGGTGACTTTCAAGTCATCATTTGATTTAGCTAACATTTATTGAGCAACTATTATAATGCTTAATATTTTATTAGGGGCTGTAGGTAATGTTTCAAACCACTGTGTATGTGTGTGCATGTATGGAGAATTATGAAGAGATGCACAGTATAATAATGCAGATTGTAGCATATTAACAATGATACACATACAAAAAATGAGACTCAAAATATTTTGGATATGTATGCCAGACAAAAGAGGTACAAGACTATTGTATATTGCAAGAGGTAAGGGATATTAGGTAGATAGTCCAAGTCCTATATAACTACACAAAGAACACTACAAGGTGTTGATTTTTAAAAATTATTACAAACTTATGGGGTTTTATAATCATATTTTTAGAACTGAACTTTTGGAGCCATTAAGTTTCAAAATCTCTTATTTTACAGATGAGAAAACATACCGAGAGATTTAATGATTTTTCCAGTGTTACACAGTAAATGTCAAAAACAGGATTCAAATTAATGTCTTCTAAACTCAATAGTCTATTCCCTATTTCATTCTACCCATTCCCCTCTCCTCTCACTTGCCCCCCACCCTCGGCCAAAAAACAAGGATCATTTACAATTCAGGGATACAAGAACAGTCTTAATGTAGAGGATGGAATTCCAATTTTATCACTCTTTTGCATTATTCCACCTTCTCTATTCTTTCATGGCTATTTTACTAAACACCACTCTGAATCAACTTCAACCTAACTCTACTATGTGTTTTATTTGTTCTCTCATGGAAACATCATCTCTTTAATTTGAGGAGTTGCAATAGCTCTGCTTTTTCTAAATCTGCAGGACTCACCAAGATTTTCTCAATAGCATCTTACAAAAGTACTTAGTTGGCAAAATTCATCTTCCATCCAAGAAAATACATATGCTTGTAATATAGAAAGTAACTAATGTTGTTCATTTGTATAACCATTTTTATTTTTCCCCCTAGTTTCTCAACTCCCACAGGGTATAGACTATATCTACTTAACTTCCTTCATACTTTGCCTCACAAAGTCATGCACAAATAAGCATTTAATTAGAATGATAAATAGTGTGCTATCTAAAAGAATAGCTTTCATCCTTCCAAGCAAGGAAAATTCTTGGCTGGTAGAAAATATTCTAAGCTTATAGCAAGAAACTAATAATGCTGCTGCAATTGCCAATTAAGTGACTGTTACTTATTACTAAATTAATATTATTACTAAATTAATGATGATTTCTCCTTAACCAAATTAATACTGCTTATTAATATATTAATAATGAAGTGGCTAAAGTAGTATAATGGATTGGCTGTTGGTCTTATAGTCTTATATAGTAGGTATATGACTTTGGAAAAGTCACTTAGACTCTAGGGGGTAGCTAGGTTGCATAGTGGATAGAGCATGAGATCTAGAATCAGGAGGACCCTAGTTCAAATCTGGCCTCAGACACTTACTAGCTGAGTGACTCTGGACAAGTCACTTACTAACAATTGGGAAAGGAAGGAAAGAAGGGAGAAAAGAAAGAAAGAAGTTACTTAAATTTTCTGGTCCTCAGTTTCATCAGATGTAAAAAGAAGGAAGAGTTGGATTTGGGGGCTTCTTGGGTCCATTTCCACCTCTAAATTTTTGTCTCTGTAATGCTATGGTATTTTCCACATGTTAAAAATTAATTCAGAAATGGAAATCAATAACTCACTTAGGCTCACATACATGAATGGAAAAGAACTATAAAGGAATAGAAATTAAGTATTTTCCAGGTGGAGAAGCAGCAGCATGGCATAGTAGATAGAGGTCTACCCCTTGAGCCAAGAAGACCTGAGTTCCAGTCACCTCTCTGACATATGTTGGTTATTCAATCATTTAACTTTTCAGTATTTCAAGTTGTCAGATGCAGGGACTATATGGTGCTACACTGGTCAAGGGAGTTTTCTTGCCAAGAAGTTCTCTATATCGGTGAAATCAGATGTGTCTGTCTTTCTTTCCTTCTCTCTCTCCTTCCTTCCTTCCTTTCTTCTCTCCTTCTGTCTGGCTCCCTTTCTCTCTCCTTTTCCCCTCTTTCCCTCCCTCTCCCCTTTCTCCCTCCTTCTCCCTTATTTACCTCCCTTTCCCTTCTCCCTCTTCCTCTCCCTTTTCTCTCCCTCCCTCCCTGCCTCCTCCTCCCCTCTCTTTCTCTCCAAATGTCTGCTGATTTATCTATCCATCATCAGTTCTATCTGTGTCTCTATCCATCAATCTATCATCTCATTTATCTATCTATCCATCTAATTCTTAGTGCTTAATTTAAGCTCTACTGCTTGATTCCACAATATCAAAGGTCCAATCCATATCCCTGTCCCTAGGTGGTTAAGCACCACTTAATGATAA
Organism: Myrmecobius fasciatus; assembly: GCA_023553655.1. Classification (NCBI taxonomy): domain Eukaryota; kingdom Metazoa; phylum Chordata; class Mammalia; order Dasyuromorphia; family Myrmecobiidae; genus Myrmecobius; species Myrmecobius fasciatus. Next base: position 196,478 of record JAJPUD010004149.1, on the reverse strand, counting down.
CTACTGCCTAATTACCCAATTTGTTTTCTAATCTGGATCCATTATTTCATCAGTATCAGGTGCTTCCTAGTGTGGAAAAACACTTCACTGATGCAGATCAACAACTCTGTAATTAAAAACAATAGATTTAAAGATATAAAAGACCATAGGGATCATCTAGTCCAACTATTCTCTTTTTACAAAAGAGGAAACTGAGGCCCAATTATAGACAAGTGATTTCCCTAAGATCACCCAAGTAATAAGTGGCATAGCTAGAATTCGGACATCCTATAGCTTTAAATTCATTGCTCTTTCCACTGGGCCTTAATGCCTGTAGCATTAGATTTTTGCCTGAGACACTATAAGAATTAGTAACTTCTCAACCCACTTAGAATATATCATAGGCAGAACCTGACTTCAAGACTAACCTTGTATCCATTACCCCATACTAATGTGTACACACCAATCTCTGAGAAAAATTCCAACATTCAACATCTTACTAGTGATGGCGGTTATAAGGCTACATATTACATCATCAAAAGAATGAAAATGAATATTCTCAAGGACTAGAGAGGGTCATGTAGTTAAGGACAGACATCTGAAGCATTTTATGAAAAAGCAATCACAAAAAAGAACCAAATGAAAAAAATGTCATTTCAGAAACAAACAAAAAAAGTGTTGGGATAGTGGCACAGTAAGATTAAGGGATAATATATGGACAATCTAAGTAATCCATAATAATAAATAATAACTAATATGTATATAGTAATTACTATATGCCAAATATTTTGTTAAGGGCTTCATAAGTTTTATCACATTTGATCCTCTCAATAACTCTGTAAGTACTATATTATACCCACTTAACAGATGAGGAAACTGAGGCAAATAGAGATTAAGTGTCTTGCACAGTCACAAAATCAGGAGAAAATAGATTGGGCAAATCCAGTTCTGCATTTGAGAGAAGACACGTATTTGATTCTTATAACATGGGCAGGCAAGGGTAAGTCACCACATGAATTATTGGAAAGAATAACAACCATGAAATCACAGACCCGTTTGAGTCATGTCAATATTTAATCCCTAAATCATATGATCAATATGCATATAGAAAACCTACCTGTTCCAAAACTTCTTTATAAGTAATAGTGGCTTTTGTGTTTGTTACAGGGCTATCATAGATGATAGCAATCTTGTCTCCTTGCCCATTTTCAATATGGCGGTCTATAGCATTGTAACAAATATTAAGCATCCCTTCCACAAACCTGAAAGGGAAATGAAAAGTGTTGAAATTACTATAATTATTTGAAATAAAAACATTACTTTTCAATGAATGCTAGCCAATAAAAAAGTCCCTTGCAAACATAGAAGCACCCTTTTAAAATAAGTCTTGGCTTTTGGAATCAGTAATCAGATAGGAAATGATTATCATTCATTCTTTCATTCATTCTATCCCTCTCTCTCTCCTCCCTCCCTCTGTCTATCTTTCTCCCTTCCTCTCTTCTCTCTCTCTTCGCTTTCTCCCTCTCTTCCCTCCCTCTTTCCTCCTTCCCTCCCTACTTCTTTCTTCTCCCTTCCTACTGTTCTCTTCTCCCTTCCTCCCTCTCTTTTCCCTTCCTTCCTCTCTTCTCCCTCCCTCCTTCTCTCCTCTTTCTTCCTCCTTTCCCCTTCTCTCTCTTTTTCCCTCTCTCCTTTCTCTCTCCCCCCCCTCCGTGTCTTTCTCTCTGTCTCTCCCTCCCTTTCTCTGTCTCTCTGATATCAGACATGTGACTCCATCCTTTTGGGGAACTCTATTTGATGAAATTTCCTTCACTAATAAAGAAACAATTATTCTATGACGTATAACCTTAGAGAGACGCCTGGGACACTGGGAAGTTTAGCGACCTAGCCAGCTCAGACAGTCTGTATGAGTAAGAGGTAAGAGTTGAACCCTGGTCTTCCTATTATGTTATAGATGCCTCTCCATCCCAAAATTTTAAGTTACTTAAAAATAAATTACAGTAAGCATTTCAAGTTATAAAGAGCACATTTATTCAATCAGAACCATAATGTATTGAAATTGTTAACCTGATAACCTATTTATCAGTCTCATCTGAAGAAAAAAGATCCGTCATATACATATATGTTGGTTTCAAAAGTACATGGAAAAAGAACAGGTCAAACAATCATTTAGAATCTCAAACTTTAGAGTTTTTTGTTTGTTTATTTTTGTTTTCCTTTTCACTTTGGTACAAGCATAGCCTGAAATTTCTTACATTAAGTATGATTCTTGTTGTTCCTTGAACATGTCATTCCAACTCCCATCTCCAGGCATTTCTCTGTCCATCTTCCATGTCTTTAATATACTCCCTCTCTGCCTCCTAACTTCCTTCAAGTCCCAGTTACAATCTTACCTTCTACAGAAAGAGTTTTGTTATTCTTTCTAATCTTAGAGCCTTCCCTTTTTTATTATTTCCAATTTATCCTGTATATATTTTATTTGAACATAGTTGTTTATTTGTCATATTCTGCATCAGACTGTAAGCTCCTTGAGGGCAGTAATTATTTTCTACTTTTCTGTTTTAGTACTTAGCCTGGTACATAGTAGATGCTTATTGAATGTTTACTTGATTGAATGAGTGACTCATACAGAAGAGAGTGTAAGAAAAATGGAATAATAGGAAAAGGCCAAGTTATGAAGAGCTTTTAATGCCAAAAACTATAAATTAGATGTTGGAGGTGATAAAAAGTCTGTGAAACTTGAAGCAAGGGGAAGAGGATGGTAGCTGTGAGACAATTAAATCTATGAATCATAAAAACCACTAGGGCACCTGAGAGAAGAATGGACTGAAGTAGGGACAGACTTGAGACAGAATAAACAAAATTATTATGAAAGAAATAGCTCTTCTTTGAGTTCACATGTGGCCAAATGAATCTATCACAATGCAGAAATTATAGAGATAAAAATCTAGGTTTTATTATGTGGAAGCACTGGTTCAGGAAGTAGAAAAATTATCCTGGATAAAGATAAGGATTCTAATGAAGCTTTTTACAGAGAAAATTACAATGGAGAGACAGAAAAATAATTTTTGACCTACCATACTCTAGCACATCCTTTTAGGCCATAAAAAACAAATTTAGTTTAACAGAATAATAATTTCATACATTCCTTAAGGAAACAAATCCAATTAAAAAGACATTATAGGTAAATTAAGTCAGGTTACAGATTAAACTAAATTTAGAGGATTCACAATGGGCTAATTTAGAGGGGAGATTTTCATAACTACACAGTCTATATCAGAAAAATTCTTCCACAAATAGTTAAATCACTTCAGGAACCTCAAACTCCTTTTTAGCTTCTTATCAGTGGAATGTCAAAAAGTTTTTTCTTAATTCTACTACTCCATGAGGCAGGTTTTAGCCAGGTAAGCTTAATATAACAGAAAGCAGACTGCAGATATCCAAAATGTTCCAAGATGAATAGTATAACAGAAATCAATAAAAGAAAATAAAAAATGAAAAACTGTCATCACAAAAGGTTAATGCAGTTGTCCAAGTAGTAAGTCATACAGGCCTGAACTAAAGTTGTGACTATACCATTACCAAGAAGAAGGCAAATATTAGATGTCATGAAATTAAGAACTACATTATTTGCCAACATACTAGATAGAGTTTTAGAAGGGAAAAATGATCAGTTCTGTTTATGTGCCTGAGTCTAAAACTTTTCCTTTTATATACCATATTTCTCCAACCAAACCAGACCACTAACTCTTCCAAGAGCTACACACTATCTTCTGTGTCTGTGCATTTGCGCAAGCTGTTCCTCAGCCCTGCAACATCTTCTATCTTTATCTTTGCCTCTCAATCATTTTTATGCTTCAAAGCTCAACTATGGTGTCACCTCCCTGTTAAACCTCTGCCATTTTTCCACTTATAAGGATAAACTCTCCCTCTTCCTCTCCCTTTTACATTCAAACTACTTTGCATTTACTCAGCTTTATCAATATTAAATACCTGCCCTCTACCTCTTGTAGTAATAAACTCTTCAAGATTACAGATTGTTCCTGTACTGAAAGAGTTTACAATCTTGCAGAGAGAAACAAAAAAAAATTACAATACAAGGCAATGATATATGGAAGGGGTGGGGGCAGACTAGATGACTTTCCAGTTTAAAAAATAAAAGAAATATCAGGGACATCGTCTTTCTATCCCCAGTTCCAAAGTTGGTACCTTGGGTATAATAGGCTCTGAGTCAATGGTGATTCACTCAGAAGAGAAGGATTATTCAATATTGGTCAAGATTATAGGATTTATAGCTGAATTAGACCAGCCTTAAAGAGGTAACCCATTCATCTCATTTTACAGATGAGGAAATTGAGCCCTAAAGGTTTCCAAGTTGATTTATGAAAAGCTTATTGAGAGAGTATGGGAAATACTTTGTAAATCATTTTATTACTGTGTTGAAATATACCTAAAGCATTTATTTTTGTGAGAACAAAAACAAGCAGAAGTAGCTAGATGGCACAGTGGATAGAAGACCAGCCCTGAAGTTAGGAGGACCTGAGTTCAAATCCGACCTCAGACATTTAATATTTTGTAGCTGTGTGACCCAGGCAAGTCACAACCCCAAATGCCTCAGCAAAAACAAACAAACAAACAAAAAAACCTATGAGTGGGGAAGAGAACATTGAAGAAATGGAGGCAGGGTTTTAAAGGAAGGGAATTTGTAGAATTGAGAACGTTGAAAAAGATGACTGAAAAAATATTTTCTTTCTTTTTTTTCTGAGGCAATTGGGGTTAAGTGACTTGCTTAAGGGTCACACTGCTAGGAAGTATTTAGTATCTCAGGTCATATTTGAACTCAGGTCCTCCTAACTTCAGGGCTGGTGCTCTATTCATTGTGCCATCTATCTGCCCCCCAAAGAATATTTTCTTTGAAAAACTTTTTAGATAAAATACTCTTTATAGTGGCTAGGAAAAAAAATCAGTGAAAAACGAGTTGACTGATTTTAACAAAAACCAGAAACTGAATTTTTTTAAAATCAAAGATGATGCATATTTTTTAGATATGCTGAGAGAAGTAGGTCTTGTTCTTTGATTGCATTTCTAACAACTTATCACTGAGAATCAGGATTCTCAATCCTGTTCTCAATCAAAATTCCAAACAACCCAGCTAAAAGCTAAATATGATATTCAGGTGTTTCTTTGAAAAACTAAACCAAAAATGAAACTGTTGGTTAACAAGAATCAGACTCGGGGCAGCTAGGTAGCACAGTAAATAGAGCACCAGCCCTGAAGTCAGGTGGACCTGAGTTCAAATCTGGTCTCAGACACTTAACATTCCTTAGCTGTATGACCCTGGGCAAGTCACTTAACCTCAATTGCCTCAGTAAAAAGCAAAAAAAAAAACCAAGAATTACACTCCCATTTAACTGTGTTCTGATAAACATTTAACACCTCTATGATAGTTTTAATATTATATATTGAATAAAGTTTTTGATTTTAAAAAAATTATTTCTTTTTTTAATACAAGGCAAACTCTAGAATATCCTTTCATATTGAACAGTAAACAAAGTTTACTGGGCAACTAGGTGGCTCAGTGGATAGGGTACGGAGAATGAAGTAAGGAAGACACCTCTCTGCCTAAGTTTTCTCATCTGTAAAATGGGGATCACAGTAGCACTTAACTCCCAGGATTGTTGTGAGGATGCAGTGAGATAAAAATTGTAAGTAGTAGAGTAGCATAAAGTAAGTATCTTATAATTATGTAATAGTAGTAGTAGTGGTGGTGGTAAAGGAGTAGTAGTAGTAGTAGTAGTAGTAGTAATAGTAGTAGTAGTAGTAGTAGTAATGGTGGTGAAACCCAGGGGAGTGAGTAGTAATGGTAGTAATAGTAGTAAAAATTCAGGGGAATGTAATCTTTTGCTACTAAGGCAATTGCTCAAGGTCATGCAGGTAGAAAGAAGAATGAGGTTCATAAAGAGTTTCTTCTTTCTCTAACTTCAGAGTTCTTCATATATCACAGAGCAAAGGAAACCTATTATATTTGAATTAAAATGTTTTTCTTCCATTGAATTAATACACTGGAATGAAAACATAAGAACATCAAGGTTACCTGACATTAGAAAAATCCAGATTTACAAAGGGATTCATAATATATTCCTTTAAGTAGCCAGGCTCCCTAAGGCACTTCAAATATGATTTTATTTACATACACTTCAGGAATATGTCTAATAGCTTTTAATTTGACTTCTTCCAATCTAGCAGTATTCTGTAAGAGACAGAGCTGTACGGAAGCCTTGGGTCTGTCCCATCCAAGATTGACATATGCCTAATAAATTCAGGCCTTTTTGCCTATCTATCCATTCACATTAAGTGAAGAATAAGACTAAAAAAAATAACTTTTGAGAAATCAGGAGAATGGACCATCAGGAAGCAAAAAGTGGAGTCGGTGGGGTTGAAGATGGGCTGTCCAATTCTGAGGCTCCAGGAGGTCTCAGCAGTAGCTGAGAAATGTTCTCCTCCAGCAGTGATGTTGAATATTGATGTCAGTTTGATGGGACCAAGGCTGCCTAGAAACTTCAGCCTGAGCTCACTATCACCAAAGGCCAAAGTAGTATAGGAGAGAATGTATTCCAACATAGGGCTAACAGGAAATGAATGTATTGTTAAATCTTCCAGTGTACATTTTACACACACACACACACACACACACACACACACACACACACACACACACA
>JAJPUD010004149.1:112584-189773 GCA_023553655.1 Myrmecobius fasciatus | reverse complement strand
ACACACACACACACACACACACACACACACACACACACACACACACATACATATACACGTATACATAAAAGACACAGAAATTGAGAGAGAGAGAGAGAGAGAGAGAGAGAGAGAGAGAGAGAGAACGTAGAGAAACAGAAGTAGAAAGATTTACCCTTTTTTTTTTTGCCGAGGCAATTGGGGTTAAATGACTTGCCTAGAGTCACACAACTAGGAAACATTAAGTGTCTGAGGCCAGATTTGAACTCAGGAGTATATTTTTTTTAAATACATACATATATATATACATATATATATATACACTCACACACACAAATAAAATATACAAAGGGAAGATACATAAAATGAAAGCTAAATTTCTTATAGAAGGCCTTATTTTGTCTATAACTGAAAACCTGATGTGCAAACTGAGATATGCTATCCTAAGATGTTTCTTCCCTTTAAAAGTCTCCAATATAGTAAGTATATCTGTAAAAGTTAGTGTATCTGAAAAATATTTAAAATTTCAGTTTCTTCTGCTAACATTAAAAGTCCTTACAAGATTATAAACTCTTTGAAGGCAGGAACTATTATGATTATCTTTGTATTTCCCAACATCTAAATAATTGCCTTACACAGAGGAGACACTTGTTGAATTGTATCCAATTCTTTGTGTCCCCCTTTTTGGGGTTTTCTTAGCAAAGATACAGTGGAAAAGAAAATGGCCACTCTGCTCTCTTGAAATGATAGCAGATAAGAATTTTTTGTTACTTTCTATGATTAAAGGAAGATAGCTGGTTCTTCTTCAGAAAAACACAAATTTTTGTAGAAGAATCCAGGGTTTTTTTTGTTTATTTTTTGTTTTTGTTTGGTTTTTAAATGCTCTCTATATTTTTGAGCAAAGCAAAAAAAAATTCAGAGGAACTTGAGGGCTCCTCACACTCATCAAGCATGCTTAGAAGACTATATCCTTTGTGCAAGATGCCAGTTTTATCTTCAACCTGAGATTCTGTGTGCTTGAGATCAAGTTTCTAGGATAATTCTGACCAAAGCAATGAGCTCACTCCTGGCTACATATTTGTCATCTCAGCCTTATTTTGTACATCTGGGTCAGCAAAGCCAGATTCGCTGGCCAGCAAAGAAGGGGGAACAGTTTTAAGAATGAGTGATTTAGAGAAATCTTCCATTATCTGAACTGGAGAAGAACCAGTAAATGCGGCCACTTCTCTAATTTGGAGGTTCTAGGGAACAAAAGATCTCTGCTAAAGTCCTTCTCTGGTGGCACATTCTGGCATATTTTACCAAGCTGGAACAGCTTTAGATATGGGCCAGGTGACAAAAGGCATATCACTTGAGGACATGTCTAGCTAAATTCAGAGGTTTATCTCCAACTTAGCTATCAGGTAATGGGTTTTCTCAGCTCTAACAATTTCTTATGACCATCTACTAAGTCACAGAGATTTTGCAAGGCATCTCAGTAAAGGAAGTACCACACCAAACAGGTCGTGCATTTTGGAAATATTAAGGGAGAAATAAGCTGCTATCTCATTTTTCTTTTCCCGTTCTATAACCCTGAATTCCTGAGTGAAAGGAAATGTGTGAGGAAGAAACCTCTCTCTTTTTTTTTAAATTTTATTTGCATAATATATGTGTGGGTAATTCTTCAACAATAACCCTTACATAGCTTTCCGTTACAAATTTTTCCCCCAACTCCCCACCCCTCCCCTAGATGGCAGGATATCCACTACATGTTAATTATGTTAAAATATTGGTAAATCGAATATATGTATACATATTTCCAAACTTGTCATTGTTGTGCAAGAAAAATCTTGTTTACACAAACGATATATCAGATAAAGGAAACACAATGTAAGCAAACATCAATCAAGGAGTATGAGAATGTTATGTTGTGGTCCACATTTCACATCCCTCTCTCTGGGTGTATATGGCTTTCTTCAGTGAACAATTGGAGGTGAGAAACCTCTCTTTTAATATCAAACTGTGCATACTCTCTGATCCAGCAGTGTCACTACTTGAGTCAGTATCTCAAAGAGATCATAAAAAAGGGAAAAGGACCCATATGTACAAAAATGTTTGTAGCAGATCTTTTTGTGGTGGCAAGGAACTGGAAATTTAGTGGAGATCCATCAATTGGGTAATGGCTAAATAAGTTATGGTATATGACTGTGATGGAATAATATTGTTCTATGAAAAATAATAAGCAGGCTAATTTCTGATAAACCCGGCATGAACTGATGCTGAGTGAAGTGAGCAGAACTATAAAAGCATTGTACATAGTACCAGAAAGATTATGTGATGATCAACTCTGATAGATTTAGCCCTTCTCAGCAATTCAGTGATGCAAGGCAATTCAAAAAAACCTTTGGGTGGAAAATACCATCCACATCCAAAGAGAACTACAGAAAATGAATGTACATCAAAGCATGCTATATTCACCGTTTTTTCCTTTTGTTTTGTTTTTTCCTTTCTTGTGTTTTTCATTTTTATTCTGATTTTTCTCCTCCAAAATGACCCATATCGAAATATGTTAAATAAATTTACATGTATAACCTAAATTAAATTTAAAAAAGAAACCCTCTCCCAATCATTCTTTGTAACTGCCCGGAAACTTAGAGTCTTGATGTACATTATCCCTCATCCAATATGCTGAGATTCAAACAAGCTGGCTTTCTTGCCATTCCTCAAATGAGATATACCATCTTCTAACTCCTTATTTTAGCACTGGCTATATCCTCTTCACCTTCTCCACAAAGAATCTTCTCTTTCTACAAGTCAAACCTCAACAATCACCTTCTTCATCAAGTTTTTTTCTGATTTCTTTCTTCTTAGCACCTTCCCTATAAAAATATCTTCCATTTATTTGTATAACTTGTGTATTTATTCTGTATATGCTCATGTAATTATTTTCTCTTGCATTCAAAAGGCATGTCCTGGAGATTATTTTATTCTTGATATCAGTACCTCCAATGCCTAGCACATATTAGCCCCTTAATAAATTTGTTCATGAAAAGTTGCCTGCATTGCTTAAGTCACACACAGCCACCACATATAAAAAGCAGATCTTCCTTCCCGAGTCTGGTCATCTACCTACTGCAACTATATGATAAGAAGCATGTAGTTACTCTCTTTGCAAAGATAATCTTGGTCTTCCCTATAAGAATAGCCTTATCAGGTGTTTCTTGTGGCACCCAGATGCCACAAGTATTCATTAGGCGTGGGGTTAGGAAAAAAAGAAATTAAAAACTCTCTTGAGACACTTACTAATAATAATAAAAGCTAACTTTGTATATTGCTATTGCCAGACTTTGTGCTAAGTGTTTTACAAATATTATCTCACTTGATCCTCACAACAACCCTGGGAGGTACAATAGCTTCCTCATTTTACAGATGTGGAAACTGAGACAGCCAGAAGTTAAGTGACTTGTCTGAATCATACAAGCAGTAAATGGCTGGGCAGGGACTCAAACAGAGTCTCTCAATCTTTCCATTGAATCAGGCATGTTTGACTTTTTAATTTTTTAATTTTTAATTTTTTGGAGCAATCAGGGATAAGTGACTTGCCCTGAGTCACACAGCTAGTAAGCATCTGAGACCACATTTGAACTCGGGTCCTCCTGATTCCAGGACCAGTGTTTTATCCACTGTACATTTAGCTGCCCCCCGGATCAGGCATGTTTGGTTCACCTTCTACAGGCATCTTTGAAAAATTATCTGTGGTGACACAACACATCTCATCTCATGATTCTGTGCTGACATAATAATAGGGTTTATTTTTTCAGTGTTATTACTAACTTCTCAGGTTTTCTTTCATGTGTCTTATTCTAAGAATTATTTCCTTCTATCAGGAAAGAAAAGATGACAAGTCAAGCAGAAGTAGTTGGTGACTCCGTGCAGAAGAGTCTGAGATATATGTCAGTGTAGCAGGTATAACAGGGAGATACATTGCCTAACCAGAGCATGGATGTAAGATGATAGAGAGCTCCCTGAAACCTGTCAAATCCAATGATCACATTTCTCAAGGACTCACACTAGGGCAGATGATATCAACAGAAGCAATGCAAAAGGCCATCCCAGGGATTATGAAGTCTGGGACAAGAAAGTCTTAGAGACCTAAGTGGTGTTTTCATTGTGGATGCTGATTGAGGTGGGTGCTTGAGAAGAGAAAAATTTATGTGAAAAATGAACAGCTGGTGAGGATGGATTTGTATTCCTGAATGACAGCTTAAGATATAGGATGATGGACTCTTGACCAGAAGTGAAGTAGAACTTGAGAGGATGAGTAAAATGCAATTGACTTAAATTCTTAAGGCTTTAAAATTGAAAATAAATGAAGGGATTGGGAGAAACAGCCCACAAGCTCACCTACCAACCCACATACCATATTGAAAGCAGTAGGTATAAAACAGGGGGAAAAGAATTGCCAAGACATGGACAGGAAAGAGTATCTAAGATAAGAGATAATACCTTCTTTGATCCAGAGATTAACACAATTAGAACCCCAAAGAGATCAAAAAAGAAAAAAAGTACAAAAATATTTATAAGAGCTTACCATGCCGGCAAAAAACTGGAATCTAAGAGGTTGTCCATCAATTGGGAAGTAGCTGAACAAATTACAGTAAATGAACATAATAAAATTCTGTTGTGTTGTAAAAACACCATAAGGATATTTGCTTGTTTTTCTTTTAATCTAGGAACACTTGTATGAAAAAAAAATGTTGTTCAGCCTTCTTAAAGAGAATCAGTGACATCATGATGGTGATGACTAGACTTGCAAGTGTATTGGATTTAAGTGAAACAGTTTCACAAAATAAATAGCCTTACTTTCTCTTACAAAGTCATTGGCATTCAGTGGCAAGGCAAAAGCCAAGATGACTGTCGATAATCCACCATGAAAGGATGTAGAGTGAAATGAATAGAACTAGCAAAGCAATTGTGACAACACTATAAAAATTGCTATCATTAACACAATATTTAGCTATAATTCCTGAGTTCTAATGAGGAAGAATGGAACTTTATTAACAGTATAGAAGCCAGGAGCACTGATATGCACACACACCACTTATTACAATTTTTCTTTGAAAAAAAATTTCACTGCATCTCTACTTTCTTTGCTTTATAGATGAAAAATGCCCAATGCCAATTGATATAGCATGGTCCTTTGAGGTATTCTTAGATCTTAATCTTCCCACTGTAGTTAAATAAATCTCAAAAGAAATAAAGGATAAATCTATGGATTTGGGGATTCTCTGCTGAGATCTGACAACTGAAGCTGAGAGTAAAGATGAGATCATCAATGGAAAGGTTATCTAGAACAGAGGATGATTACAAGGAATTGGAGGACCACACACTTTGAGATAGAAGGGGGAAGCAAAGGTCAAGGAGAAGGAGCAATTAGGTTAAAACTATAAGAATTACAATAGAACGGGGTAATGTAAGTTTATATAAAGGAGGAAAATGGTCAATTGATATCTAAGGGATAAGGAGGTTGAGGATTGTGAAAAGACCTTGGGTTTTAGCAATTAAGAGTTTACTGATGTGCTCTTGATATCAGTTTCAAGAAGAGAGGGCAATTTTTAATAAATCCCCAGCATACAGGAGGTTTTTATAAGGGCACATTTATTGATTGATAGATGATGTGTTTGAGATCCAGAGCCAGACTGTAGAAAGTAGAGGAGAAAATGGATTGTGAGAAAGTAGAATCAATAAGTCCACATTTCTAGTGAAGGGTTTAACCATCAAGGGTACAGAAACATAAAATGAACAGAACCTTTAGGAGAGGTGGGGGTAGGGAAGATCTGAAATAAAACTTCATTATCTGAAATCCCTGCCCAGTTCTAAGATGCCAAGAAAATTACTAGGCTCTTTTCCTTTTTTCTTCCTTCCATCCCTTCTTTCTATAATAGAACAAGAAACCCGAGGTATAGAAAGGGATAGGGCATATTGCTAGCAAATTCAAGAAAGTAAAGAGATATAATTATTTATTAGGACCTTGATATGTGATTTTACTCCTAAAACTCTGGACAAGAAAGTTCCTTTTATCAAAGCAAGCTGTGAGTGCCCTCTGGCAATTTTATTATCTAGAAAACTAAGATATTCAAGTGATGTGCTCTGAGTTATGGAGCCAGGATTTCTCAGAGGCGAGCTCTCTCTCTCTCTCCATATTTGCCACCAGCTATACTGCTTTGGAATCTCGCTGGAACTTACCAACATGCCAACCTTCCCCAGGAAATTAAACATTAGAAAATCTCATTATGCAACCAGATTGAATCTGACTGGTACACACTTCTCATCAGTCCCCTCTGATTGGATGTGTTGATTGAAGGGTAGAGATATGGGCTTTACAATTTCTATATAAACAGGGAGGATTGGACCAGATTTTCTCATCTCATTTTCTACCAGCAACACTGCTTTAGGATTTCTCAGCAACTCTCCAATAATTCCCCATGCTAATTTCTTTCCTCACCCTCTTTTCAGCTTCCTTTTGTATGTTATCTTCTCCCATTAGATTATAAACTCATCGAGGGCAAGGGCTGTCTTAGTATTATTTTCCCCGCAATGTTTAGCAAAGTGCCTAGCATATTGGAGGCATTTAATAAATGTTTACTGACTGACTAGGATTGAACTCAATGCTTCTTTCTCATTAGCCTAATATATGACATTTAGTAAGTGCTTAGCTACTATTTTATCTATTTAATTTGTAATCTACTATTTTGTCTATTTAATTTGTAATCTCACATTTTATTTCTTTCTGCTATGCCATATGGTCTCTCAGTTATTAAGATATGAAAATAAGTAATTATAATTTGCATTATAAGCAATGCTGCTCAAAATCATTGTTGAAGACATCAATGTCAAAATTAAAGAAATTAAAATAATTTATTGTCAGGATCCAATGACCTTGCTATTGATGGCTATATTTCTGCAGATCATGAAACACTACAATTTGTGAAGAACCACAATTGGGGATGACCCAAAGGGCAATGGAGAGACAGTTTCTCCTTGGAGCACCACATCAATGTGACTTATTATGGCACATTTAAATAAATCACAGCATATCAATGATAACTGTTAAACAAGAAATGACACTGGAAGATAATCTCTTTCTTGGAGGCTATCTTTTATTAGAAGCAAGGTGAGTTAGTTACGTTGCAAGATCCTTCGTAACCAGATGTCAACCTGTCTTTACAGCCTTGTTATGCTACATTGCTCACTTTCATGAAATCTTCAGTTTGCCAGACTGGTTGTGTTTGCTGTGCTGATCAGGTGAATTTTGATTATCTTTGCATTCCTGCCTTCTCTTCCCCTCTTAAAATCCCTAATTTACTTTAAAAGACATGGAAAATACTGGCAAATGACTGCTTAGTATGGTATGTCTATATCAAAGAAGGTGCTGTGCTTTATAAGTAAAGCATAATTAAAGTAGTTCAAAAGAAATGAAAGATGCACAAATTTAGAGAATTCACTCCAAATGTTCATCTGGACTATCTATGTCTGGTCCTTGATAGAGCATTCTGAGTTCACATTGTTCTGATCAGCTACAGATGGACATACTTGATTATAACATAGTGATGCCATTTTGGTCCTCTTCAAGAACAATGGACAACAACCAATCAAGTACCTGTGTTCCCACACTCGAATCCATGTATTTTTTTAATGACTTGAGTGGTATAGGGGGACTCATACTGAGGCAGCTCCCTCTACCAATGCAGTCTGGAGATTTTTCTACAACTTACCACCTTGGAGAGTTGCCTAAATACTGAAAAAGAGTCACACAGCCAGTATATGTCAGAAGTGAAACTGGAATACAGTTCTTCTTGGCTCTGTTCTTTCTCTCCCATTGATTATATGGCCCCAATTGACTTTGTATTTATTTCATATATACTTTTATGTATCCTTGATTGTTTTCCCCAATAAAATATAAGCTCCTTGGTAACAATTTATGATTTTTTCATTATTGTAGCACTAGTGCCTTGTCCATAGAGTAAGATCTTCATACATGACTGATAGCCCAAAAGCCAGGAGTTGTAAGAGAAAAGTGTTAAGCCTGAATGGCTCACTTTCAATAATATGGAACAGAATACCAATTATCTGCTGCTAAGTGGCATGCAATAAGTGCTAATATGTTGTTGCTGGGGCATAAATATATTTAGTAGAGATAATAGTGCACACTGAATGCCTACTTCATATCTATATTATATTGCACTACACAAATGTAATTAAAGTTGTACATAGTAGATTTGCAATTACATATGCTATTTTCTCTTTCATTGTACTATGTTATGGAAATGCTTCTTTTATTCTATAAATTAAAAAAAAGAAAATTAAGAAAATTAACATTAGGGCATTATGAGCAAAAGAAGTTATGTCAAAGCAGGAGTAGCTCCATCCACATTAAACTAAAGTTGAGAAATAGAAAAGAGCTACCTATTCTTAGTAGCAAATCTCTAAATAAACTAAAAGCAGTAAGATTTTTTAAAAAAGATAGAATAGCTCTGCAATGTAGCTAGAGAGCTGAACTTGGAATTTTTACTTTAATAATATTATCTGAAACATATATTTTCTTAAAGTATGTACACAACAGGGACCAAATAATGGCATGCTGTTCATAAATGTAAGAAAACTATTTAGGGAGGATGATTTTAATTAATTTAAATTACTTTAATATTTAGAAGATCAGTGATTTTATGAATTCAGTTACTACAGCTCACAACCCCTCTACAATGTTGTACAAAGCAAGTAAATATAAAAATAGTTATTCATGCTATGATGTTCCTCTGGAAAGAAGGGTCTACAGAATGTTCCTGAGATCTCTTCTTGTCCCTGTAAGGTTAAACATTTTAATCAATGCTTTAGATAAAGGCTTTGATGGCAGGTTTACCAAAAATAGAGAAGACACAAATCTGGGAGGGATTGCTAATCTACCAGGATAATCTAGCAGAATCCCCATGGGCTAGAACATTACCCACACCAAAATAGGCACAACAGTAGAAATTTCAACAGGGAGGGGCTCACTTAGCTCATGATCTCATCCTCTGACAACTTTAGTAGATTAGAGGCATTCATGTTAACTGCTAATGTTTTTCCTTTCTGGAGGGAATTGAAGTAGCATTTCTCTGACACATTAACACAAAAGCTAATCCACAGGGAAGTCCCAAGAGGTGGTCAAATAACAGCATTCTGCTAGGACAAAGGCCTGCTCAGAAGGCTACTATTCAATCTCCTTCAAACAGAGGAGCTTTTAAATACTTTTTAAGAAGGCCTCAGCTTGCCCACTGAGTCAGCTACCTTCTCTCCAAATAAGTCACCGAAAGTTGCTTTTGGTTTAGTATCAACTGACTTTTCCAGGGAAAACTCTCAATTTCTGTAACTAATTCACTTGAAGTAACATAAGAACAAAAAGGCAATTCATATCTCTCTACTAAAGGAAGGGTTATTCTACCTGGAAGGTCATCATGGTGGTCTTACCAAGCCTTTATGGTCATAAACTGCAGTCAATCCTCTCATCTAAGCAATCTCTAGGTCTCCAATCCCTATACTCTGGGATTCTGCCTAGAGGCTGCTCTACCATCACCAAGTAAAAGGACAGACACATACTCAGATCAGCTCAGGTTAGGCTTGAGTGGGTTGCCAGTAGCAAGAAATGCCAATGAACAGGAAAAAGAATAGAAAGGCTTCTAGAAAATCAATACCTGTTATCTGAACTAGGCCCACTATCAATGAAGAAGAAATGGGTGTGAATGAATGAGGCAAAAATTCTAAAACAGAGATCTTAGGGGTGGAAAACATCCCTGACAGCAGCTAGTATTCTAGTAGAAAGTAGAATTCAAAGTAGAAAGCTAGGGCAGAGTGTGTTTTTTGTTTGTTGTTTCTTTTTTAAAGATAATTTTAAAATAAGTTATATATGTATTAATATTTTTATTATTGTTACATTATATATATTTTTAATAATTAAAAATGGGGGAAGGGGATGGAGAATATATTATAATTAGCAAGCCCAAAAGAAAGGAGATTTTGAGTTGAAAATAACAAGAAATAGAAATCAAATCTACCTCTCTGTTTTTTGGCATTACACAGCAACTGTAATAATAACAAATTATCCAATATGTAGCACTTTAAAGCTGGCCAAATATTTTACAAATATTTCATTTTATCTTCATAATAACTGAAAGGGATGTGTTATTATTAGCCCCATTTATAGCAAGAAAACCCGAGTAGCTGAGGTTACATTTGATCCCATGTACTCCTGATTCTAAGTACAGCCCTATATCTACTGTGCTACCTAATTGTAGTGTATCTCTCTGAGCCTCAATTTTCTCATCTACAAAAGGAGGAGATTGGACTAAATGACCTTTGAGGTCCCTTCCAGGTTTAAATCTACAATCGAATGGCCTATGATAAAAAAATGTGAAAATAAAATATACCAAAATATTGCAAAATACACTAAAGAAAAAATGCTTAAAACTAGACAAAGTCAACAGATCACACTGCTTTAAAAAAATAGAAAAGGCAAAAATGTGAACAATACATGGAGGAAGAAACAACCAATTTAAGTCAAATATAAGGGAGAAATTCCTAATTTATGATTACACATTTTTCATTCCTAATAATATATACTCTGGGGTAGCTAGATGGCACAGTGTATAGAGTGCCAGATGCGGAAGAAGGAAGACCTGAGTTCAAATTTGGTCTCAGATACTTACTAGCTGTTGACCCTGGGCTGTTTGCTTCAGTTTCTTCATCTGTAAAATGAGTCAGAGAAGGAAATGATAAATCACTCCACTATCTTTGCCAAGAAAACCTTAAATGTTTTTTTGTGACCCCTCAAATGGTGTCACAAAGAGTGGGATGTAACTAAGCTCTCTAGCCCATCCAGCTTTAGGTATTCCATTCTTTCATTATAAGACCAAAAATGTTATCTTGGAACCAGTGTATCTGAAATTCCCAGAGAATAGCTATTAAATATAACCACTTTCTGTACAATACTTAATGGAGAGCTCTCTACAAATTAATGACTGACAAATACTTTTTTTTTTCAATTGAAGGAAGTGTACATTGCTTTTGGTTTATTCTACTAGCATTCTATGTCTTCTAGATCCAACTTTTGCCTTAGGAATTATTTTAAGATTATAGCACATTGTAAATGCTTAATAAATACCATTTTACTTATAACTCATTCACTTACCAATAATTCAAACTGTTGGCTATCTGTATTAAATGAATAAGGATTCATAACAGTTCTCAGGTCATGTTTCCTAATTTCTAAACTACACAGTTTGCAAACAATATCATGATAGGGATTTCTACTCCAGTCTTATTTTGTGGTTTCATGGAAGTAATAATCTTGTATTCACAAAAGCTTTGGTAGAACAGTACAAATTCTGGTAGGTGTTAAGCCAGAAAGGTTTCACAGATAGGCTCAGTGACTAAGTATTCACAACCCCTTCCTCCATATTTTTCTATTATTATTAAGGGCACCATTATCCTCAATTCTTCATTCTCACTCAACTCATAAATCCTATCAGTTGCCAAATATCCTAATTCTTTTTACCAAAGCATCTCTCATCTATGTTGCCTTCTCTTCAATCACATAGATACTCTCCAACTCTACATCCTAATCACTTCCCAAATGCATAATAGCAGAAACTTCTAGGACCCCTTGAGTTCTCTTCCTATTTCTCTCTCTCTCCATCTTTCATACAACTACAAAAGTGATTTTCCTGAAGCATAATTAACTCCAACGATTTTCTGTTACCTCCAGAAGCAAGTTCAACAGCCTTTGTATAACATGTCAAGCTCTTTTCAGCCTGATTACATCTTTTTTTTTTGCTGAGGCAATTGGGGTTAAGTGACTTGCCCAGAGTCACACAGCTAGGAAATATTAAGTATCTGAGGCCAGATTTGAATTCAGGTCCTCCTGACTTCAGGGCTCGTGCTCTATCCACTGTACTACCTAGCTGCCCCCTGATTACTTCTTAATGTGCATGTTTCTTATATAAAAAAGGATACTAATATATAGTAATATAGTAAAGGATAGTAATAAATACCCTCTAAAAACTTAGAAGCACAATTATAGTGGCCAATTTGCTAATCCTAACATATGAGTTAACTCCATTTCCCTTCTCCAGGTCTTTACAGAGAGAGTACTCCCTTTCCTCATTTCTACCTCTTAAAATCCTTAGGTTTCCTCAATCAAGACTTAGCTAAGGTGCTACATAGCAGTTAGGTGGCTCTCTGGATAAACTACTTGGCCTGAGTTCAAATTCATCCTCAAATATTTACTAGCTGTGTTGCCCTGGAAGTAAATCACTTAACTCTGTTGCTGCAATTTCTCCAACTATAAAATGGGATGTAATAATAGTACCTTCTTGGGAGGGTTATTTTGAGAATTAAATCAGAAAATATTTGTGAAAGTATTTAGTATAGTTCTTTGCACATAGAAGGTGCTTAATGTTTGTTTCCTTCTTTTTTTCCTTCTTTCTTCAGCCTAGACCTCCTCATCACCCCCACTCCCAACACACACTATTTGCTAGTTCTTTTCTCTTTAAGTTCTTTTCCCTTTGATCTTCCATCAGACAAGTAGTGAATAGAGCTTGGAATCTACAATCAGAAAGACTTGAGTTCAAACCAGGTCTAAAACACTTGATAGCTGTATAACCTGTATAAAACAATCCAAGAGATAGCTGGAAGCAACAAGAGGTTGATTTGCTTTAGTTGACTTGTTACCAAGAGGTGACAGGATGTTGGAAAGGCAGACTTTCACCCCAGATTTGTCTATGTAAGAATGGTCTTCTAATATCTTCCATACTACCTTTCTCTAGGTAGTTTATTTCAATGTGATTAGAGATTTCCATTAATGTGGTTCCCAATCACATAGATATTAGAAATTATTTAACCATGTTTTCTCATCTGTAAAATAGGGACCATAATAACATCTATCCCATGGTTTGATATGAGAATCAAAAAAAAAAATATGTGTAAAAGCTTACAGCAGTGCCTGACATTGAGTAAGCACTTTAAAAGATTTTTTTTGTTAGCAGAAAGAGAGCAGAAAGCAACCACCATTACCATTACCACAACACAGTGACATTCAAATTTGTTCAGGGAGAAATATCTGTTAGAGATATAGTTGGTTAGGAAATAGCCACAATAAAATAAAATAAATCTAAGAGATTATATTTGGCAATTATTAGCCCTCAAATCTCAGAGACAAGGGAGAACTGTCTATAAATTTAAAATTTATTATCCTTATAAAATTACTGAAAGGAAACATTATAGTGAATAAGGAGCAGGATTTGAAACCAAGAAGACCTGCATTCAAATTCTTTTTCTGACTCATTCTAGATATATGACCATGGACAAGTCATTCAATTCACTAAATGGCAAGCTAGGTATATTAATGGGCATTGGTGGGGGAAATTCCACACATAGAATTTTCTATACTGATAAAATAAGAGATCCAGAAAAAATATTTTATTTTAATTAAAGAGTTTTATTTTCAAAACATATGCATAATTTTCAACATTCACCCCTGCAAACCTTGTCTTCCAAATTTTTCCTTCCCTTCCCCTCACCCCCTCCCCTATATGGCAAGTAATTTAATATATGTTAAACATGTACAATTCTTTTAGATGTAAAATACTTTAAAAAAATAGAAGTGTTTTCAAATAAGCAGATAGGAGATTTCTCCTTCTCTCTCCTATCTTTAAATTTTGAGAAACAATTCATTCCTTAGTATATAGCAGGTTTTTAATATTGTGCCTATCTCTCTCCCTATCCACAACAGGCAAAACAAAAAAAAAGGAAAATTATGTGCTATAAATGAAAATGCTCACTCTTTCATATACAATGTTGTTCTACATAATATTTTCAGCACCTAAAAATACAAGAATAAGTATTGGTGTCCTCCACTTACTGGGCAAAAGAGAAAAACAAATATGCCTCCTTAAAGAAATGACAATGAATGTTCTCTGAGGCTTGTTTATAAACCCAAAAACCTTGCCATCTGCAAAGGTGAATGAGAACTATCTAGAATACTACAGGGCTTTTGCTCCTTTTAATCTGCCTCAAGACTGCCTGATTTCTATTCTTTCAATAACTAAATTAAGAGTTAAAGTGTAAGTAATTATAAATTAACACCTAAATCCTCATTTACAGAATTGAAAGTTAAGCTTTTTAGGTTGGAGAAGGAGATAGAATACCTGGGGGGCAGAGAGGGAGCCACCAGGAGAGGACTCTTTGAATTAGATTATTAAAGCAATAAAAAAAGCTTTGAGTCATTATCCTTCCTTTATCACCTTCCCTGAGCCTCAAGATAATCCAAATTAAAAGTCAACAACTGAACAACAATATCAATAAGCAATAAGAACAAAATTAAATACCTACAATTTTAATAAAATGCCCTTGTTTTATTCACCTTGATGAAATCTTTATTTGCAATATGTTTTTCATGTAGGCTCTGAAGTCATGAAGTAAGTCCTATTTCTGGCAATGATTAGTTTTGGAAAGCTAACCAGTCATGTAATACACAACATTTCTTAAAAGAAAATCTCCAATATAGATAACATTAATTTGCCTTTATAATGTTTAATTTTTTAAATTATTGATGCCTTGTTTTATTTCTTCCTTATTTCTAAATATATTCTTTCATCTTCTCCTACTCAGATAGCCATTCAGTATAATAATAATGTATTAAAGAGAAAGACAAGAATTATTTCAGTGAAACTAACCAACAGATCAACTATACCTTAGGCTATTTTTAACTACTACTTTAAAGAGAATATATCCAGAATTTTTGGTTAAGTAGTTTCTAACATCAATGTGATTGGGAACCACATTAATGGAAATCTCTAAATTACATTGAAATAAAGTATCTAGAGAAAGGCAGTATGGAAGATGGTAGAAGACCAATTTTTGCCAAAAAAAAAATCTGTTTCAAATTTTGTCTTTCCTCCATCATGGATATGTCACCTCTTGGTGACAAATCAACTAAAGCAAGTCAATTTCTTGGTGCTCCTAGTTACCTTTCAGACTGTTACAAACAGGTGTTGTTCTTGTTTGATGAACAGAATTTCAAATCTAGACTTTCCCTACACTAATGAAATCACAAATGTACTGGCAAATGTTTTAGTGGGTTTGTTTGTTTGCTTGTTTGTTTTTAACAAAAGCCTCTACAAAGCAGGATCCAATTCACATTTTCTTTATCACTTTTTCAAGCCTAGACAATCAACAAAACAGTAACTCAAACCTGACTTGTAGAGTTTACCAATTGATTTCTAAGGTGTAAATTTTCTCACTCAAACTAGCATATTGCTGCCTCCAAACTGCATCCTATCTAGGGAAACTCCTCCCTTTCATCAGGATTTTCATTATGTTTCCTAATCATTTAAGTTTTCATGCATAATTAAAATAAATGTTTTATAATATTAATAAAAACATAATAAAACAAAAGAAACAATGTCAGCATCAACCCTCATTCACTTACTAATCCATGAAGTTTTTTTTATCACCCTAGCTAGCTGAAATACTGCATTCCATATAACAATTGATGAGTACAGTTGGTATCTTGGGAGATTCACCTCTATCTAGCAGAAATCAAAGAACTAAGTCTGGGAATCATTTTACCTTATCACCAGTATCCTACTTTGTATTTATATTGGTGCAACTCTAATCACTTCTGAGGCATCCTTACATACTCACCTGCCCAAAGCATTTACTTTGGACATACTTTGATTTGACTCATGCCCAAAAGGCACTGGCCACACAATTGAAGTCTTACTATAAATAATGACTAAGAATGACCCTATCCTTATTGCTACTTCCTCTCTTTTTCTCTATTGACTTTCAAAAGTTCCTATTTATCTTTTTTCTTTTCCATATTCACTTTTGACAACAAACCAGTAAATTATACTGGCAATTATACAAATACTGTTAAGACTCTGGGCAAAACTATTTTATTTATTTATTTAATTTTATTTATTAATTAATATTATTTTTTTATTATTAATCAGCACTTGGGAAGACAGATATTTACCCTTATAAATTTCTAAAAAGAAAGAATCTTCTAAGCAAATCAATAATATAAAGTTACAAAATAA
Source organism: Myrmecobius fasciatus (assembly GCA_023553655.1). Classification (NCBI taxonomy): domain Eukaryota; kingdom Metazoa; phylum Chordata; class Mammalia; order Dasyuromorphia; family Myrmecobiidae; genus Myrmecobius; species Myrmecobius fasciatus. The sequence continues at coordinate 173,679 of JAJPUD010004149.1, read as the reverse complement.
ATGCTTAAATTGAATAAGAAAATGTATTTTCAAGAATGTCAACAATTTTGATCAAATGAAATAACATATGAAATGCACTTTGCATACCTCAAAGCACTATATAAAAAGTAGCCATAATACATATGTGCATTTAATTCATGTATTTAATTACTTAAATGAGTAGTAATTAATAATAATTAATATGTCCATTAATTTGTGTGCTAATTATAAATTTTTTTCCTGATCTCCCCTGACTCCTTTCAATTCCCCATGTTCCACAGGAACAGTCTTCCTCATGACACATATTCAATCATAATAGGAACTAGAATTAAAACAGACCTTAGAGATCATTTTTTAAATCCTAGGTTTTATAATAGAAGAAACTGAGTACCATAGAAATGACATTTCCAAGGTCACCCAACTACCTGGCACTAACATTTAAAACTAAATCTCTTGAATATAAATACAACATTCTTTCCATTGTATCAGATAAGTCTAAAGTTCTAACCTCTAGAGTTTTCATATTTGTCCCTTCTTTTCTACACCTACCCCAAGGTCCCTAGATCAGGGCCTCACTCCCAAATTATCAGTCTCCTAATTTATAACTCTGACACTAATCTTTTCCTCTTCAAAAACCATCTTTCAATGTAATACAAAGCTAAGATCAATTATGTCACTTAAAAACCTTCAGAAGCTTTGCCCACTGAATAAAGAATAAACCCATTAATTTATTTCATGAAAGAAGATTCAAGATATGTGTCCTTAAGGATTTCCTGGGTCTAAATGGATCTTCTAGGTCCTGGGAATATATCCAGTACTTAATCCAAAAGTGAAGAAAAACACTCTCATAGGGAGTAAAGCCACCAGTGTTGAACTTGAGACAAATCTCTGTGAAGCCTGGGGTCATCTCATCTCTGTAACAAGTAGGTTATTTACTTGGGGGAAGCCACTTATTATTTCAGTACCTTGGACAACACCTTAAAATCAAGTTGGAATACTCTAGGTCTTACATAGGAAGTTCCTGAATGGGTGCTCCCTAAAGGTAAGAAATTACAAATCAAGTCAAAAAATTAATTCCAATACATATAAAGCAGTCCCCCTACAGGTAGGAACATTCCTAGTAACAAGAAAACCATCTGTGACATCTCTGACTACTTAGGGGCATCTAAAGACTGCCAACTTCTATTTCCACATATCTTTCAATTAAAAATATGGCAGCAAACAAAAAAACAAGTATGCTTCATCATATCAGACCACAAAAATCCTTGAGACCAAAACATCTTATCATTCAATACTCTCCATAATCTGGTACCAACCACTTTCTAGCCTCATCTCAATCTACTCTCTTTTAAGAATTTTATATTCGGGGCAGCTAGGTGGCGCAGTGGTTAGAGCACCAGCCCTGAAGTCAGGAGGACCTGAGTTCAAATGTGGTCTCAGACACTTAACATTCCCTAGCTGTGTGACCCTGGGCAAGTCACTTAACCCCAATTGCCTCAGCAAAAAGCAAAAAAAAAAAAAAAAAAAAAAAAAAAAAAAAGAATTTTATATTCTAAGTAAGACTACTATCTTCAGTTCTCATGTAGCCTTCATATACTTTCACCCTACATTCCTGGAAGGGATTCTCCACATATCCTTGTTGAAGTTCCTGCCTTCCTTCAAGGCCCAACTTGGGTGCCTCTTTCTCTACAAAGTCTTCTCTAATCTCCAACAGAAAATGGTTTCTCTTCACAAATTCCTCATTCCACTTTTATTGGATCTCTCCTTGACCTTGTTTTTTTTTATATTCTGTACATTACTATCATTATTTTTTGTACACCTTGTATTTTCCCTATAAGTTTCTCTGAGGGTAGAACCTATATGTCATCTCTTGTTTCCTCAAGGACCATCACAGAACACTCCCACTTTTTTTATTCTTAGAATTGCAATTTCATTAGTGTAGAGAATTCCCATTTTATTGGCAGCTAAGTGATAACAGTAGATAAGGTACTTGATTTGGAGTTAAGAAGACAAAAGTACAAATCTTCCCTCTGTTACTTAACTTGTTATCTTGCATGAATAATTTAACTTCTCAGCCTTAGCTTTTTTATCTATATAATGGGGATAATAAAAGCCCCTACCTCACAAGTTTATTGGGAAGATAAAATGAGATAATATATCTATTGCAAATCTTAAAGTACTATTGTTATTACTGAGATAATTCCCTTCTACAAGGCACTAAGAGACTATAATTTATCCATGGTCCCACACAATATACTAGAGACCTGATTAGGACCTGATCTCATATTTTCCTGACTCCAAGATCAGCCCAACCTATATATACTATATATAATATATTGTTATCACACATCTGAGCCCAATACACAAAATATACTTAATATGTTTTAAGTTGTATTAAATTGGAGGAAGCTAAACATTTTTACTAAGCTGTATGTCTACTTTCCATTATAGTCCTCTACTGAAGTGGATGAGATGTGTCACTAAAGCAGGCCTTTTCCTCTAATTCATTAAAATTAGTGAGATTTTACTGTAATTCATGCTGTATTTATGAATAGTATCAGAGCTTTCCTACCACAGTCCTGTTTACTTTTCTAACTCCATTCTCTTTCCCTTTTCCATACATTCTTCATTGTTATCTCCCACAGGTTCTATAATTATGTCACTCCCAAAACTTCAGTTTATTTTTTTTTCCTTTTAAAATAACAAATAAAATTTTTAAAAATTGTGGAAGCAAATGAAAGAATGACATGTAGATTGATAAAGGTATCATACACAAACTTGAGGAGATTCTAAATTTTGGTTTCTTTCCTCTTGATACAAACCATATCTGGACTGTTATCTCCTACTCCCAAGGTTGCTTTCTCTCCTTTCTTAAAGTGTTCAATGTCTTTTTATGGCAGTATTATTCTTAATTATTACATTTATCAACTTCCTCAAATCCCATGACTTCCTCTATACTCTAACTCAGCCATCCACAGAAATAATCACTCCTTAAACTTGACAATCATTGCCAAACTATTACCTATACCATTTTTATTATGACACTATATTCTCCGATCATAAAAACCTATAGCTTATTACTCTGTAAAAATCATTTTCTGTCCTTACCATAATCTCTTTTCCCTCCCTGCATCTTTCACCAGTAGTTTTCATCTCACTTTCCTCCCTTTGTGGTCCTAAACCTATTTAAAAAATCATTTCAGTGAAACAGTACCCTTATCTTTGAAAGCCTTATCTACCTTTCTACTGTTCATGTGGGGCCAAACCTCTGGATGAATATCTGCCATTAGTCAACTGCTTTATTTATTCTTATACCTAGGTAAATGTTAGATGATATTGGAGGAAATCAGGCAATTGAGTTCCCTAGAAATTCTAATTACAAAGTTCCCCCTGGATCTTTACTACTATTATAGTATTATACTATTATTATACAATAATCCTCTTTCTCCACCCCATCCCCATTAACTAGCAAACTCCTTTTTGTAGCTGTTCCAGATCAAGTAACTCTTGAATTCTCCTCCAACTCTACAAGACTGTCTCTTAACAGATGACCTCACTTCCCACTTAGCTGAAAAAATTAAGGTCATCTATTATGAATTCCTTCATCACCCCTTCTCTATGATGGTTTATCTAGCTATCATTTGCTCCTTTCCTCCAATTAGGAGGAAGACATAGCCCTTTCTTTAGGGAAGACTAACTTCTCTATTTATTTTTTCATCCCATTATCTATGTCTTCTGGGAGCTTGTTCTATAGGATCATTCCCTCTCTCTCTGACCTTCAATATTCATCTACTCAGTTCTTCCAAACTGTTCTGAGAAATGTGTGCAAACCACAGGCACTCTTTAGCCACAGAACATATGTGATGGACTTAATTTTACAAAGCAATAATTGTAAAAAAAAAAAAAAAAACCTATGAATTCTACTAAATATAGGATTTCCATTTATATGTATATGTATATATATGTATATACATAAAAGCTCAATGAAAATCACTTAACATTCAATGAGTTAAGAGTGCCTCCAAGCCTATATTTTTAATTAATATTTTGAGTTTTTATTTTTTTTCCTCTAGAAGACAAAAAAACACACACATTTAAATTTCATCATCTATATTTCATTTCCTTTAAGTTTAGGAATTTCTTGATTCCTCTCCCCTCCCCCACCCCCCAACACACACACACATACAGAAACACACACTTGAATTTGTTCACAAGCCCGCACTAGTGAATTTTTCATTGCATGTCTTCTCTTTCCTTACCCCCTGGATTAACTACTTTAAGAAGATAAATTTCAATCTCTGTTTTTCTCATTAAAAAATAACTAGTGACTGGTAGAAACAGGAAATGTGAAGTATATTTATATAACCTGAAGGCATAATTTTCTTTTTTTTTATTTGCATAACGTATGTATGGGTAGTTCTTCAACATTAACCCTTACAAAGCTTTCTGTTACAAATTTTCCCCCCTAGTCCACTCCCCTCCCCTATATGGCAAGAAGTCCACTACATGTTAATTATATTAAAATACTTGACAACCACATACCAAGATAAGATCTAAATGGGTTCATGATTTGGATATAAAGAATGATATTATAAGTAAATTAAAGGAACATAATATAGTTTACCTCTCAGGCCTATGGAGATGGAATAAATTTATGTCCAAAGAAGAAGTGAAACTCTTAATTGAACACCAGATAGATAACTTTGACTATATTAAGTTAAAAAGCTTTTGTACAAACAAAATCAAATGCAGTCAAGATTAGGAGGGAAGCAATAAATTGGGAAATCATCCTTACATTTAAGGGTTCTGATAAAGGCCTCATTTCTAAAATATATAGAGAATTGTTTCATATTTATAAGAATTCAAGCCATTCTCCAATCAATAAATGATCAAAGGATATGAACAGACAATTTTCAGAGGATGAAATTAAAACTATTTGTAGTCATATGAAAAGGTGCTCCAAATCACTATTGATCAGAGAAATGCAGATCAAGACAATCCTGAGGTACCACTACACAACTGTCAGATTGGCTAAAATGACAGGAAAAGATAATGATGAATGTTGCAGGGGATATGGGAAGGCTGGGTCACTGATGCATTGTTGGTGGAACTGTGAGCCTACCATTCTGGAGAGCAATTTGGAACTATGCTCAAAAACTTATCAAACTGTGCATACCCTTTGATCCAGCAGTGTTTTTATTGGGCTTATATCCCAAAGAGATCTTAAATGAAGGAAAGTGCCCCACATGTGCAAGAATGTTTGTGACAACCCTTTTTGTAGTGGCTAGAAACTGGAAACTGAATGGATGCCCATCAATTGTAGAGTGGCTGAATAAATTATGGTATATGAATGTTATGGAATATTGTTGTTCTGAAGAAAAGACCAGCAGGATGATTTCAGAGAGGCCTGGAGAATCTTGCATGAACTGATGTTAAGCAAAATGAGCAGAACCAGGAGATCATTATACACGGCAACAACAATACTATATGATGATCAATTCTGATGGACATGACTCTCTTCAACAATGAAATGTTTCAAACCAGTTCCAATTGTTCAGTGAAGAAAGCCATATACACCCAGAGAGAGGGATATGAAATGTGGACCACAACATAACATTTTCATGCTCTCTATTGATGTTTGCTTGCATTGGGTTTTCTTTCTCTGATTTTTCTTTCTTGTAGATACGATTTTTCTTGTCCAACAATGATAAGTGTGGAAATATGTATACATATATTCGATTTGTCAAATATTTTAACATAATTAACATGAAGTGGATATCCTGCCATCTAGGGGCGGGGTGGGGACTGGGGGTAAGATTTGTAAAGGAAAGCTTTGTAAAGATCAATGCTGAGGAACTACCCATACATATGTTATGCAAATAAAAAAATTAATTTAAAAAAATTTAAAAAATAAATAAAATAAAATAAAAAACTTGAGAAGTCAACTAAAGAGATCCTATCCTATGCCACTTATCACCTACTCTATTTCTCAGCCAGTACCAAATGGTTTTGATGACCACTGCTTTATAATATAGTTTTAGATCTGGTACAACAAGGCCACCTTCATCAGCCTTTTTTTTTCATTAATTCCCTTGAAATTCTTGACCTTTTGTTCTTCCAAATGAACTTTGCTACTGTTTTTTCTAGATCTGTAAAATAATTTCTTGGGAGTTTGATTGGTGTGGCACTAAATAAGAAAATTAGTTTGGGTAGTATTATCATTTTTATTATATTCCCTTGGCCTACCCATGAGCACTTAATGTTTTTCCAATTGACTAGGTATGATTTTATTTGTGTGGCAAGTGTTTTGTAGTTTAGTTCATATAGTTTCTGACTTTACCTTGGCAGATAGATTCCCAAATATTTTATACTATCATCCATTATTTTGAATGGAATTTGTTTTTGTATCTCTTGCTGCTGAACTTTGTTGGTAATATATAAAAATGCTGATGCTTTATGTGGATTTATTTTGTATCCTGAAACTTTGCTAAAGTTGTGAATTGTTTCTAGTAGTTTTTAGTTGAGTCTCCAGGGTTCTCTAAGTATACCATCATGTCATCTGCAAAGAGTGATAATTTGGTTTCCTCATTACCTACTCTAATTCCTTTTATCTCTTTTTCTTCTCTTACTGCCAAAGCTAACATTTCTAATACAATATTAAATAGTAATGGTGACAGTGAGCAGCCTTGTTTCACTCCTGATCTTGTTGGAATGGTTCTAGTTTGTCTCCATTACATACAATGCTTGCTGATGGTTTTAAGTAGATGCTACTAATCATTTTAAGGAAAAGCCCATTTATTCCTATACTCTCTAGTGTTTTTAATAGGAATGGGTGTTGGATTTTATCAAAGGCTTTTTTCTGCATCTATTGGGATAATCACATGGTTTTTGTTAATTTGGCTATTAATATGATTGATTATGCTGATAGTTTTCCTAATATTGAACCAGCCTTGCATCCCTGGTATAAATCCTACTTGGTTATAGTGTACTATCCTGGGGATGACTTTCTGTAATGTCATTGCTAATATCTTATTTAAAATTATTGCATCAATATTCATTAGGGAAATTGGTCTATAGTCTTCTTTCTCAGTTTTCTCCCTACCTGGTTTAGCTATCAGCACCATATTGTTATCATAGAAGGAATTTGGTAGTATATCTTCTTTCCCTATTTTTTCAAATAGTTTATATAATATTGGAATTAATTGATCTTTGAATGTTTGGTAGAATTTACATGTAAATCCATCTGGCCCTGGAGATTTTTTCTTAAGGAGTTGGTTAATAGCTTGTTCTATTTCTTTTTCTGAAATGGGGTTATTTAAATAATTTATGTCCTCTTCTGTTAACCTGGGCAATCTATATTTTTGTAGATACTCCTTCATTTCATTTAGATGATCAAATTTACTGGCATAAAGTTGGCCAAAGTAACTCCTAATTATTACTCTAATTTTCTCTTCATTGGAGGAAAGTTCTCCCTTATCATTTTTGAGACTAACAATTTGATTTTCCTCTTTCCTTTTTCTAATCAAATTAACTAAAGGCTTATCTATTTTGTTGGGGTTTTTTATAAAACCAATTCTTAGTTTTATTTATTAATTCAATAGTTTTCTTATTTTCAATTTTATTAATTTCCCCTTTTATTTTTATAATTTCCAATTTGGTATTTAATTGAGGGTTTTAATTTGTTCTTTTTCTAGTTTTTTTAATAGTAAGCCCAATTCGTTATATTACAAATATAAAATTACCCCTATAACCACTTTGGCCATATCCCACAATGTTATCTCATTATCATTCTCCTGGATGAAATTATTGATTGTGTCTATGATTTGCTCTTTCACCCATTCATTCTTCAGGATTAGATTATTTAATTTCCAATTAACTTTTGGTCTATTTTCTCCTGGCCTTATATTGCATGTGATTTTTATTGCATCATGATCTGAAAAAAGATGCATTTACTATTTCTGCCTTTCTGCATTTGATTTTGAGGTTTTTATGCCATAACACATGGTCAATTTTTGTATAAGTTCCATGAACCGCTGAGAAAAAAGTAAACTCCCTACTGTCTCCATTCAATTTTCTCCAAAAATCTATCAAACCTAACTTTTCTAACAATTTATTTACCTCCCTAATTTCTTTCTTATTTATTTTGTGGTTTGATTTATCTAATTCTGAGAGAGCAAGGTTGAGATCCCCCACTAGTATAGTTTTGCTGTCTATTTCTTCTTGCATCTCTCTTAATTTCTCCTCTAGGAATTTGGATGCTATACCACTTGGTGCATATATATTTAGTTTTGATATTGCTACATTATCTATGGTACTCTTTAATAAAATATAGTTTCCTTCCTTATCTCTTTTGATTAGATCTATCTTTGCTTTTACTGGATCTGATATCAGGATTGCTACCCCTGCTTTTTTTTGTTTACCTAAAGCATAATAGGTTCTGCTCCAGCCTTTTACCTTCACCCTGTGTATCCCTATGCTTTAGATGTGTTTCTTGTACACAACATATTGTTGGATTCTGGTTTTTAATCTGGTCTGCTATCCACTTTTGCTTTATGGGAGAGTTCATCCCATTCACATTCACAGTTAAAATAACTAATTCTGTATTTCCTTCCACTTATTTACCCAAGTTATGTTTTTCCCTTTCCTTTCCCTTTTCAACCTTCCCCCCTCCTCAGTATTTTGCTTTTGATGACCCCTTCCCCCAAACAATCTCCCCCCCTTTACAGCCCTTCCCCTTTTTTTACTCCTTCCCCCTGATTCTTCTCTTTTCCCTTCTATTAGTCTATCCCTTTCTTTTCCTCCTTTCCCTCCTACTTCCCTATAAGGAAGGACAAGTTTCTCTGTGAAACCAAATGTGTCTGATATACTCTTTTAGAGCCCAATCTGATGAGAGTAAGATTTACACAATGCTCATCTCCCTCCCTTCTTTCCCTCAATTATATTAGGTTTTCTTTGCCTCTTCATAAGATTTTACCTTATTTTTACCCCTTATTTTTTTATACCTTATTTTATCACCTTTTCCCTCTTTTCCCAAGTATGATAGCCTTTCCCCCTCTAGTTTTCTTTTTCATATTATCAAGGTAATATCAAATTATACCCCCAATCTTTAAGTATCCCCATACTAGGAATATAGTTCTCAAGAGTCCTTTCCTTTTTATGCTTGTCTTGAGTTCTGTGTTTGGAAGTCAAATTTTTTGTTCTGATCTGGTCTTTTCATTAGAAATAAGTGAAATTCACCTATATCATTAAATGACCATCTTCTTCCCTGGAAGATAATGCTCATTCTAGCTGGATAGATTATTCTTGGCTGTAATCCAAGTTCCTTTGCCTTTCAAAATATCTGGTTCCAGGCCCTTCGATCCTTCAATGTGGAGGCTGACAGATCTTGTGTGATTCTAATTATAGTTCCTCAGTATTTGAATTGTTTCTTTCTAGCTGCTAGCAATATATTTTCCTTGGTGTGATAGTCCTGAAATTTAGCCACGATATTCCTTGGGGATTTAATTTTGGGGTCTCTTTCAGGAGGTGATCGGTGAATTCTTTTGATGGTGATTTTGCCTTCTGATTCTAAAACCTCAGGGCTGTTTTGTTTTTCAGGATTTCCTGGAAGATAGTGTTTAGATTCTTTTTTTCATCATGGCTTTCAGGAAGTCCAATCATCCTTGGATTGTCTCTCCTAGATCTATTTTCCAAGTCAGTTGTTTTTCCTAGGAGATATTTCATATTTTCTTCTATTTTTTCTGATTCTTGAAGTCTTATTGAGTCATTCACTTGCATTTGTTTAATTCTAATTTTTAATGTATTGTTTTCTTCAGTCACCTTTTTCAGCTCCTTTTGTAACTGGCCAATTTGTTCACTGCATACTTTTTCCACTTCACCAATTTTGTTTTTCAATGCATTGTCTATTTCCAATTCACCAATTTTGTTTTTCAATAAATTGGTGTCTTTATCATATCTCTTTTGGAGGGCATTATATCCTTCTTGCACTGATCTCAATTCATTTCCTCATTTATCATCTAGCTCTCTTTTGAGATTCTTTATGTATTATTCCAGGAAGGCCTTGTCAAAGGGGAACCAAGTCATATCTCCCTTGATGTCTTTCTCTGGAGTTGCTTTGCCTATAGGAACCTCAGGATCTGGGGTCTACCCTTCTTTCTCTCCATAAAAGCTGTCTATGGTAAGAGCTCTCTTCTGCTTCTTACTCAATTTTTTTTTAAAGCTTGGGGTCTGTTTAAAGCTGGGAAGCACTGGCTGTGGTAGTTTGCCCTGGGGCAATTCCACTAATTAACTTCCAGTGCTGGGCAGATTGCACTGGACTTTGCATTTGCAGAAGGTTCCAATCCACCTTTTATAAAATGCAGATCATATAAAAAGCTTTAATAAAATAAAATGCAGGTCTGCCAAAGCACCTGCCCACAATCAGGGCAGACTGTCCTGAGTGCCTCAGATATACTCCCCAGGTGTTTGGAATTTTGCCATGCTGAGCTGAGTCCCACCCAGTTTTCTGCCCTCTCTTCCGGAGCTGCATCCAACAAACTGCTCACTCCCTTGTCCAACTAAAACAGACCTACTAATGAAGCTCTTCAAAGGTACCTTCTGCAAGAAATGTTTTGTAGTCCAAATATTTCTGGGTTCATTGACTTAAAGATCAGTTCAGAGGTTTTTTTTTTTACTGTTGATTTGAGAGAAGGTCAGAGGAGGACATAGAGAGTCACATCTTCACTCCGCCATCTTGGCTCCTGCATAATTTTCTCAGTCTGTATACATTTAGCTAACCAATGCATATGGACTTTTAGCAATTTTTTGCTTACTATACTGAAGAATTAATGTTTTCAATTATCAGAGTTAACTACTTACTTTATAAGTACAAGCTATTTGTCTTACCTATTTCCCATCCTTAGCACCAAAAGTATTTCCAGCTGTTGCAATTGTACTCTCTCTTTTTCTTCCATTCCTAGTCTTAAAGTATTTCCAGCTGTTGTCTCACTTTTTCTTTTATTTATTTATTTAATTTTAATTTTACAGACTGGATCTCCCTATCTGGCTCAGGCTAAATATGTAGAGATTATTTCATGGCTTTGCCCTCTTGTAGTAAGTCAAGAAGATTTTACCTGCTCCATTTTCCCACCTGGACCTGTTGCTCCTACCTAAAGGATAGTGGTTCACTATCTTAATATCAACCGCCTGATCAGCCCAGCCCAGCCCAGCCTACTGCAATTCAGAACCATTTTACTAGCCTTAGCTTTGCAGGTAGCAAGGATGACAAGCATATGCTACCATACCTGGCTATTTTCTCACTTTCAACTAATAAAGCTTAAAAGCTTTATGACCTCGTGGTTTATCTTTAGAGGTTATATGAAAACCCAAGAAGTGGATCCCCATTTCATAAATCATCCCTTTCCTGTTTTATTAATTTCCATTGACTGTACTCTGTACAACACTGACAAGGACAAGCTTAACACTCTTAAGATAATAATTTCCCTATCTGTATGATATAGATAAAAGGATTTTGCTTCCCTCTTCAGTTGATCTTCATAATACCATCCATACATTAAGTTTTGAAATTCACAAATACTATTGTGCCGATTCATTACCCTCCCACTCACAACTTCCTTAAATATCATTTAACTATAGAAGGTAATACTCACATCCTCCTTTCCTACAGAATGGAAAATTAAGAAAGGATCAAATTCTTCTATCTATAGTAAGTTTTTTCAGTGTTATCTGGAAAGTTATACAGTTGCACGTTGGGGGGTGGGTGGAGGTCTGGGACAGGAGGTGGCAAAAAGAACTTCTCTCCATTCCCATCACATATCACTCAGGAAATGAGAAATCCCAACCTATTTCTTATTGTTCATTGACTACAAGGTTTTCTAGGCACATAACCTGCATTGCTATTTAGTACTATTCTCTTTTGTGTGATACTCCAAAGATTCAGCAATTCTTTTGGACAGAAAAACAAGATATGGAGTACCCCCAAATTAGACTTTCTGAATACTGACCCCAGCCCATCTCTAAGTCTTTCATGAAGAGAATATTTGAAGAGACTGTATTTTCAATTGGGATTTTATAATAATAAAAATAGTTTAGATAATAATTATAGCTAGATAATACATTTTGTAAAGCACTAACTGTATGCCAGGTACTGTGTGCCAATCACTAGAAATACAAATATAAGAAAACAAGACAGTTCCTACCCTCAGAAAACATACATTCTAAGAGGAAAAGAAAACACATGAAAGTAAACTGAGAAACAGAGAGGAAGGTTTAGAGCAGAATAAGACTTCAAATAAAAAGATAAGGATGTCCAAATAGTAATTAAGTTAAGTGAGTAATACTAGCTATAACAATAATGATAATATGTACATGTGTATATTTACATATATAGAGATATACATGTGTTTACCTATATATGTACATATATATGTATTTATTTGTTTAAGATTTCAAAGCTCCTTACATGCATTATGCCTTTTGATCCTCATATCAACCCTATGAGGCAGGGTATAGTTAACTCCATTTTACACATGAGAAATATGGGGCTTAGAGAAGTTAGGTGCTCTGTCCACTAGACTGGTATATATTTCTCATCAAAGCCTGTACTAGTAAAGGTGAATACCACCAAAGAGTATATCTTTTGATGGAGGGAGTACTGGATAGGGGAGAATGCTGGCTGGGATGATCTAATAGAAGATATTGATCTATCAACCAATGAGACTATATATTTTACTTTGTGTCTTCTGTATCATCTGGGTATCAAGTACTATAAAATTAAGGCCTCAAAAAAGGAGAGTATCTCAGAACATGAAGAAGATTTGAGGTCTACTTCATTATAAGAGCCTAAGGACTTTTAAATAAAGTGCTATTAGCTTAGAGCTCTGCCTCTGTCTCTTTTATTGTAAATTGGACAATTTTGGACCTCACAGTTAGGGTAGGGAAACTTCAGTTTCCCTGCAAGCATCAGGCTAATAATAAGCATCTAGATATAGACAAGATTTTTTAAAAGGCCTGAAAATAACAGATGAAAAGCTACTAAGATCCAAGTACACTAAACAAGGAAATATTTATTTTTCCTCTTGATAAAAACCCTTCCTTTCCTACTCCCACCAAAAATAGACACGTAGAAATTTCAATCACAAACCCAAGAAAACTCCCAGTACACACTAGTCACATCCCTGCTTCCTGCATTTCCAGTGGATAATCCTCCCAGCTCTTTTCTTTCTTTCCTACTTCACTCATTCTGACATTCTCCCTTGAATCATATTCTTCTAGTTATATATCTCCGCAGTACTTTGCATATTACTTTTAGCATCTCATTTCCTTCTATTCCTCTTTCCACTAATAAATTTCTCAGTTTTCAGGTTGCAGCATATTCATACCCTGTTCTTCCTCCTTTCCTGTCTCTCAAGGAACTAGCCTGTGCCTCCCAAGGCTATTATCCAGTGTCCTTCATCCTTCTTCTTGTGACTTCAATTTTAACAAAAACCCTGCCCCTGACTTTTTTAATGCACTTGAATACTAAGGTTGTGTGGGTTCCCCTCAAAGCTGTTAGCTTTCTTTCAGCATATCCACTATACATATCCACTAGAGAAACAATTCTGGCAGCAATATAAAGGATGATTTGGAAGGTAGGGAACAGAGATAAAAAAGAAATGCTAAAAAAAAAAAACTCCAATAGCTCAAGTATTAGATGCTAATGAGATAGTACAGTGGGTGTAGAAAGAGAATGAATGTTTTATGCTTTTTGTTTGTTTTAAGCATGTATCTCCCAATCTCACCAAGTGACAGCAGTCACTTCCTAGCTCAAACTCTTCTTTAATTGGATCAAAAGCTTTAAATGGTCCCATTTCTGAGCTGGAATTCATTATTTTAGAGATAAAAGTTGGAGTTATAAAAATGGATAAGATTTCCTAAAGGGAGAAGAGAAAGAAGGATATATACTTGAGGGACATCAGCAATGAGGGGCTGAAAAGAAAGTGAAGGACAAAAAGAAGTAATGGCTAAAGAGGTTGGAGAAAAACTGTGTGGTATAGATAAAATCAGTGATGCGGGTAGTCAACTTGCTAAAGGCTTAAAAGTTAAAAGAGAGTTAAAAGGAGTATGGGAGTAAGGTGGCAAGAGAATTGTCATTTAAAATGTTATTAGAACTAAAATGACAGAAAAAGGGCAGGGACTTGCCTGAGTTCTCCTCTAAATCCCTTCAAATATCTTTAATTAATGCCTTGAAATAAATTCTACATGAGCAAAACCCACAAAAAGACAGTATAAAATAATTTTCTCATCGAAGACAACTTAGAAGTTCAGTAAAAAAAAAAAAAAAAAAAAAGATCTGTTGTACTGGGAGAATAGTAGAATACATTCTAACAAGTCTCTGCCAATAGAAATCAGGCCCCAGCAAACCAGGAACAGACCTTCGAGAAAATTAAATCAATGGTGTCAGTGGTGGTTTTAGACCTTTCAGTCCACAGATGGTAAGGGGATTGGACAACTAGTCAGAACACTATAGGGAGCCATTTACCAGAACCAAGGGGAGGACTCCATTGCATTAACAATACTTGGATCTGGGTTACAGTCCTGGATCTCAATCCCAGAGAAACAAGGAACTCTAGCATACCAGAGCTTGTAGCCCCATGAAAGCTAGAACCATAGTTACAATTCCATAATTAAAAAAGAGTGCTTATGTTTACTCACAGACCAGTGCATAATACAGGAGAGTAGTAAACACATCTCTCCCTGGATCATACCATCTTGGAAGAACCAAAAAACTTAGAGATCCCAAGAATTACCTCTGACAACAGCTGCACAAAAAAACAAAAACCTTCTCAAGGTATAATATAGCCAAATTCCTGCATTAGCACGTCAAGGAGAAAATATTATAAGCAGTCAAGAAGGAAAAAAAATAATAATGCATCATGGAACCACAGTCAGAATAACACAAAATTTAGCAGCTTCAACATTTAAGGATCAGAGGGTTTAGAGTATGACATTCTGGAGAGAAAAAGAGCTAGGACTACAACCAAGAATCACCTACCCAGCAAAAGAGAGTATAATCCTTTGGGTGGGGGGAGCAGAGTGAAATGGATATTCAATAAAAACATAAGACTTTCAAGCATTCTTGATGAAAAAATCAGATTTGAGTAGAAAATTTGAGTTTCAATTACAAGACCAAAGAGCAACTTAAAAAGTTAAACAGGAAAGGGAAATCCTAAGTAACATAAGTAAATAATGTTAAACTTGTATATTCCTACAAGTAAAGAGGATATTTGTCACTCATAGGAACTTTCTCATTAGAAGTGGCTCAAATAGAGAATCACATAAATATTTGATATAAAATTCTATCTTATCAAATAGGAAAGTAGGAGGGAAAGGGGATAGAAAAGGTGGGGCTGAGATAATTGAAAGGGCAGATTAGAATAGGTAAAAATCAGAAGCAAAACACTTTTGAGAATGGTCAGGGTAAAAGGAGACAGTAAGATAAACAAAGGGGAAATAGGATGAAGAAAAATACATAGCTGGTTAATCATTACTGTGAAAAAAATTTACAGCAAGTTTCTCTGATAAAGATCTCAGTTCTCAACTATATAGAAAACGAAGTCAAATGTATAAAAATAAGAGCTATTCCTCAACTGACATGAACAGATTGTTTTCAGATAAAATAATCAAAGCTATGTAAAATCATATGAAAAAATGTTCTAAATCACCACTGATTAGAGAAGTGCAAATTAAAACAACTCTGAACCACCATGACACATGTATCAGATAGACTAATATAATAGTAAAGGATACTGACAAATTTTGGAGAAGATATAAAAAGATGAAAACACTAATGTACTATTAGTGAAGTTAAATGTTGATTAATTCATTCTCAAGAAATTTGGATCCAGACTACTACTTTAGGATACTTTGTATCCTAAAGAGATTTTTAAAAAGGACCTATATGTACAAAAATATTTATAGTGGTTCTTAAGTGGTGGCAAAGATTTGAAATTGAGAGGATGTTGATCAACTGGGGAATAGTTAACCAAGTTGTGATATGATTGTGATGGAATAATAATGTGCTATAAGAAATGACAAGCTATTGATTAGAAAAATGCAAATTAAGACGTTTTTGAGGTATCACTTCACACCTCAGATTGGCTAAGATGACAAGAAAAGATAAAGATAAATGTTGGAGGGGATATGGGAAAACTGGGATACTAATACTTTGTTGATGGAGTTGTAAACTGATCCAACCATTCTGGAGAGCAATTTGGAACTATGCCCAAAAAGCTAGTCAGCAGTGTTTCTACTGGCTCTGTATCCCAAAGATATTTCGCATGTGCAAAAAAATGTTTGTAGCAGCTCTTTTTATAATGGCAAGGAAACTGAGTGAATACCCATCAGTTGGGGAATTGCTGAATAAGTTATGGTGTATGAATGTAATGGAATATTATTGTTCTGTAAGAAACAATCAGCAGGTTGGTTTCAGAAAAGCCTGAAGAGATTTACATAAACTAATGTAAATGAAGTGAGTAGAATCAAAAGAATATTGTACACAGCAACAGCAAGCTTATGTGATGATCAACTGTGATGGACTTGGCTCTTTAACAACGAGGTGATTCAGGTGAATTCCAATAGAAATGTGATGGAGAAAGCCATCTGCATCCAGAGAGAGGACTCTGGGGACTGAATGTGGGTCACAACATAGTATTTTTTACCATTTTTCTTTCTTTCTAATTTTTCCCACTTTTGATCTGGTTTTTCTTGTGCAGCATGATAAATGTGGAAATATGTTTAGAAGAATTCCACGTATTTAACTTATATTGAATTACTTGCTATGTAGAGAAGAGAGGAAATGGGGAGAAAAGGAGAAAAATTGGAACACAGGGTTTTGCAAAGGTGAATGTTGAAAACTATTTTGCATGTATTTTGAAAAATAAAAAGCTCTAATTAAAAAATAAAACTAAAATAGCTAAAAGGGGAAAAAGAAATGATGAGCAAAATGCTCTCAGAAAAAGCTGGACTTATATGAACTTTTGCAAGATGAAATGAGATGAACCAATTATTATATGATAATTGTAAATAATTTGGCTAATTTCAGTAATATGATGATCTAAAACAATTATGAAGGATTTATGAAGAAAGGTACTGTCCATCTCCAAAGAAAGAACTAGTGGGGGTCTGGATGAAGATTGAAGATACTTTTTCTTTATTTTCTTGTTTGTTTGTTTTTGTCCTTTTTTTTTTCACAACATGACTTACATGGAAGTGTGGGGGATTTTTATTTTTGTTTATTTTTTCATTATTTGTATTTTTCTTTGTTCTTTTACTTTCAAAATACATAACAACAAATATCAGTTCAAGAATGTGTTTGTGTATAGGTGTACATATATATATGTGTGTACATATATATATATGTAAAGATAGATATCTCTCTATATATATGTAAAGATAGATAGTTATGTATGTATATATAGATATAGATATAATAAGCAGAAGAAATTATATTCATGAGCGTCCATCTTTTCTTTACTTCCTTGTAAATTGTTCCTTTGTTCTCTGCTGTGCAACTTTTTTATTTTATTATTTTCCCCCCTTTCATCCACCCACTACCCCCAAAGCAGCACTATAATTAAGAAAGGATATATTTATATGTACATATGTAGATATATACATACACATACACATACATGCACACCTTTTTTCCTATCCCTGCTTACCCTTTGCTTTAATTCTGCTCCTAACTTGCCTTGTGTTACTTAACCTCTCCCCACTTATGGATCCCTCCCTTATTTTCTTCCCTCATTCTCTGCTTCCCTATCTGCCCATCCCTACAGTCTTATTTCTTTATAGATTTTGGAGGGTGCTATACCCTTCACAGTATATATGTCATGTTGCTTATTTAACCCAGTCCCGATGTGAGTAGGTTTTTAGAACGATGGGTCCTCCTTCCCCCTCTAATGCCTCTTGGTCTATTTTTCCTCTGCACCTCATTTGTATGACAAAATTACAACTTTTACCTTAACTCTGTCCCAATCTTTCTTTTGCACTGTTCTATTGCTGATGTCAATCTTAAACATGTTATAAATTTCCCATATACAAATTAAAAAAAAAATTTGTCCATGTTGAGTTCCTCAAAATTGATCTTTGATATTGGCTTTTATATGTTAATTTTTCTGTTAAGTTTGAGTTTGCTTGATAGAAAGTCCTGAAAATCTGCAATTTTGTTGGATGTTTTTTTTTTGTTCAGTATTATAGATAATTTTGCTGCATATGATATTTTTGGCCTCAGGCCAAAGACCTGTGGTCTTTCATTGTGGTTGCTGACAAGTCCTGTTCAATTCTAATTGTAGCTTCAGCATATTTGAATTGTTTTTTCCTTGTTACTTGCTAATTTTTTTTGATCTAGGCATTTAGAAATTTGGTGATAATGTTTCTATGTGTTTTCCACAAAGGATCTTGTTGGGGTGGTGATCAGTGGATTTTTTCTATTTCTACTTTCCTCTCATGTTCTATCACTCCAATTCAATTTTCTTGGTTTATTTCTTACATTATTTTGTCAAGGTCCTTTTTTTGGTCACAACTTTCAGTTTCTCTTCTTGATCTGTTCTCCAGATCTGTTGTTTTCTCATGTTTCACATTCTGTCCTATTTTTTTTTCATTATTTATTACCTGTTTTGTTATTTCTTAGTGTCTCTTTATTGGCTTCTCCTTGCCCAATTCTAATTTTCAAAATGTTATTTTCATCTTTGAGACTCTGTAGTATCTCCTTTTCTAGTTGGTTAACTTTTTTCCCCAGAATCTTGCTTTTCTTGGATGTCATGTATGTATGTATATATTTGTTTGTTTATTTATTTGTAGTTTTTCTTCAGTCTCTCTCATTTGAGTTTTAAATTCTTTTTTGAGTTCCTCCATAAACTCTCTCTGAGCAGGGAGTTATTTCACATTACTCTTTGGGGTAGAAGCTTTTTTCTTTTTTTTTACTTCAGTATCCTCTTCTGAAGATGAATCTTGGTCTTCCCTCTTCCCATAATATGTTTCTGTGGTGGAGTTCTTTCTTTTTTGCCAGTTCCTTTTTCTTTTAAAATAAAAGGTATTAGTGTAAACATCTCTAATCCTGGGGAGGAGGGATGGTGTATCTGATTTCATTTCAGATCTTTCCTCTCAGGAGGAAACCAAAACCAAGACTTCCATCCTCTAGCAAGGGCCCACAGTGAGCAGCGTCTCTGCCCTTCTGCATCTGCACTCACTGGGTGCTGGTTCCTTCTCATCCAGGACAGCATCCTGCAGCACAGCTGTGCCTGGTATTTCTAATCAGGGGAGGTTCCTTCAGTTTTCCTGTACTCAGACTCCAACTCCACTCAAGAAGTGAAAGTTTCTGTGCTTCCTGCTGAGGAAGTCACACCCAGCTAACCCCAGGGCATCATACTTCATTTCCACCAAGCTAGCCTAGCCCAGAGGTGTTTGCAGATCACTAGGGTTAATCCTAGCCCTGGGTTTTTAATTCAGATCCTCTAGATTGTATTTACCCAGTTCTACTCCAAGTCCTCTAGATTTTTCTGGAGTCTATGTTCATCCTGAGGCACAAATTTGTTCTATTTGTGGGGGAAATTGGGAGAGTTTGAAATTTATCAACCTACTCTGCCATCTTCCCCAAATTCTCCAGGAAGAGTGTTTTGCATGACTACACATATATAACCTATAGCAAATTCCTTGTCTTCTCCATGGGGTTGGGTGGGAAGGAAAGGGAGGAATTTGAAACCCAAAATTTTTGGGGGGGAATGTTAAAATTGCTTTTTGTAATTTTTGCAAAGTTATTTTTGTTGAGAAAATATATTTTTTTTAAATAAAGAGATTATTGGCAACCTTTAAGAAATCAATTTCAAGGGAGAGGGAAAGAGAAAAGCCTATTTGGAAAGGGGTTGAAAAGAGAGAAATAATTAAAAGCAAGAAGCACAGAACATATGCCCTACTCCACCTTCACTGAACTTCATCTTCTCAAAATACCATCCACTCTATATCTTATACTGATTGCAAATTTCCTTGTGTGAGAATTCTAAAGAGATTTATGTCTATTTTCTATAAGTTACCTTACTAAACAGATGCATTGGACTGAGGGTAACAATGTTTGCTTAAAGAAGTCAATCGAAAGCATCTAGTGAGGTAGTCTTGCTCACTCCCAGAAACTTTTGTTAGTGTTCCCCATTGACTTGTTGGCCTGCTCGCCTCCCCCCAATTGATCCAAACCAGTTTTTCGGTCAACTTCCTGCAAAATATCCTGCTTCATATCCCACCTATTCCTAAGAAAGACTGTCCATTCTTTTTCCCAACCCCTCCTTTAACCTATTTGTGATTTTCCAGTATCAATCTATGTTGCCTCTCCTGGGGTGTAGGTTCCTTTGTACTGGGGTGCCTCAACACTAGTGTCTGATTTCCCTCCTAATAAAACTTTTCTGCACTCCTCTAAATTTTGAAAGACATTAAATTTGACATTACTTTGCCCCAGCCATGTCCATTTTACTCCCAACTAGACTTCCTCTCCTCTTGGATATCAGTTTTGCCCCTCACCAACTTCTAACTCCTCCTCTCTAAGGGCTGTGTTCCTCCATTAAAATATAAGTTCCATGGAGACACAGACTCTCTTGGGTGATTTTATTTATATATCTTTAGTATTTAGCACAGTGTCTGACAGATAATCACTATTTTATCAGTTCTGGGTTTGTTGTTGTTGTTTGTTGTTTGTTTTGTTTTGTTTTCAGGAAAAGGGAGGAAAGAGGTTTGGAAGCTAAATGAGATAAAAAGATCAAGTAAAGTTGTTTTTTGTTTTTGTTTTTGTTTTTTAATTAAGACCTAAATATGTTTGTAGGAAAATGGCATAGACCCAAGCACAGGAAACCTTCAGCAAGAAAAAGACCCTTGTGAGGAAAAGGAGGAAAACCCTAGAACACACTATAGGGAAATGGATAAGATGCACAAGTTCAGACCCCAGTCTTGGTGAGGAGTTAGGATACCCCTCTTCTGCAGCAAAAGACATATTGGGCATTGCTGCCACTCAAGTATTTGGAATTCAAATCGGGCATTAGGTCTCAATGTTGTTGGGGAAGCTAGATGATATACCCAGATTTGAGTCAGGAAGACCTGAGTTAAAATCTGGCTTTAGACTCATATTAGGTTGCTGTGTGACCTTGGGGAAGTAAGTTAACCCTCTTTGCCTTAGTTTCCTCATCTGTAAAATGAGTTGGAAAAGAAAATAGATGACTATTCCAGTATCTTTGCTAAGAAAACTCCAAGTTGGGTCACAAACTAAAATGACTGAACGGCAACAACAACAAAATAACAAGCCTACTATTTTACTAACCTAGGACCTAGAAGTTAGAACACATCATCTGAGCAAAAATGAAAGGCAAACAGACTGAGCATTGTACAATACCTGAGTAGTTATTAGGAATTCATATGTGGAGATTTGGTATCAAAACTAAGTGAGGCGTGTTTACTTGAGATTAAAAAGGAGGGTGAGGTGTTAGAGATAAAAGAAACAAGAAAAGAAAAGGTTTGGAGCAGTCACTACTGGGAATAGAGGGATATAGTCACTATAGTGAAAAGAACAGAAAATCAATAGGGATAGAATCAGTGTTATCTGGAAGTAGGTAGGTGCCAGAGAAAGACTGTTGCCATGAATTTGTAGTGGGGGTAAAAAACAATATATCTTCATGACTTTCTCAAGCAACACCCTGATCGTAGCATCATCTAGGGATGCATTTTTACAAGTCAAGAATGGTGACAGTGTGAAGAAAAAACAAGGAATTTTAAAATAGCAACTAGGGAAGAACATTAAAGTGGTTCAAGTGGTTAAATGTGTTCAAGACTTGATCTGGAAACAAATCAAGTCATATTGAAGAGAGATTGACCAGGAGAATTGGAATGAGTCAAAGGACAAGAAGTCATATTTGAGGGACAATTAGTGTTAGATGGAGGAAAATAGAAGGAAAAATAAAATGAAAGAAGGCTGTGGTAAAAATGAATTTCAAAGTTATAGATTTTAAGAGTGATGTCACTTTGTGATCAAAATGAGGCAAGAAAAGAACTAGGGGCAGCTAGGTGGCAGTGGATAAATAGTGGGTCTGGAATCAGAAAGACTCATGTTCCTCAGTTCAAATCTAACTTCAGAAACAGAAAAGATTGTGGGGCTGAGAAGATTGAGGAATTGCTTTAATCGATTGCTACAGAGACCATCAAGAGGAATAATGCTGTTCTGAAGATGATGGACAGAATGGAAAGAACACAAGCATTCAAGTTATTGAGAGGGCTGGTCAAAATGATCTGATATTAAATAGTTGCCATTATCTGTACTTTGTATCCATTTCTCATAAATTAAGGAGTATTAAGAAAATATTTATTGAGTACTTAATACTTCTCAGTCACCATCATGCCATGATGCCTGTACTACAGCATCTATTCCAATAGTTCCTTTTTTAGGACATGTTAAAGTGTCATTACCATGATTCATTTACTATTGTTTCTCTTATTCTTTCTTGACTCTTGTGGTTATGTATAAAAGGATATGATTTTGCTTCTTAGAATTGTGTAACTGCAAGTATTATCCTTTCTCACTCTGAAGAAGGTAAATTAATTAATACTCCTTGTCATAGAATATACATATTTATATGTAGCTATATGAATACATGTATTCATACATATAAGCCTCCTGACTTACTTCAATTCCCAAAGAAAATCCTACTTTTTAGAGAAAATCTTTTCCAAACCCTCTTAAATCTTATCTTTCCTCTGTCTGACTTTTTATTCATGCTGCCTGTAGATTGTATGTATATATCCTTATTTGCACATTGGGGCCCTGGTATGATTTGGAATTCCTTTCTTTTGTTTTTCCATGTATCCCCACTGCTTCATATAGGCCTTATATATAGTAGGTGCTTAATAAATGCTTATTAACTGACTGACCAATACATACTTATCTAGGACTTTCTAAACTAGAAGCATATTTTCCCTTCTTAATGCAATCTGAATTATATTTTACATGAAGAATCCAAAAGAAGGAGGAAAGGAAGGCAAATGGAAACATAAATGCTTCTAAAAGGCTCCCAACACCTCCCTTGGGAATGAGAATTTCATAAAACCTTTCTCACCAACAGGAGCTCACAGCAGTAATGTATTTCTGTAAAACATAACTTTCAGCATAATGTATGAAAAATATGGAATATTATAATTAGAAAAGACCTGAGAGAACAGTCAAGTGACACATAAATAATCTCTACTATGTGTTGAGCACTAAGGATACAAAAACAAAAAATCAAATAATCTTTACCCTCAAGGAGTTTCCATTCTATTAGCAGAGAGGTATTTGATTGAATTGTTTCATTTCACAAATAAAGACAAAGTTCCAGAGCAAGAAAATACTTTGCCTAAGGTTTTTGTATAATTATGCAATTATGTCTTACATAATTCTAGTCCAAACCTATTCCTTCCCCCTTACCTCCCCACCCCTACTTCACTGATAAGGAAACCAAGGTCCAAAGAAGTCATATTCAGTCCTATATTGACATATTACCATTTAATTTAATTTTTTCCTTATCAAATAGATGACAAAGTCTAGGATAATAGCGTTGGATTCTTTGTAATGCTGCACACAGTCTACAATGCAATCAATATTTCGTAAATAGTAAGGGTTCTTTTTTTTCTTTCAAGTCTTTTAAATGTTGAGTGGGCTTTTATCAACTCTCCAACAATCTGCATTTATTTGGGGAATTTCTCAATTCCCCAAGTTAGCTTAAAGGACCACTAGTACAAATTAAAATTTTAGGTCAAATCTGTAGAGTGTGGGAAGAAGGGATCTTCAAAATTAATCTAGCTCAGAGATATCTCAAGCACAGCCACAACCAGATTAAAATGTAACTAACTGGAAAATACTTACCTAACTAACTAAATAAAATACAACAGGACATAATGTTAACTTGTAGTTTAAGTCACTTTACAACCTACAGGTATCTTTCGGTAGGGTATGTTGTTCAGATGTTTATTTTTGTTTGTTGTTGTTTTCAGTTGTACCAGCTTCTTTTGTGATCCCATTTGGGATTTTCTTAGCAAAGATATTGGAGTGGTTTGCCATTTCCTTTTACAATTCATTTTCAGATGAGAAGCTGAGGGAGATAGGGTGAAGTGACTTATCCCAAGTCACACAGGTAGTCTAGTATGTGTCTGAGGTCAGATTTGAACTCAGGAAGTTAGATCTTCCTGACTCTGGACACACTGTGAACTTTGACACAAAAGTTTAGCTGCCCTCATAATCTATAAGTTTGACACTAGGGAAGACCTAAAATATGCTTACAAATTCTAGAAAGAGCAACAAGTAATTAATGGTTGTATGCCTAGACAAGTGAGCTAGTTAGGATACTTAGTTCAAGAAGTGAGTGGTCCAAACACACCAGAGATTGAAAGACTGATTTTAGTTTCAGGGGCAAGTTGTCTGAGTGATGGATTATTATGTATCAAATTTCCGGTTGGGAAAAGCCATATATTACTGATCTGTGATCAAAAGGATTACTTAGCAGTGCTAAGTCTCCTGCGCTGTACTGAAGTTAGAATAATAGTGACCCAATGGATTTTTCCATGAAATTCTCTCGAGTCATTTTAGCAGATGGGGCCTTTGATTGAGTATCAACAATAATCAACAAGGATCTCCATTTTGTCAGGTATTGTGGAGTATTCCTCAAGGTTGCTGCCAAGTTTTGTTTTGTTTTTTTCTTTTTTGTCATTTTATTTTCCCAAATTGTGGCTAGACATTCAAGATTTAGCTCTAGTATCTTCTTCCATAATAGATAACCCCAATCAGTTTAAACTGGTCAATCTTCAATCTGGTTTCTGATTCAGAGATGCACTGTCCTAAATCTTCCAACTGTCCCTCCTCACCCTAAACATTCTTTCAAAAAAAATAAAATAGGCTGAGGTCCCCTGCCATCTGGGATGGTAGGAGATCACCAGTCATCATACATATACATACATGATGACATAGACAACCAATTGGTAAAATCTAAAATTAAGTTTGGACAAAATCTTTGAATATAAGTGAACTCAATAAATATCTCCCAATCTCTACCTCAACCTAAACAAAATTTCTTGGTACAAATAGAAGCTGTCCCTAAAGTCTTAGTGCAGTTTGCAGTTACTAGGAGTCAGTGAGTATTTGAAAGAGGATTAAGAATCAAGCCTATAGGAATCTAAAAGCAGGGCTCTGTTGACTTTACCACCTAGTTGAAAACAGTGCTAATCCTTTTGGGATACACTATGTATTCTGAAAGCAACACTTTATTCCCAGTTCTTCACTTTAGTGTTGGCTGTATCACATCAATAAAAAGTGAACAATAAAATGTTAGTACAGTTAAATCTTTTCTTGATTCAACAACATTTGCTTTTGAGAATGACTACTTGGCATAGTGGTTAGAGGCTAGGTCTTGGGGCCAGGAAGACTTAGGATGGAGCTTTAACTGTGCCCTAAATTACAGGCAAATGATAATCAGTATTGTTGAAAAGGATTTCCATTCTGGCCAAATCACAGGTCTGGGTTCCTTTATACACATATGTGTACGCATGTGAGGGAGAGTGAGCATACATGCATGTAAGAAAAGCTGATTAACAAATCCTGAACAATAATGAAGACTTAAATGATATATCATCAAATGATTTCTACAGAAATGATAACATGTATTTGAAATAATAATAATAAAGTTAGTCTGAGAAAGATCCTTTTTACTTAAAAGACAATATATTGTCACTCATGAGCTTAGGAAAATGTCAGCAGCTTGATTTTAAGAAAAGGAAGTCATTTATTAGGTTAACACTTGACCTCCCAAAATAACAAAAACTCTCAGCTATGTCTCCTCAGGAGATCCAAGTTTCTATGTTTGTTCTACCAGGAAGATTAGAAAAAAAAAAAAAAAAGGTTCAGACTGGGTGGTCCCTTATAGCTCTTAAATTTTGTGAGCCTAAAACAGGAGCTCTTAATGGTTTTTTGGGTTTTTTTGTTTGTTTTTTGTCTTGGACACTTTTGGCAGTCTTCTTAGACTTTTTAAGTGCATAAAATAAAAGACAGGAGTATAAAGAAGTAGTTAATAGTGAATGAACTTTTTCATTCACACATACAGGAAAAAATAAATTCGTTTCCAGTTTAAGATCCTGTTATGGTGACGAGGGGGTGACTGAAGGGTGAAAATGAGTTAAAGGGAGTTGGAAGTATATGAGGCCAAGGAAAACTCAAGTTTAAGGCATGAACACATCTCTCTCCATATTTTACCTCAAAAAGAGTGTGTGTGCTCTAGCACTAGCCAGGGCCTTTTTATGACACAATTCCATAGGCTCTTAGATTGAGAACTGGGAAAGCGCTTCAGAAGCTCAACCCTCTGATTTTACAGATGAGGAAACTGAGGTCCAGAGACTGACCCCTGATAGAACCCATCGTAAGTATCAGAGGCAGGATTGGAACCCAGATCTTCCGACTCCAGGGACAGGGTATTACTCTGCGTTTGAGTTGACCCAGCTGGGACAGGTAAGACTGATTCCACCCGTGGCTGGCTCAGGGACCGGTCCGTCTGGGAGTCACTCACCAACTTGTGGCTGGTGGGTGGCTGTTCTCCAGCGTTTTGGTCCAGGGCTTGTACCAGCTGATCTGCTCCGCGGCTTTCCCCCAGAACCTCTCCGGGTCAGATACCGAGGCAGCAAAGTGCGTCTTATATTCACTGATACCGCCGCTGGTGCTGCAGAGGGATGACAGGGAGCTGCGGCCCGCACCTACGCCGCGACTGCCCTGGGGCGCGGGGGCCAGGTAAGCCCGGCGGGTGGGCGCTGCTCCCCGAGGCGCAGCCGAGCCCTGCAGGGGAGCCCCGAGACCCCCCGCGCCCGTGACCTTACGACACTGCAGCCAAGAGGGCTTCATGCCTGCCCGGAGTCCCAAGGTCAAAGTCTGGAGTTTGGGGAAGTGGGGAGAGGATGAGGTAGTTAATTGGTAGAGCAGTTGCCCAAGTTAGGTCAGGCCGCCACTGACTTCCGAGGGGCGAAACCTCTAGTCCAAGCTTTCACTTTGTAGGACCTGAGAGACTGACAAATCCTTATTGTTGGGGGGTTTTGTTTTGTTGGGAAGCGGGGGGGGGGAGGGGGGGGGGAAGGACTGGGAGCATGGCAGACCGGATTCTGAAGTTGGTGAGAAAAGCTGAGCTGGATCCAAAGAGGAAGAAACAGGGTGTTGTTTGTTTTTTAATTAAAAAAAAAAAAATTTGTAACTTTCCAAATACATTTTATTGTTCATTGGTAATATTGATTCTTTTTGTTTTCATAGCGTCTCTCCTGCATTCAGCCTCTATGTTCCCCCACAAAGGAAGTGAATTTTAGTCTGTAACAAAACAGTTAAGTGAAAATAAAACGGATACTGTGACCCTTGTATTGCAACATTCTGCCAGCTGGAAATACTTGAGATGAATCTGTTAAAATCTGAGTTCCAATGCAAAGCCTCAAAAGAAATTTGAAACTATTCGGTTCCATGCAGATTCCCCAGATTTTGAAAATTTAAAAAAACAATTAAAACTTCCTCAGCTGTGCAGGGCAGAAATCATTAGCCAAGATTATGTCCATAAATTGAATTTTCAGCAATGAAAAAAAAATTAAACTAAAGGAAGAGTTGCTACTACGTGAGTTTGTCTTGTCTCTTCCCTTTATAATCCCTAAATTTATCTAAACAATCCCAACCAAACCAAGTTTCTCAAGAAAATCCAGGTCCGTAGTACCTATTTCTCCAGGTTTTCGCAAAGACAATTTGTTAAAACAATGAGAAGAGTGTTGGAAAAATGGGCGGGGCTTTAAGGAAGGTAACACTATCTGTGGGAGGGCCTTACACTTTTGTACCTCCATCATAAACAGAAAACTTTCTTTTGGAATCACTTAAAACTTCTGGCTGTATCTTGGTGTGGATAATCTCTTAGTTCCTTTCAGTCTCTAAATTCCAATATCTTCCTAGAATCCTTACTTTTCCTACCCTACTTCTCCAAATTTAAAATTACAGGAAGAAATAAACGTTAAGCTTATAATGACTTAAATGAAGTTCTTGCTGTTGTTGAGGGAAGAGCAAGAGTCTTGCCTTTATAGTTTTGAATGTATGATTTTTCTTTATTAAATTTATTATTGATGAATGAAACATTTCCTAATCATGTACTCCTACCCAATAAGCAAAGAGAAAGGGATTCAGACAAAGGGGAAAAAAAAAAAAACACAGCTATTTATACAAGTACTGTATGCACCAAATTTTTAAAACATACTTGTAATTTCATCTGTGTAAGGAACTCCCATTTAAGAATTCCCTCCCACCAAAACACATCCCCTTCTACTCTGTGAATGACTTTCTCATTAGAGAAATCTGGGAGCACCATGTGATTGTCTCAGTCATAGAATCAGTATCTGTCAAAGGTACAACTTGAACTCAGATTTTTCTCATTTTGAGGTCAGTTTTACATTAACTATGCTTTTCCAACTCTTAG
Organism: Myrmecobius fasciatus; assembly: GCA_023553655.1. Classification (NCBI taxonomy): domain Eukaryota; kingdom Metazoa; phylum Chordata; class Mammalia; order Dasyuromorphia; family Myrmecobiidae; genus Myrmecobius; species Myrmecobius fasciatus. The sequence continues at coordinate 145,186 of JAJPUD010004149.1, read as the reverse complement.
ATACACAATTAACATGAGATAATAGAGACTGGCAGCTAATGAGGTCTTTTTTAGGAAGTAGTGCTTGGTAAGGACTTTGATACAAGAGAGGAAATCCAAGAGCAAGGATAAGGAGAGAGTGCACCTATGAGGGTTGGGTCAGTAGGGAATAGAAGAGGGCTGTACAAAGCAATGGAAAGGGAGATAGATTGGAGTATGAAGAAGAAACAGTTTGTCCAGTTTGTCTAGATCATGGAGTGAATAAAGTATATGGGGGAGGAAATAATAGAATACATTTTAAGATTTGCAAAGTATTTTTATATATTAATATTGTTATTAGTAGATTCTCAAATTAATACTGTGAAACAGCATTTTATAAGTAGCAAAATGGAGGCTGTCACACACAGCTAGTCTGTTTCTGAAATAGAATTTTTACTCAGCTCTTCCTAACTCCAAATCCAATAATTAATCCAATACATCTGAACTTGTTAGAGGCAGATTGTGAAGAGCCTTAAATGTTAGGAAAGCTTCTGTTTTCTCCTGAAGACAAAGTCAATGGAGGTATGTGTTTTGTCCTATGACTGATAAATTTTAAAGACTACTATAATCCTCTTCTGAATCATTGAATAATTGTCTTCTCACTTGACAGATTTTATCCTTAAGATTATTATACTGTCCTATGGAAAGGAGAACATTTATTTTATCACCACCTTCCCTGTTCTCAGCTCACTTAAAATACACGATGTAATCAAAAATAATCTGGATTAGCATAAACATCCATTGATCCTCTATCAGAAACTTGAAGAGCATTTTGATTGAGTCGAAAAGGATAACTTGATTGATCAAAAAAAAAAAAAAGGCCACCTGCCCTTGGAAATTTCATATAGCTAAGTCACAAAGGTAGACAGAAGTTCAAGATTTTGGACAATCCAAGTAAGGAAAGAACAAAACTCTTTACTTCACACAATGGAACATGTACAATTAAAAAGATCCTGAAAAGATTAGCTCATGGCCCTTGACAACAAGAAAGGATTTGAAGAAGAGTAGGAAGGATTTGAAGAAGAGTAGGAAGGATTTGAAGAAGAATAGGATGTAGAGATTAGAAACCTCTTGTTCAACCCAGTTGAACAAGCTTCCATCTAAATTTAGTGAGAACTTCACAAGATAGAAATACTTCCCACCCACCAACTCAATCCCATCCATCCAAGAGGAAAAGAGGAGTTGTTTTCCTTTAATTTTTGGTTTTCTCTAACTCTCCAAAATTCACCAACTGCTTATTATTGAGTTTAGCTGCTTAAAACTCACAAGAGCATGACCCATTTTGTAAGTGTATCCAATAAGATGTTCATCCTTGGTAAAGAATTCATCATTATTAATATCTTATTACCACATTAATACCTTCTTATCTCTGACTTATTCCAGAATGGATATTATATATTCTCCTTATGCTACATCAATTTATTTGGAGTGAGAGAGGTTCAAAATCGAATCTCCACTTGGAACTTGATGAATCTGTCCTAACCCACTTATTTGCAAATGAAAAACCTGAGACTCATAATTTATAAAGTGGCAGGGGATTAAATCCCTAATTTCTCTCATTCCAAATTTACATTCCATTGTGAATTCTAGATATTTTTGTTATTAATGAATTAGTTTTCTTTTTACATAGTTTTTTTTCTTTCTTGAGTTAAACAAAATAATAAACTATGATTAAATAATCATCAAACAGCTATTTATTATCATTATATATTTCTTTTTCTTTTTTTTTAAATTTATTTTTTTAATAAAGCTTTTTATTTGCAAAACATATGAATGACCTTTCAACATTGACCTTTGCAAAAAAACCTTTTTTTTCCCAAGCTTTTCCTTTTATCATTATATATTTCTAAGACTATAATTTGGTCAAACATAACTTAAATAGTTGAAGAATATGGTTATGAAACCTGCTTCCATGTCCACAGGTCTCTTCTCTATTTGATAAAAATTGCCTTTATTCAAGCCACAGAAAAATGCACAGTACTGAAATAATTCTTCTACAAATAAGATTAAAGATGGAATAAAATGTACAGGGAACAACAAATGAATCAGATTGACTAGAATATAAAGAGTATAAGATGATCAGTGAATATAAGATGTGTATGTGTCTATGTATGTACAGGTTGAAGCCAGGTTATGAAAGTCAATGCATGGACAGAGCATGAAAGCACATCCATAGTTGCAGGACAAGTTATAGATGATGATCTGGCAAAGGAGGCAAATCAGAGCATTTCTTAAGTATCTTTTTTGTACAAAGTACTATGCTCACCACTGGGATATAAAAACAAAGAATGAAACATCCCTCTCTTAAGCCGAAGGTTTCAGGAGACCATTAAATAGTGATTGCTAGGATTCATTACATAGCAGTTAACATATGGTTTTAGAGCAGCTAGATAGTACAATGGATAGAGCAATAGAATACTGGCATGGAATTGGGAAGATATCTTGAGTTCGAATCGGACCTCAGATGCTTTTTAGCTGTGTGATCCCAGGTAAGAAATTTGTGTGATCCTAGGTAAGAAATTTAACCTTGTTTGCCTCAGTTTCTTCATCTGTAAAGTGAGCTGAAGAAGGAAATGGCAAACTACTTATTTTTTTACAAGAAAACCCTGAATGAAGTCAGGAAGAAGCATTTACAATTGAAACAGCTCAACAAACAAATCTTGTGGTTTCAATGATCCCTTCTTATTATATCTATAAGGATATACTTTACTTTGTTTTGTTTTTATTACTTTTTGCATTTTTAAACTTTAAACTTTAAACAAAATCCTTTCTCACACTAATGTGAATGAATTAGATTTATATTACACATATATGTCATGAATTACATATGTTTATCATAGCTGTATCAAGAAGAATGGCCTTTATTCCTCTGTTAGGATCTTTGTGTATTGGAATTTTATTTCCCCCTCTCCCATGGAATTTGATTTAGCCTTTTACTTATGGATAGAATCCCAAAGTATGTATAGGGAGAAAGGCCAAATAAACCACTTTTATGATGACCCTGATTCTGTATCTCAGAGAATAATTCAAGGCCATTCTTTTATATGTATGTAGATATGTGTGTGTGTGTACATATATATACCCACAGAGAAACACACAAACACACACACACATACACACACACACACATATATATATATAATATTTTTACCCCTAAAGACAAATAAAATTATCCCCCCCATTTTCCCACTAGAAAAAAATTTAATCTGGAATCTGATGGCCCCATAGCACTTGGCATCATAAATAAGATCCTTTCTATCTTCCTTGTTATTCCATGTTGAGTAAGTCAAGGGATATTCTACCTTCATAATCTCATCTCCTTTAACCAACTACTCTGCTAGAAAATTCCAAGTTATAAATCTGGAAGTGGCTGTAGCAATAATACATGACTCACTACAAATCACAATTCTAAAACTTCTTTAAAGAAGACATGTCTACATTTTCAGATGATGAAATTAAAACTATTTCTAGTCATGTGAAAAGGTGCTCCAAATCACTATTGATCAGAGAAATGCAAATTAAGACAACTCTTAGGTACCAATACATACCTATCAGATTGGCTAAGATGACAGGAAAAGATAATCACGAATGTTGGAAGGGATGTGGGAAAACTGGGACACTGATACATTGTTGGTGGAACTGTGAGTGGATCCAAACATTCTGGAGAGCAATTTGGAACTATGCTCAAAAAGTTATCAAACTGTGCATACCCTTTAACCCAGCAGTGTTTCTATTGGGCTTATATCCCAAAGAGATCTTAAAGGAAGGAAAGGGACCCGCATGTGCAAGAATGTTTGTGGCAGCCCTTTTTGTAGTGGCTAGAAATTGGAAACTGAATGGATGCCCATCAATTGGAGAGTGGCTGAATAAATTATGGTATATGAATGTTATGGAATATTATTGCTCTGTAAGAAACGACCAGCAGGATGATTTCAGAGAGGTCTGGAGAAGACTTGCATGAACTGATGCTGAGCGAAATGAGCAGAACCAGATCATTATACATGGCAACAACAATACTATATGATGATCAATTCTGATGGACATGGCTCTCTTCAACAATGAAATGTTTCAAACCAGTTCCAATTGTTCAGTGAAGAAAGCCATATACACCCAGAGAGAGATATATGAAATGTGGACCACAACATAACATTTTCATGCTCTCTATTGATGTTTGCTTGCATTGTGTTTCCTTTCTCAGATTTTTTTTCTTGAGATATGATTTTTCTTGCACAGCAAGATGTGTGGAAATATGTATACATATATTTTATTTATCAGGTATTTTAACATAATTAACATGTAGTGGACTTCCTGACATCTGGGGAGGGGTAGGGAGTAGGGGGGAAAAATTTGTAACAGAAAACTTTGTAAGGGTCAATGTTGAAGAATTACCCATACATATGTTTTGCAAATAAAAAGCTTTAATAAAGAAAAAAAAGAAGGCATGTCTAAAAAATATCAGAAATGAGACTTTTCCTATATAAAAATACATATTATTTGTAATGCAGCCATATTACAACTCAGACAAAGCTTTGGAAGATGAGAGCATCCTGTACTCAACTTCTTTCTCCAACTTTAGTACATCATTTTTATCCCCTTCCTCACACATGGAAATGAGCAGTGTGGGATAAGATATGTAAAACCTTATAGAACTACTGTTCTATTGCTATTACTATTTTATAGCAAATCTTTCATGTATATTGCACAAGTAGATGAAATTATTTGCTTATGCAAAAGTATTAAGGATGCAAAATGATGCTCTTCATGTATTAATATCTAATTTTCTTTCTGATATTTTTATGCTCAATGGGTCTTACTCTGAGAAGATAAAGATATTTCTAAATATTATCTTCAGTTCAATTTCACCCCTCAATTCAAAGTCTAAGCCTTCACCTGAACTATTGCAGTAGCCTCTTGATTTGTTTCCCAACTCAAGTCACGCCCTTCTCTAATCTATCCAATACATAACTGACAAAATGATACTTGTAAAACACATTCTGATTTCATTCTTATGCTTAATAAATCCAGTGAATTCTAATATCTAGGATCAAATACAAACTTACCTGTTTGGCAATGATTTTCATAATGTAGTTATGAATCTAAGGCTATAAATTACAGATGAATTGTTGCTCTGCTTTAATGGACAGTTTCCACATTGGGAGTTTTCTCCATAGAGGTCATCACAGATCCAGGTCAATAAAAAGAGAGGAGAGGGTAAGGGAGGGAGAAGAAGATGAGAGGAGACTGATTATAAGCTTTTTGAGAGTAGGGACTTTCCTCTTAATATGTAGCTAGATGGCGCATTGGAAAGAGTAATGGGCCTAGAGTCACGAAGATCTGAGTTCAAATCCAGACTCAGATACTTTCCAGTTGGATGACTGTGGGCAAGTGACTTAACCTTTGTCTGCCTCAGTTTGCTCACTTTCAAATAAGTATAATGATAGTACCTACTTCCCAAGGTTGTTGTGAGGATCAAATGAGATTATATTTGTAAAATGTCTTGCATAGTGTCCACCACATAGTAAGTGTTGTATAAATGCTTAGTTCTTTTCCTTTTATTCCTTTTAGTCTCTAGCTTTACCCAGCCTATTTTAAGAATTTTACACTTAGGAGTCCAAATAACAATTAAATATCATGGGAGAAAGCTTCTACAAAACAAACAAGTTCTTTAACGTGTTCTCCAGTGAACTCACATGATTTGATGCTCTCTATGCATTTCAGATGTTGCCTACAGCATTCTTATGGCCTCTTCTGACTCTGAGATTCTCTAATTCTGATTCTCTGTCCAAGATACCCCAGATGAGTAAATTAGTCCAGCTATGATAGTAATTACAAAGAAAGGCTAAATAAAAACATCTTATTATAATTTAAAAAGTAGTAATTGCAGGGAATTCAAAGGAGGGAAACTATAGAGGGAATTTTTTAAGTACCTAGTTTTTTTATTAATAAAATTCACTTGGGGCAGCTAGGTGGCACAGTGGATAAAGCACCAGCCCTGAAGTCAGGAGGACCTGAGTTCAAATATGATCTCAGACATTTAACATTCCCTAGCTCTATGACCCTGGGCAAGTCACTTAACCTCAATTGCCTCAGCAAAAGAAAAAAAAATTCACTTGCCCTAAATATTATGCCAAAATGTTATATCTGGATATAGCAAGAAGATATTTTCTTGTTTGCAGAGGTGGAGGTTTACAAATTCAGTGAATAAAATAGTTTTGATAGCATTTCAGTATTTTGATCATCATTTCATCAATGCAGGTCTTCCTCTCATTTATTGGCCTTCCCCAAACCATCTTCCTTCTACTGCATTTTCACAGGAAGTTTGTCTCTGCCTTTTTCAGCCTATTATGCTATGGTTCTTGTTCATATCTGTCTATTAGAGTTCTATCAAATCCATACAAGCCTTAAGATGATTGAAATTTCAAGTTAGAAAAGACCTTGGAAGCCATCTCATCCAACTCCCCCATTTTATATTGAGAATAATTAAAAGCACTCCTTTCAAAAAAATCTCCAAACACAAGAAGGAAATTAGCCATATGGATACTCTCTAGAACTTCTGCCCCCCTGGCATGTACTAAAGAAGAGTTCATCTTCACATAGAGAAGCATCTTTTTCATAGGGGATATTAGCATTTTTCTCATCTGTTCCATATCCCAGGCATATCATGTGCATCCCCTTGGTGGTGCAGTGGATAGAGCACTGGACTCTATCAACAAAGATAAAAAAAAACAAAAACAAACAACAAACAAACTCAGCAAAGACCTGAGTTCAAATTCAAAGACACTTACTTGCTGTCTGACCCTGGGCAAGTCATTTAACCTGTGTGGCTCAATTTTGTCAGTTGTAAAATGGGATAATAATAACATCTGCCTAATAGTGACCCTGTGAAAATCCCTTAACTTTGGATTGCCTCAGTTTCTACATCTGTAAAATGGAGGTAATATTTTCACCAGCCTGGCAGATTAAGTGAGCGAAGTGAAAATTAATTGAGATAGTATTTGTAAATTAAGTGAAATATAGTGAATAAGTAAATAAATAAAGTGCTTAGCACAGTCCTGGCATGTAGTAGGCATTATATAAATGCCTATTCCCTTCCTCTCCCTCTGTAGTGCTATAATTCCTATTTCTGTTCTGTCTAGTTAGGTCAATTCACTCATATTAAACACCTATTAGTATAAAATATTTTACCTTAGCCCTTAATAATAGTAATGATGCGTTTGTATGTTCAATCATTTTTTGATTATGTTGAATTCTTTATGACCTCATTTGGGGTTTTTCTTGGCAAAGATACTGGAGTGGTTTGCCATTTTCTTTTCCAGCTCATTCAGCAAATGAGGAAACTGAGGCAAAGGGAGTTAAATGATTTTCCCAAGATTACACAGAGAGTAAGTGACTAAGACCAAATTTTTTTTAAATTATTGTTAAACCTTTTTATTTGCAAAACATATGTATGGGTAATTCTTCAACATTGATCCTTACAAAGCTTTCCTTTACAAATTTACCCCCTAGTTCCCTCCTCTCCCCTAGATGGCAGGAAATCCACTACATGTTAATTATATTAAAATACTTGACAAGTCAAATATATGTATGCATATTTCTATACTTATCTTGCTGTGCAAGAAAAATCGTATCTACAAGGAAAAAAAACAGAGAAAGGAAACACAATGCAAGCAAATATCAATAGAGATCATGAATATGTTATGTTGTGGTCCATATTTCATATCCCTCTCTCTGGGTGTATATGGCTTTCTTCACTGAACAACTGGAACTATTTGAAACATTTCATTGTTGAAGAGAGCCATGTCCATCAGAATTAATCATCATATAGTCTTGTTGTTGCCGTGTATAATGATCTCCTGGTTTTGCTCATTTCACTCAGCATCAGTCCATGCAAGTCTCTCCAGGCCTCTCTGAAATCTAAGACCAAATTCAAAGTCAAGTTTTCCTGACTCCAAGCTGGGTATTCACCCATCTTGTATACAAACAAGAAAGTCCTTGGCCTCAAAATATTTATAATGATCTCCTCTCCTTCCTTCCACTTTTGCCCTTTCTTCTCTTATAATTAGCCTCAATCTATGATGACTTCCATGTAGGGAACTCCTAGTGTAGAAATTGTCTATTGAGGCATATCAGCCACTCAATTTATAGCTTAAATTTAAACACTCGTGACCTTTTGTTTCTCAATATGCATTTTGTTTTATTTCCTAGTTCTATAAAGCAATATTTTGATGATTTGACATAGCCCTGAATAAATTAATTTTGGTAATATTATCATTTTTATTATATTAGATATGAACAATTTCAGAATTTGTTTTACTTCACTATGCATATTGGTTACAATGATTTTGGTTTGTTTGAAATGAAAAAAAAAAAACATTTCCAAAAAGAGAGATTACCTTTCTGGATTCTACTTTCCTCATGATTATATCTCTCTAGTGTCTTCAGACTATTACTCCTTAAATACATTGTATCTGGATCATCTGTCACTTTATAATTCATTTTGGGTATTTTTTTTTGTAATAGAATATTTTTTGACCACCAATATTATATTTCACCTTTCCTCTAGGGCTCTCCAATACCTTCAAGGGGTTTGGAGGGAAGCTTTTATTTCTTCTGTTCGTTTGAGCCCCCACCTATTTTTACTCCAATTTTAGCAGTCCAATCATTTCAGTTCCAATTATCCTCTTAACATCAGAGAAGTTTCAAAAGAATATTTACTTCAAAAGTAAGTTGAACAAACATATAGAACACACCCCCAGACACCTGGGTAGGGGTGGGAATGGATTATATTAACAATATAGCTCAGTTCCTACATAGCAGCTCCAGAATAAGAGGCAAATTCCAAACATTATGGAATGTTCTCTGGCAGATCCAGGTAATTGATAAAGTAATCTCTCTCCTATCTACTCCCTCTGCCCTCTCTCCCTACCTCTATCACTCAGAAAAAACAAAACAAAACAAAACTTTGCAGTACAAAAGGACATTTTGTACTGACAATTACTTTCTCAGTGTGGTGAATGTTAACTATGCCTGCATCCATTGGATAAAGAGTTTACTCCCCTCCTTTATACAGATGTGTCTTTAAGAGTGACAAGGTGGGTGGAGGCATAAAAGTTACTCATGTCAAATCTGTCAGTGACACAAAGTTAGAGGAGGGGTAGTGGATAGACAATTCATTGTTTGACAATCAAATATCAAGACTCTAGCAGACTAGAATAATGAACCAAATCATAATGAGAAATGTATTAGGAGTATACTTAAACTTTGTTGTTTTTTTGGTTTTTTTTAAATCTACTTTTACAAGCACAAAATAATAGACACTACTAGAAAAAATCCTTTGAAGGGTGGGGGTAAGAAAGGAGAAGGTCTAGGGATTTTAATGGACTGAAGATCAATAAGAGTTAAAGAGTGTGACATGTTAGCCAAAGACAATAAATAATATATGTTGCTTGGTTAAGCATAATGTTTAGAAAAGAGGTAATAATTCCATTATACATACTTCCAGCCAGACCATATGTCTCATATTTATTCAAACTGGGTGATACATTTTAAGAACAAACTCAAATGCATTTAGAAGAAGGTGTGAAGATTGAGATCATGAGCTGTGATTGAAATAAGTGGGGATTTTTTTCACCAGAAGAAAAGAAGATGTGGGTTAGGATGTGATAAAGGTCTTAACTACTAGAAGAACTGTTTACAGATGAGTGATTAGACTTGTTCCCCCTACATAGCAAAACTATGAACAGTATGTTTTGGGGCAGAGACACAAGTTTAGGTTTGATTGAAGGAAAACAATTCCCACAATTAAAGGAGTCTAATAGTAAAATAGATTGTCTGGAGAGGTAGTGATTTATTTATTTATTTATTTTTAAATGTCTTCAGACAGTATGTGGAAGGTTTCCAATGTTATAGAGGGAATTCTTTGTCATTCATCTACAAGAAGGTTTTTTGTTTTGTTTTGTTTTGTTTTGCTTTGTTTGTTTTTGTTTGTTTGTTTGTTTTGTTTGTTTGTTTTTTGAAAGAGAACTATGAGGGCTGAATGTGGATCACAACACAGTATTTTCGCATTTTTTGTTTGCTTGCTTTTTTTGTTTTCTAACTTATTTTTTTTCTTTTGGATCTGACTTTTCTTTTGCAGTATGATAATTTTGGAAATATGTACAGAAGAATTGAACATTTTTTTATTTAAGCTTTTTATTTTCAAAACATATTCAAGGATAATTTTCACCTTGCAAAACATTGTGTTCCCATTCCCCCCCTCCACCCACCCCTTCCCCTAGATGGCAAGTAATCCAATTAAACATGGTAAAAAATATGTAAATCCATAGAGATATACATATTTATACAATTATCTTGCTGTACAAGAAAAATCAGATCAAAAAAGAAAAAGAAATGAAAAAGAAAATAAAATTCAAGCAAACAACCAAAGAAGTGAAAACACTATGTTGTGATCCACACTCAGTTCCTACAATCCTCTTGCTGGGTGTAGATGACTCTCATCAACACAAGATCATTGGAATTTACCTGAATCGCCTCATTGTTGAAAAGAGCCACACTCATCAGAATTGGTCATAGTATAATTTTGCTGTTGCCCTGTACAATGAAATCCTGGTTCTGCTCATTTCACTTAGCATCAGTTTATGTAAATCTCTACTGGCCTCTCTGAAATCATCCTGCTGATCTTTTCTTATGGAACAATAATAAGAAATTGCATATGTTTAATGTATATTGGATTACTTGCCATCTAGGGGAGGGTGTGGGTGGAAGAGAGGGAAAAAATTTGGAACACAAGGATTTGCATGGGTAAATGCTAAAAACTATCTTCACATATATTTTGAAAATATAAAGCTATTATTTTAAAAAAGAAGTCTTTTCTGTTGCCCTTAATAGGATTTTTTTTTCTGGCATCAAGACTAAATTTGCTTCTTTAACTAAATCCATTGCTCCTGATCCTACCCTCTAGGGCCAAACAGACCATGTCCAATCCCTCTTTAATACAATAGTTGTCTAAGTCAGGAGTTCTTAAACTTGTCCCACTTGAGATACTTTTTTTGCCTTAAAATTTTTACATGACACCTGCTATATATAAAAATAGGTATATAACCAAACATTTACTGTTAATAAATAATAATTTTGTATCTCCATATCCTGTCGATTATTTCTAATTTATCCTTTATACATCTCATTATTACACAGTTGTTTACACGTCTCCCCCATTATAGCGAAATTCTTGAAAGCATTGTAAATCCAATATTTAGCACAATATCTAGAATATTGTGGCACTTAAGAAATGCTTGTTTATTGACTTGATCAGTAAAAACTTGGACTTGATTAACTCTGAAGTCCCTTCTTTATCTTAGAGTCCATAATTCCATAGAAAAGGTACATAAAAGTAAACACAGAAAGACGGTTATAAAAAGTAAGAAGGTGATCATCTCCATATTCCACTGGAGACAGACTTTATGATCAGTTCTGACCACCAGTGTTTAAGAAAGACATTGATAAACTGGGGAGAAGTGAGAAGAGGGCAGCCAGTATGGTATAAGGCCTTGTATCGATATTATATGAGAATCATTCAAAAATAATGGATATGTTTGTCCTACAGAAGAATAGACTCAAGGGAGACATAGTAGGTATCTTCAAGTACTAGAGCAAAGCTTTTGAAACTATATTTTGAGACCCCACTTGGGAGTCATGAAGTTTTGATTTATTATCAGTAAATGTTTGATTTGTATACATATTTTATATACTTATATAGATGGGGTCATGTAAAATTTTCTCAGATGAAAAGGGGTCAAAAGTGGAAAATGTTTAAGAAGCTCTGATTTAGAGAAATATTGTATGGAAGAGAGATTAGACCTGTTTGGCCCCAAAGGAGTAGAATCAGGGGCAATGGTACATTTAAGCTTGATATGAGAAAAAAAATACAACAATTAGTTTTTTTTAGTTTAGTATAAAATTAATACAGAAGTAGAAGGGGCAATTTTGTTGGATAAACAGTTTCACAAAGAAATTGGACAGCCACTTGTCTAATATATATTTGTGAGGATTCCTGGTTGTGGTAGATAGTCCCAGAGGATCTTTCAAACTGTGAAAGCTACTGATTCTAAGATCAAGTTTTTGTTTATTTGTTTGTTTTTGTTTTTGTTTTTAAATAACATGGAGTAACTTTTATTAAGACAAGTACATAATAGTGATAAACTCAGCACAACAGCTGACTTGTACACAAGCTCCTTATTCCTTTTTTGTTTTAAGGAAAAAAATAACTTCCTTCTTGTTAGTTGTACAGATTTTTAAGTCTTTGATTCTGAATTGTTGAGGGAGAAAAAAGGAGTATATGTTATTTCTATCCTTGTTTTCTTACCTCAATAAAGTACCCATGAGAGAAATATTTTATTATTATGGTTGCCACAGACAATCTAATAAAAGAAAAATAGCCAAGATTTTAATTAGATCATCAAAACAGCAATTGTACCAAGATATACTTTTCAACTTAGGGAATATAGATGAAGTTTTCTGCTTAAGGAACTGAATCAATGGCTTCAAATTTCTATTTCTAAATTAATTTTCCTCAGTGATATTCCAAATATTTACTTGGAACATTTTCTTCAAATTATTTGAGAGGGAACTTAGAAGTGATCAAGAATTCAAGGCAAAAAGTCACAAACAGGATGAACATTACAGACTGTTCAAACTTTTCAAAATTATCAATCATTTCTTATGGTGTTATTATTTAGGGGAAAATTATGAAAGAAGACTAGACAATGAGATTTAGGTCTAGTTTGAAAAGAATTGCTCTACTGTAACAAGGATATGAGCAATAATCGCTAAGTGACAAAGTAAAAGTTGAGTAATTTGGGAAATGTATTACTTTTTTAAGCTTCAGGAAAGATGGTTTTAAAAGCCTAAGCAAGGATTTATTTCACTTATTTCATTAACCTCAAACTAAACATTTTATCTTATCTTTGACATCTGAAAAAAGAAACGGAACAATCTGAAATACAAGTTTACTTTAAGCAATATTTGTTAAGCTAACAGGATGATATGTTTATTCAGTTTTTTAAAAATCTTATAAAGGCCCTTTGGAAAAGGTCCAAGACCTCTTGGGAAGCTGTTTTATTTATTAAATCAAAAAAAATAATTCAGAAATTGGCAGCTTTTTCTTACCTGTTTACATTTACTCTGCATTGTATTTCATCTATGCAGAAAACTTGGCAATAAATATAGCAGATATGGTTTTTAAAATTTGTGGGGTATAATTATTATTTTTTTTACCCTATATCAATCTCTCAAAACAAAAGAACAAAGAACTGTCAGCTGGCTGTCTGTGGATTCCTGTGCCTGAGCTGTCAGCAAGACCAGACCACAAAAAAGTTCCTTCCTTGATCTCTACCTCAGTTTGCTCACTTGTAAAATGAGGGAGTTGGCCTGAATGGTCCCTTTAAGATGCTTGAAAGTTCTCAAATTCTGTGATTCTAAATTGGAGATTCTTAAATTTATATGTCATGAATACCTTTGACAGTCTGGTGAAAATTATGTCTCCTTTCTCAGAACAATGTTTTTAAATGCAGAAAACATATAGGATTATAAAGGAAACCAGTTATATGGAAATGCAGTTCTCATATACACTCATTATTTAGGGTAAATCAATGTTTAATAAAATGGTTGGTAGTTGAGAAAAAGATTAGTGAAGTCCCAGCAAAGAATCTTAACTTTGAACTGTTGTGATGAGGATAACCATATTTTTCCGTCTCATGTCTTCTCCCAAGTCTTCCTTCCCACCAATTAAAAAAACAAAAAAACAAAAAACAAAAACCAACTCTGCGTATTTCCTTTACAAAGTTCTTCTCTAATACTTTATCATGGTGGAAAGGAAATACTGGGTTATTGAAGTCTATATCAATAAAGTGCATGTTCTCACAAAGTTAACTGCTCAAAAGATAGTGGGGTGGGGGAAGGAAAGAGACATTTATTAAGCACCTCTCACTTGCTGGTGCTATGATAAGAATTTTTCAAATATTATTTAATTTGAAATTGAGTCCAGGCAAGAGAGTGAGTCTACTTTCTTAGGGCCAGCCTAAATAATCATGAAGAGTCTCAGCCCCATTGGGCTGGTTTCTTGTGATAAATGCTCTGGGTGTGGATTCATCAATGAAAAAAGGACAAATATAAAGGGAATTTCTGCTAAGTGAGACCTAATTCTGCTGTGAATGAAGGACGGAATGAAAGAAAAAAGAGGAAAGGGGGATTAAGGATCATATGACTTTCATAATTTCTATATATTCTAAACTAGTATTAGTTTAATTATTAATTTATTTAAACTGGTATTAATTGTAAATGTGACATCATAATGATGAGGTCCTGGGTTACCAGGTGGAGCTGGCAGAGAGAGTTTGAAGTATTGATAAAATTACTCCCTTATGCAAATAGCAAAGGGCCCTGATGGGGATCAGTTCAACCTTATAGTCCCACCCTTTGTGGAAGTTATGGATAACTCCACCTTGGTATATCTAGTCAGAAATCCAAGTTATGTCAACCCCCCAAAGTTAAATTTCCTTTATAGATCTGTCCATGGCTCATGTCATCTTTGCTGAATCCCATTTAGGTTAGCCTGCCCTTTTGCCTAGTGGTATCTTTCCCTTCTCCCTTCCCTCATTCCTCATCCTATCTTTCTCTTTCTTAGAGCTAACTCTTTTAGAGTGCTAAATCCCTCTATGGATTTACCCTGCAAGGGCACCCGCCCACCTCATGGAGTATTTCCCTTCTGGATAATTGTGAGTTTCACTAGGGAACTTATATTTTCCATTGCAAATTGTTTAACTCCTTTTCCTTGCTAACTATATGCTCTTCCAAGTCTATTTTGTAGTAACAATTCCTAGTGTCTAGTGTATCTCTTCATTTTGTCTGTAACTTCGTCTTCTAAATAAACCTGCCTTTTGCCAAAGAGAATAGCCATTGTGAATTATTCTCATGACTGAACCCCAACATTTGATACCAATTGCTCTCCTCAATTTCATCATCTGGTACTTAAATCAATGTCAACATTTGGTGCTGAGCTCCAAACAACTCAAAGGAATCAAAGTTTTAGAGATGGAAGAAAACTTAGAAGCAATCTATTCAAATTCTTTCATTTTGTAGATGAGGAAAATGAGTCCAGACAGGTTGAGTAACTATCTAAAGTCTGACAGATAGCAAGTGGCAGAGGTGAAGATCTTTCTTCAAGTCTATTCTTCTTTCCCCTCCCCCACACTGCCTCTTATCTCTTGCTCAATAACTATTGAACAAAGAAAATCACTAGAGGGAATGAAACATGATGTTCTTGACTTTCTCTATATAAAGGAATCCAGAAGAAAGAAGGAAATTGAAATTAAATAGAAGATTGACTCACAAATTAACTCTAGGCAAGAGAGAGTTGAAAGTATAGATTTTATCACACTTCTGACAGTGATAAGTGATGTCATTGGCAATCTTGTGTATCAGTGATCATCCTAAATATTTATTAAAACATTACTATGAAAAATTTCAACAAAGAACACAATAAAAAATCTTCCAGAAAAATTAGCATGAACTTCAGTATTTGATGGTCTCATGAAAAACAACAATAACAAACAATTATTAAATGCTTACTTTGTGACAAACATTATGCAAAAGACTGGGAATACAAATGCTAAAAAGTTAAGATAGTTCTAGTTCCAAAAAGACTTTTATTGGGAAAATGACTTGCTAAGGGGAGTGGTGGCTACCATGGGTCATTTTGGTTCAGAAAGTTGCCAGGAAGACACCTGGGCCCTCCTGATGTGTTCAGGGTAGCAATTCCAAATAATTTGTTTGGGGTTTAGCATCAAATGATGAGATTAATGTAGGCATAAAATTTTGGGGGTTTGGACATGTGAATAATTTGCAATGGCCATTCTGTTTGACAAAAAGTAGGTTTATTTGGGAGAAGAAGTTATAGACAAAATGAAGGAATACAATAGATACTAGGAATGGTAAATATGAAATAGAGTTGGGAGAACATATAGTTAACAAGGAAATGGGTTTTACAATTAACAATACAAAGGACAAGTTCCCTTGTAGAACTCACAATTAACCAAGAGAAAGGGAATACTCCATGAGATGGAGAGCATGCCCTTAACTGGCAAGCCAAATCCATAGAAGGATTTAACACCTAAAAGAGTTAGTTAGCTATAAAAAGGAGAAAGACATCATGAGGCATAGTGGGGGAATGAGAGGAAAGACATCATGAGGCATGGAAGGGTAGAAGTAAGGAGAAAAATACCATGGGCTTAACCCAAAGGAGTTCAGCAAAGTTGCCATGAGCCATGGACAGATTTATAGGGGAAATTTAACCTCAGAGATTTCACATAACTTAGATTTCTGACTAAACACAGCTACCCACCACCCATGACCTCCATAGAAAATGAAACTATAAGGTTGAACTGATCCCCATCAGCATACTTCCCTGCTTACCTCAAGGTATAATTTTATCAGTACTTCAGGCTCTCTCTCCCAATCCCACCTCATCCACAGGAGCCCAGACTGACATATACCATCCAAGAACAGTGACAGAGTTGATGTGATAGTGTTTTATTGTCCCAGAACTGAGGTGTAGGAGAAGTGAAAGAATACCCCCTTTTTTTCTATTCATACATTCATTAGACAAGATTGCTGGGAAGATAATGACGAGTATAGGGAGTGAAATTAAGGATCATTGTAACGTTAGATGAAAATTAGTCCTAAAGTGGTAGTGACTAATCACAAAAAAGAGACCTTAAGGTAGACTTTTCTCAAGGGCAGAAAATCAACTTGGGAGAGGGGCAAATAGTCAGAAAATAGGGAATAAAGTATGGGTTTAGTGCAAAGATGAGAATAGGTGAGGATGATAAAAATATGCTGGAAAATGTGAATAAGGAACAAGAAATTAAAGAGAGCAAAGACATGCAGACAACACATAAGGCTCATGCCTATATATTATGAATGATTCCTTAAAGAATCCTTAAAGAATGGAAGACCCTGGATAGGACTCTGATTAACACAACACAAATTGAAATTGATTATATTTTAACAAAGGGTAAATTATACAACATTAATATGGAATTCATTACTGAATTAACTGTTTATGTATAGTAAAACCATGGACTTAATTAAAATTTATGTAAAACCAGAAGACTAAAAATGAGAAAATGATGTAGTATGCCATTAAAACAACTTTATATTAAAGCAGCTTATCAATGATGAAAAATGGGATATGGACAAAAGAAAGGACAAAGAATTTCTTACAAAAGTTTAATTGATTGATATCGTTATAGCAACAAAAGCAAAAGAATATAAAATACCTTATACTACTGAACAAAGTGATATGACTTCCAAGGACAATACTGTTTTAGAATATAATAAATGCATTTGAAAAATATCACAGAGGATGATGATGAAAAATTGTAAGTGGTAGAGCCTCATAAAACAGAGAAGCATTCGAGAGTAAAACTGATTTTTTTAAAAAAGCAGGTGAAAGAAGCAACTAAGCAAAGTCATTCTGGGGAAATTTAAGAATGAACATGAAAGGACAACAAACTGAAAAAAAAAATAAAAGAGGTTCATCAAAGAAAATGGAACCATTATACAACTCCAAGATTACTGAATGTGTTTATTCTGAATATGCTTTTAGAGGAGTAGAAATGCAAGTAATCAAACAATATATTAAAAAGGGGGCAAAACACAAAAACTTTATCATACTGGCTTTACAAAGAGGAATTCCATGCTGGAGACAACATAATAAGGAAGGCAATGAAGACCAATTCACAAGGTATTTGAAGGAGGGAAGGATTAAAAAAAAAAGATGTGGAGAAAATTTCAGAATTTATTAATACAGAAAGGACATTATTGTGAAACCATCAGTGATTACTGACCGGAATTCATACTTCCCCATCCATGTAAAAATTTTATAAGAATAATTTATACATGCATTAAGAGTAACATTGAGAATACATCAGGAAAAAGACAGGCTTTTCCACTGAAAATTCCTTACCTTCCCTACTTTTCATAGGTATTCAGAATGATATGAAAACTAGAAATTTCACATCCCTACAATATTAGTGCTATCATTTTGCTGATAGCACATTAAAATTGCTCATTTTTTCTTTGAATTTAAAAAAAATTATAATTTTTAAAGCTTTTTGTTTTTAAAACATATGCAGATAGTTTTCAACATTCACACTTGCAAAACCTTGTGTTCCATTTTTTTTCTCCCTTTCTTCCCCCACCCCTTTCCCTAAATGGCAAGTATTACAGTATGTGTTATTCTTTTATACATATTTACACAATTATCATGCTGCACAATAAAAATCAGATCAAAAGAAAAAAATAGAAAGAAAACAATATGCAAGCAAACAACAAAAGTGAAAATACTATGTTGTGATCTACACTTAGCCCCCACAGTTCTCTCTCTGGGTGGAAATGGCTCTCTCCATCACAAGACCTTTGGAACTGATCTGAATCACCTCACTGTTGAAAAGAGTCAAGTCTGTCATAATTGATCATCATATAATCTTGCCGTTGCTGTGTAGTGTTCTCCTGGCTCTACTTACTTCATTTAGCATTAGTTCATGTAAGTCTCTTCAGGTCTCTATGAAATCATTCTGTTGATTATTTCTTAGAGAACAATAATATTCAATAACATTCAGCACATTGATTTTTCAAGAAAACATATAGATAATTTAATTTCCTTCTATTAAGTATGGAAAAATCTAATTAAAATATAAGAGAAAATAGGGCACTAGGTAAGTAGTCAAAGATTATGAACAAATAATTCTCAAAGGAGTTGCAAACTATTAATAAATAAAATAATGTTTCAAATAATTTATGATCAGAGAAATAAAAATCAGAACTATATTGATTTTTTACCTCACACCCAGCAGTTTTAAAAAGATGATAAAAGATAAGAATTGTCAATATTGGAGGGATTATGAGAAGATAGGCACAGTAGTGCCTATTGTTTGGTGGAATGATGAATCACTGAAACTATTTTGGAAAGCAATTTGGAATAATGCAAATAAAGTGAATAAAACATAACTATAATTTGATCTAGACATTTTACCATGAGGACTGAACCCAAAAGATATCACTGATAAAAAGTCCTCCTATATATCGAAATATTTAAAGTTGCTCTATTTGTTGTATCAAACAACTGAAAACATAATGAAAAAGCCCTTTGTTTAGGGAGTGGTTAAACATAGTGTTATATATGAATGTAAATGGAAAAAAAACCATCATCATGAAATAATCAAAAGTATATATTGCACAATTACAAAGAATAACCATGTCCTCAAAGAAGAGATATTAGAAGACACTGACAGAAATAAGATTATCCCTCTTTGCAGATGATATGATGGTACGCTTAGAGAATCAACTAAAAACTACTAGAAACAATAACTAGCAAAGTTGTAGGATATAACATAAACCTACACAAATCATCAGCATTTCTATATGTTACCAACAAAGCACAGCAGCAAGAGAAAGAAAGAGAGATCTCATTTAAAATAACTGTATATAATATAAAATATTTGGGAGTCTACCATCCAAGAAAAAGCCAGAAACTCTATGAACACAATTACAAAATACTTTTCACACAAGTATAATTAGATCTAAACAATTAGAATAATATCAAGTACTCATGGATAGACCAAGCTAATATAATATAATGACAATTCTACCTAAATTAATCTACTTATTCAGTGCCAAACCAATAAAACTGCCAAGAAATTGCTTTATACAGTTGGAAAAAATGACAACAAAATTCACTTGGAAGAAAAAAAGGTCAAGAATTTCAAAGGAATTAATTGGAAAAAATGCAAAGAAAAGTTACCTAAAACTATATTATAAAGTGGTAGTCATCAAAATCATCTGGTACTGACTAAGAAATAGAGTAATGGAACAGTGAAATAGGATAAGTTCAAAAGATACAATAGTCAATGACTATACTAATCTAGTGTTTAATCCCAAGACTCTAGCTTCTGGGATAAGAACTCACTATTTCACAAAAATTTCTGGGAAAATCAGAAAATAGTATGGCAGAAATTAAACACTGACCAACACTTAACACCCTATATCAAGATAAGGTCAAAAAGGGTTCATGATTTAGACATAAAGGGTGTTATTATAAGCAAATTAGGAGCACAAGGGATCTGTGGAGAAGGAAAGAATTTGTGGCCAAAGAAGACCTAGAGAACATTATAAAATGCAAAATGGATAATTTTGATTACATTAAATTAAAAAGTTTTTGTACATGCAAAACCAATACAGCCAAGATTAGCAGGGAAGTAGAAAACTGGGGGAAAACTTTTATATCCAGTGTTTCTCATAAAGGTCTCATTTGTAAAATATATAGACAGTAGGCTCAAATTTATAAGAATACAAGGCGTTTTCCAATTAATAAATGGTTAAAGGATAAGAACAGACAGTTTTTAGATGATGAAATTAAAGCCATTTTGGCATATAAAAATGCTCTAAATAAGTATTTATTAGACAAATGAAAATTAAGTCAATATTGAGGTACCATTTTATACCTCTCAGATTGGCTAAGATGACAGGAAAAGATAATGATAAATGTTGGAGGGGGTGTTGGAGAACAGGGGCACTAATACATTGCTAGTGGATTTGTGAATTGATTCAACTATTCTGGAGAGTAATTTGGAACTATGTCCAGAGGGCTTTCAAACTGTGCATACTTTTTGATCCAGCACTGTCTCTACTGTGTCTGTATCCCAAAGAGATAAAAATTTAGGGAAAAGGACCCACATGTGCAAAAATGTTTGTAGCAGCCCTTTTTGTAGTGGCAAGGAACTAGAAATTGAGTGAATGCCCATCAGTTGGGGAATGGCTGAACAAGTTATGGTATGTGTATGTTATAGAATATTATTGTTCTATAAGAAATGATGAATAGGCTGATTTTAGAAAAGTTTGTAAAGACTTGCATGAATTGATGCTAAGTGAAGTGAGTAAAATTAAGAGAACATTGTTCACATTAACAAGATTATGTGATGAACAATTGTGATGTACTTGACTTTTTTCAACAATGAGGTGATTCAAGGCTGTTCCAATAAACTTGAAATTGAAAATACCATCTGCAACTAGAGACTCAATGTGGATCAAAGTATAATATTTTCATTTTGTTGTTGTTTGCTTGTCTTTCCTTTAATTTTTTTCTTTCACCTTTTGATCTGATTTTTCTTGTGCATTGTGATGAATATGGAAATATGTTTAGAAGAATTGCACATGTTTAACCTACATTAGATTGCTTGCTGTCTATTGGAGGGATTGGGGGGAAGGGAGGGAAAAATTTTGGAACGTGAGGTTTGGCAAAGGTGAATATTGAAAACTTTCCCTGTACATAATTGAAAAAAAACTAAAAACAAACAAACAAAAAAGAAGATATCTCTATACTTATCCCTAAACCTTTATAATAGAAGCAAGAAGTGCAAGAGTGCAGAACATTATATATTTTTTTCTGACTTTTTGATGTATAGGTCAATTTTGCTGGGTTTTTTTTTCTATTTTTTTTCTCTTTTTCTTTTATCTTGAAAATAACTTTGCTACATCACAATAGTGTGCTGGAGCCAATTTATACTGTCTCCTGATAGCCAACTGTTAAATTTTCAAAATTTTAAAATCATAGACATCTTGACTTCAAGTCCAATCCTATAGAAATGGTACTGTATTTAGGCTTTTTTCTTGCTTTTGTTTATGTATTATTTAAGGCAACAAGGGAAAATAGGCCCCAAACTTATGATTTCATTCATGTTGGAAACTCCAAGTGTAAAAAATTCCTTCTTCCAGGGAATACAATAATAACAAATCTACAATTTATAGTTTTAGGGAGTTGACTGTGTATATATGAGATCCTATAGTTAGTAAATGTTTGAGACAGAACCTCATTTTTTCATAATTTCAAGATCAATACTTGGCTTTTTCACTCATGCCCCATAGATCCTTTTATCATGAAAGATATATGGTAAAATGTCTAACTGGATGAGGAATCCCGCATAAGTAATAAGATCCTCAGTAGCTTCTATTGGCAAAAGAAGTTGCAGGTAATTGTATCAAACCTATACTCATTGAAATCACCACACAGGAAAAGATAAGAAGATCAGAGATGATTATTATTATTATGAGAAGCATTTGGATATGCAGCCCACTGGGTCTGTCTATCAGCATGAGGATCTTAGATTGGTAAGTCTGGATTCAGAATGAAATAGAAGAAATGAAGTAGGTTCAATGACATTTGGGAAATGTGTTTATAGTGATAAAAAGCTAATTCCTGGAACAAAACCTATTAAAAAAAAACCTGATAATATTATTTTAGTTATGACAAAGGACTGTTAATCAGAAAACATTTATTTCCTAGGATTAAAGATATATACCAATAGTGGTTGTATACACAAATGGCATGAAAAATATCAACAAGGCAATGAATCTGTGGTCATTAGAGGTCAATTCAGCATCTCCTTTACTGGTAATGTTATGTTTGGGAACTGACTTATGGCTCTTTGAATGGGGATGGTAAATTATCTCTTCTCTCCTCCTCCTGTCTCCAGCTAGTAGAAATGCCAGTGAAATGGGTTGAAGGAGTTAAGGTATGACTTTAGCAGTATTTGTGTGGACAAAGCACATAGCTGGGATGGGACACCAGGGTTGGGATGGATCATGGCAGATTCTAAGCACCAGGGAAGTACCTGGGAGATGCCTGGGCCACTTTGCTCTGCTTGCGGGCAGGTGCTTTGGCAGATCTTCCTTTGGTAAAAGGTGGATTGAGAACAACTGAGAACATGGACCTAGCTGGGCCAGCCCCACACTGGAAGTCAATTACTTTAACTGCCCCAGGGCAAATTGAAACAGCTGCAGGTCCCCTGTTTTAAACAAACCTCAAGCTCAAAAAAAAATGAGTAAGAAACAGAAGAGAGCTCTCACCATAGACAGCTTCTATGGAGAGAAAGAAGGGCAGACTCCAGATCCTGAGGTTCCTAAGGAGAAAGAAACTTCAGAGGAACCCTCAAAGGTGGAAATGAGCTGGTCCCCATTTCACAAGGCTTTCCTGGAAGATTGCATAAAGAATCTCAAAAGAGAGTTAGAAGAAAAATGGGGAAATGAATTGAGATCAGTGCAAGAAGGATATAATGCTTTACAAAAAAGATATGAAAAAGACACTAATTCACTGAAAAACAAAATTGGTGAAATGGAAAAAGACACCAATTCACTGAAAAACAAAGAAAACCTAAATAAATAAGATGGCAGGAAATACAGAGTTAGTTATTCTGTCAATGTGAATGGGATGAACTCTCCCATGAAATGGAAGTGAATAGCAGACTGGATTAAAAGCCAGAATCCAACAATACATTGTTTACAAGAAATACATCTAAAGCATAGAAATACATATGGAGTGAAAGTAAAGGGCTGGAGCAGAATCTTTTATGCTTCAGGTGAACAAAAAAAAGCAGGGGTAGCAATCCTTATCTCAGATCAAGTAAAAGCAAAGCTAGATCTAATTAAAAAAGATAAGGAAGGAAACTATATTTTACTAAAGGGTACCATAGATAATGAAGAAGTATCAATACTAAACATATGCACCAAGTGGTATAACATCCAAATTCCCAGAGGAGAAATTAACAGAGATGCAAGAAGAAACAGACAGCAAAACTGTATTAGGGGGGATTTCAACCTTGCTCTGTCAGAATTAGATAAATCAAACCACAAAAGAAATAAGAAAGAAGTTAGAGAAGTAGAAAAAATGTTAGAAAAATTAGGTATGATAGATCTTTGGTGGAAATTGAAAGGCGATAGAAGGGAGTTTACTTTTTTCTCAGGGGTTCATGGAACTTATACAAAAATTGATCGTGTGTTAGGACATAAAAACCTCAAAATCAAATGCAAAAAGACAGAAATAATAAATGCATCCTTTTCAGATCATGATGCAATAAAAATCACATGTAATATAAGGCCAGGAGAAAATAGACCAAAAGTTAATTGGAAATTAAATATTCTAATTTTAAAGAATGAATGGTTGAAAGAGAAAATCATAGACACAATCAATTATTTCATCCAGGAGAATGACAATAATGAGACAACATACCAAAATTTGTGGGATATGCCTAAGCGGTTATAAGAGATAAATTTATATCTCTAGCTGCTTACTTGCATAAAATAGAGAAAGAGAAGATCAATGAAATGGGGTTACATTTTAAAAAGCTAGAAAAAGAGCAAATTAAAAACCCTCAATTAAATAGTAAATTGGAAATTCTAAAAATAAAAGGGGAGATTAATAAAATTGAAAATAAGAAAACTATTAAATTAATAAATAAAGTTGAGTTGGTTTTATGAAAAAAATAAACAAAATAGATAAGCCTTTAGTTAATTGATTAGAAAAAAGCAAAGAGGAAAATCAAATTGTTAGTCTCAAAAATAATAAGGGAAAACTTTCCTCCAATGAAGAGAAAATTAGAGTAATAATTAGGAGTTACTTTGGCCGACTTTATGCCAGTAAATTTGATCATCTAAATGAAATGGAGGAATATCTACAAAAATATAGATTGCCCAGGTTAACAGAAGAGGAAATAAATTATTTAAATAGCCCCATTTCAGAAAAAGAAATAGAACAAGCTATTAACCAACTCTCTAAGAAAAAATCTCCAGGGTCAGATGGATTTACATGTGAATTCTACCAGATATTCAAAGATCAATTAATTCCAATATTATATAAACTATTTGAAAAAATAGAGAAAGAAGATATACTACCAAATTCCTTCTATGATACTGATATGGTGCTGATAGCTAAACCAGGTAGGGAGAAAACTGAGAAAGAAAATTGTAGACCAATTTCCCTAATGAATATTGATGCAAAAATTTTAAAGAAGATATTAGCAATGAGATTACAGAAAGTCATCCCCAGGATAATATACTATGACCAAGTAGGATTTATACCAGGAATGCAGGGCTGGTTCAATATTAGGAAAACTATCAGCATAATCAATTATATTAATAACCAAACTAACAAAATCATATGATTATCTCAATAGATGCAGAAAAAACATTTGATAAAATCCAATACCCATTCCTATTGAAAACACTAGAGAGTTTAGGAATAAATGGGCTTTTCCTTAAAATGATTAGTAGCATCTACTTAAAACCACCAGCAAGCATTGTATGTAATGGAGATAAACTAGAACCATTCCCAATAAGATCAGGAGTGAAACAAGGCTGCCCACTGTCACCATTACTATTTAATATTGTATTAGAAATGTTAGCTTTGGCAGTAAGAGAAGAAAAAGAGATAAAAGGAATTAGAGTAGGTAATGAGGAAACCAAATTTACAGATCACTCTTTGCCGATGACATGATGGTATACTTAGAGAACCCTAGAGACTCAACTAAAAAACTACTAGAAACAATTCACAACTTTAGCAAAGCGGCAGGATTCAAAATTAATCCACATAAATCATCAGCATTTTTATATATTACCAACAAAGTTCAGCAGCAAGAGATACAAAAAGAAATTCCATTCCAAATAGCAGATGATAGGATAAAATATTTGGGAATCTATCTGCCAAGGAAAAGTCAGAAACTATACGAACTAAATTACAAAACACTTTCCACACAAATAAAATCAGACCTAATCAATTGGAAAAATATTAAGTGCTCATGGGTAGGCAGAGCGAACATAATAAAAATGACAATACTACCCAAACTAATCTACTTATTTAGTGCCATACCAATCAAACTCCCAAGAAATTATTTTACAGATCTAGAAAAAATAGTAGCAAAGTTCATTTGGAAGAACAAAAGGTCAAGGATCTCAAGGGGATTAATGAAAAAAAAGGCAGATGAAGGTGGTCTTGCTGTACCAGATCTAAAACTATATTATAAAGCAGCGGTCATCAAAACTGTTTGGTACTGGCTAAGAAATAGAGCAGTGGATCAGTGGCACAGGATAGGATATCAGGACAATCTAGGCAATAGCAGCGGTCATCAAAACCATTTGGTACTGGCTAAGAAATAGAGCAGTCAAGTTGGGGCAGCTAGGTGGTGCAGTGGTTAGAACACCAGTCCTGAAGTCAGGAGGATCTGAGTTCAAATCTGATCTCAGACACTTCCTAGCTGTGTGACCCTGGGCAAGTCACTTAACCCCAGTTGCCTCAGCAAAAAGCAAAAAAAAAAAAAAAGAAATAGAGCAGTCAATCAGTGGCATAGGATAGGATCACAGGAGAAACTAGGCAGTAAGTATAACAATTTAGTGTTTGATAAACCCAGAGACCCCAGCTTTTGGGGTAAGTACTCACTATTTGGCAAAAACTGCTGGGAAAATTGGAAACTAGTGTGGAAGAAATTAGGGCTTGACCCACACCTAACACCACATGCCAAAATAAAATCTAAATGGGTTCATGATTTGGATATAAAGAGTGATATTATAAGCAAATTAGAGGAACATAGTATAGTTTACCTCTCAGACCTGTGGAGATGGAATAAATTTATGTCCAAAGAAGAACTGGAACTCTTAATTGAAGACCAGATAGAAAATTTTGACTACATTAAGTTAAAAAGTTTTTGTGCAAACAAAACTAATGCAGACAAGATTAGGAGGGAAGCAATAAATTGGGAAATCATCTTTACATTTAATGGTTCTGATAAAGGCCTCATTTCTAAAATATATAGAGAATTGTCTCATATTTATAAGAATTTAAGCCATTCTCCAATCAATAAATGGTCAAAAGATATGAACAGGCAGTTTTCAGATGATGAAATTAAAACTATTTCTAGTCATATGAAAAGGTGTTCCAAATCACTATTGATCAGAGAAATGCAAATTAAGACAACTCTGAGGTACCACTACACACCTGTCAGATTGGCTAAAATGACAGGAAATGATAATGATGAATGTTGGAGGGGATGTGGGAAGGCTGGGACACTGATACATTGTTGGTGGAACTGTGAATGGATCCAACCATTCTGGAGAGCAATTTGGAACTATCCTCAAAAAGTTATCAAACTGTGCATAACTTTTGACCCAGCAGTGCTTCTACTGGGACTATATCCCAAAGAGATCTTAAAGGAAGGAAAGGGCCCCACATGTGCAAGAATGTTTGTGGCAGCCCTTTTTGTAGTGGCTAGAAACTGGAAACTGAATGGATGCCTGTCAGTTGGAGAATGGCTGAATAAATTATGGTATATGAATATTATGGAATATTAATTATT
Source organism: Myrmecobius fasciatus (assembly GCA_023553655.1). Lineage (NCBI taxonomy): Eukaryota > Metazoa > Chordata > Mammalia > Dasyuromorphia > Myrmecobiidae > Myrmecobius > Myrmecobius fasciatus. The sequence continues at coordinate 117,935 of JAJPUD010004149.1, read as the reverse complement.
GCTCTGTAAGAAACGACCAGCAGGATGATTTCAGAGAGGCCTGAATAGACTTGCGCGAACTGATGCTGAGTGAAATGAGCAGAACTAGGAGATCATTGTGCACAGCAACAACAGTACTATATGATGATCAGTTCTGATGGACAAAGTTCTCTCTTCAGCAATGAGATGCTTCAGACCAGTTCCAATTGTTCAGTGAAGAAAGCCATATACACCCAGAGATAGAGATATGAAATGTAGACCACAAGATAACATTTTCATGCTCTCTATTGATGTTTGCTTGCATTGTGTTTCCTTTCTCAGATTTTTTTTCTTGTAGATATGATTTTTCTTGTACAACAAGATAAATATGAAAATATGTATACATATATTCAATTTGTCAAGTATTTTAACACAATTAACATGTAATGGATTTCCTGCCATTTAGGAGAGGGGTGAGAACTGGGGGGGGAAATTTGTAACGGAAAGCTTTGTAAGGGTCAATGTTGAAGAATTACCCATACATATGTTGTGCAAATAAAAAGCTTAAAAAAAGGAAGTTTTTATCACCTTTTATATGTGTATGTATACATATATTCAAAATGTTCATACACATAGATACATACACAAAGGCATGCAAATATATGTATATTCATATAATGTATTCTATTAGTTTATAAGTATGTATATAGGTAGATAGGTATAGCTCTATCACTCTTGCTTTCTCTGTCTTTAACTCTCTATGTACATACACATACACACATACACACATATATATTATATATGCTACTGAGCATACTATCTAATATAGTATATTTTTTCTATATTATGTTTGCTATCTATATGTGTCATTTATATATTTAGCTACCTCTGTCTTATTCATGAAAGTATGAAAATCAACTTATCAATGAAATTCTCTTTTATTCATATCTTTAAGACAAGCAATAAATTAATTATCATAGTGTAAATATATGTGTATATATATTTAATATAACATAGTAGATAAATTTTATCATACTGAGGCCAACCTGGTGATAAGCCTCTCCCAACTTAGCCAGATGAGTCTTTGCATAATAGATGGGCAGTCCATCAGTAGGTTCATGCTTGGAAATTTTTTACCTGGCTAGAACCTTCTAGACCTTCTAATATATATACACGGCCTTTGAATCAGTGAAAAAAACATTTATTATGCACTTACTCTATGCCATCATTGTGTAATTGCCAGGGATAGGAAGGAAAAAAGCAATCCCTAATCTCAAGGAATTCATAGACTACTAGGGAGACAACTAGTAAAAAACTATACAAATAATCTATATAGAGGGTATATTGGAAATATTTACCAGAGGGAATGTACTGGAAGTAAAGGGGGGTGGTCTGTAAAAGCTTCCTGTAGAAGATGGGATTTTATCTGGGATTTCAGGTAAGCTGGGAAGTGTAGATAAGCAGAGAAAGCATTCCAGGTAAGGTAACAGCCAATGAAAATGCCCCAAATCAGAAGATGGGGTTTATGCAGAACTATAATGAATACCAAAAGTCTAGAGGAGTCATTTAGTAGAGGTATATATATCTGTGGTCTCATGGTGAAGTATTTAAGGAATAGTCTTTAAAGTCTCACCTCTGAAACAGCTTGGCTTTGAGACCCTCAGAAAATTATCTAATCTCTTAGAGCCCCCGGCAACTATTTAAAGCTACTACTTTGGTGGAGGGTATTTCCTCACTGAGAATTCTCTACAACAGTGAATTCATTAGTCCCTTCCAAATACTGATATACCTGTAAATACACATTTGTACACAACACATAAATACATTATATCTCATGAGTATTGTTCAGTCATGTTTCAGTCATGTGTGAGTCTTCATGACCCCTTTGGAGTTTTCTTGGCAAAATACTAGAGTGGTTTGCCCTTTCCTTTTCCAGTTCATTTTATAGATGAGGAAATTGAGGCAAACAGGATTAAGTAACATGTTCAGAGCCACACAGCAAGATTTGAACTCAGGTAGATGAATCTTCCTGATTCCATGCCCAGCACAGATCCACTGTGTCACCTAGTTGCTCATGGTGCATATTGTATACATATAAATATATGCAGATATATTTTATGTCATATGAACATTATAAACCCCCAAACTTTGAATTCTTTGGAAGGGAGATTATAATGAGTTTGTGACCTATAGATTTTACTTTTTTGTGGGGAGGGGTAGGAGGAAAGGCTCAGACTGCTTATTTCATTGACCTGGATCTTTCTGATCCTGAAGTTTTCTATTCATCCACTCTAACAACCTGCCTCTCTTTGGCTTTACTTGGTATAATTATGTCTATAGCGATATAGATCTGGTCCTGGAATCAGGAAGACTTAGGATCAAACATAGTCTCAGAAACTCACTAACTGTGAGATCCTGGGTAAGAAACTTAAGCTCTGTTTGCCTTATTCTGCTGGAGAACAAAATGGCAAACCATTCCAGTATTTTTGCCAAGAAATGGGGTCGTGAAGAGTCAGATATGACTGAAATGACTAAGCAACAATTTATTACAAAAGTAGGTCCTCTTTGAAAATAAAGGACAAACAACAATAATTAATATCTCTGTAACCACTACCCCATGTGCCAGACTACACTGAAAATCATTTAAAATGACAGAAAACATACTCATTTGTGGACAACTTGCCATTTTTATTGTTATTTATGTTGATACCTTCTGCCTGTGTTTTCCATGTGCAGACAGTCTTGTATAATGGAGTAAGCCCTACACATAGAGTTAGAAATAATAAGATTTAACACCACCTTAGTTATATATTAATGACTGATTATGGGCATGTCAGTAATCTATCAAATAATTCTATTTTTCCGTTAAAGCAAAGAGTATGATAGTTGTCATTTACACTTTAAGATATGAAAAATGCTTTCCATAAATTTTCTCATTCTGTACTCCTAACAACCCTGTGAGAGATAGGTGCTATCATTATCTCCATGTTACTGATAAGAAAACTGAGGTTAGAAAATATTAGGTAATTTATCTAAAGAGTAAAAGTCAAAATAACTAGTAAATGCCTGAGGAGAACTTTGAATTCAGGTTTTTCTGGCTTCAAATCCTACCCAAAATCTACTGCACTATCTCTATTCCTCCTATACTGTCCTTCTCAGGGGATTGTTGTGAGGAAATTAATTTGCAATTTTCAAATCATTATCCAAATATGAGTTGTTCTCTTTTTAAGTAACACACCAAGTTTCATCAAAATTGGTCCAATTCTTTTAAAAGTTATCCCTGAACAACAAGACCAATTTGTAATGCCAAGCAATTAAATAAAAGCAGAGCATACTCTATTGGGTCAATTATTGTTGTTTCAGGTGTCAAAGCCCTGGGGTGTTTGTCTATTCCAGGACAAGAGAAAAGCTCTCTCTAGGGAAATGCCAACAGTTGCTAACCAAGATGCTATTGTTGGTCTTTGCAATATAATGTCATTCATCCAGATTTCTCCCTGCTAGCCAGTCCCCATAAGAGCTTGGGGCATAATGTCTCTAAGCATCAACGGAGATAATGAATTTTCCAGAGCCTCCTTGGGGATGTTCAAAACAACACTTTTTTCCAGCAAATTTCCTGAGCTAAAAAATATCAGTGAAAGCAAGCACAGAGGGCAGTGTTGTGAAAATATAAGAAAACCTGGCAAGTTCCCAATGGAATATTTACTAATCTTTTCATTTTCAACATATGTCTATGCCATTAGCTTCAGGGTGTATATATTGGCATTAATTTTTGTCAGAGTGCAGCGTATGTTTGAATATAAGCTATTCTGAGACTGTCAGTGGCTGTCCAATAAAAGCCTAATCTGTTTACCTTATGGAGAACAGTATATATTTTTGACTTTGTCCAGTGCTGCTGAAGGACACAGGAGTATTATTTTTCTAAACTGCCCCACTTAACTTAAGATCATGCACTTGGTAACCATCCCAAGATCTGGAAATAAGGAAAGAAGCCCTCTGCTACTGAAATCTGTAGTTACAGACTTAAATTGCAAGTTAGTTCCCCTCAAGAATTTAACCAGTGTCTATTATGTGCTGTGCTGAGCACTGTGTTAGATACTTGGATTACAAAAGTGAAAGTGGAACAGTCCTTGCCCTCAATGAGTTTATGTGCTACTGGAAGGAAATAACTTGCATAGAGAAAAATAAATACAAAATATGTATCAAGTAATGTTGAGAATTGGGCAGCTGAGTGACTTGAGGTTAGGAAGACTCTGCGTCCAGAGTTCAATCCAGACTTAAAATTTACCAGCTGTATGATCTTAGACAAGTCACTCCATCCTATTTGCCTCAGTTTCCTCCACTAATTTTTTATTTAATTTTGAAGACAATGAGATATATTATGGCTATCTAGAATTCTCTTAGAACATTTACCTACATTTTTATGTATCTTGGATACTGCTTGTACTCATAGTAATGTTTCAATTTATATTATACACATGATTATATAGAATATAATGTATATTTTTCCTTTGAAACAGATTGCATTGTAGAGGTATGACTTGATCAATGTAAAATGTGGAATAATTCTTTGGCTAGTGGTGTTTCATACACTAGATTCTTTGCTTCTAAAATCACTGAATTTCGTCAGTGTGGTACTCCTTTCATGAAAGAATGAAGGAATAAATGAACGAAAAGATAATCCCTAAGTACTAAGTAGTGTCAGAGAAGCAGTTAGGTAGTATAGAGAATAGAGTTCTGGGCCTGCAATTAGGAAGATTCACCTTCTTGAATTAAAATATGACCTCATGCACTTATTAGTTGTGTGACCCTGGGTAAGTCATTTTTCCTTGCTTGCCTCAGTTTCCTCATCTGTCAAATGACCTAGAGAAGCAAATGTTGCCATCACCTCCATATCTTTGTCGAGAAAATCCCACATCAGATCATGAATAGTGAGACAAGATTGAAAAAGATCTGAACAATTATAACAACCACAGACTCTAAGAATCTGGGCAAAAAATTTTAGTGTCCCATGCAGCTCAACACTGCAGAACAGCAGCTCATTTTCATTTGTAGTGGCAGTTACCTTTGATGATGAAATTTTATTTCTGGACAACAAATGCATAAAGTTTTCTTAGAATATGGAGTGTTTTTTACTAATGCAATAGGATTAGAGCTACGAACTTGGGAGGTCACAGGGATGAGAGTTTCAGGACCAGTAGATTACAAGGGCATTGGGAGTTTTCAGTTGAAACAGGAATTTTTCTTCCTGTTTACAAAATGGTTTAATTTTTTTTTTATAAAGCTTTTTATTTGCAACACATATGAGTGACCTTTCAACATTGACCTTTGCAAAAAAACTTTTTTTTCCCAAGCTTTTCCTTTCCCTCCCCCCACCCCCCACCCCTAGATGACAG